>NW_022045901.1:338544-468512 GCF_001654015.2 Drosophila navojoa
ATATATATATATATATATATATATATATATATATATATATATATATATATATTCCGTGAAATTGTGCTAATTTGAAACAGTGTGCATGTGCCTGCTTACATATATAACATTTATGTGTGTGTGTATAGAAATGTATAAATGTATATAGTAGGCTGCTTAGAACACAGACTCCGCTGAGCGTGACAGGTTAACGGGATGCGAGGGACTGCGCGCCAATCGCTTCTTTGGCAAATGCTCCAATAGGGAGAGTAGACGTGCAAAATCTGGCCTATGCTCCTTTTCGTACGTCCAGCACAGCATCAACAGGTCCTTGACATCGCGACCAGATTGTAGATTGGCCAGCGATTGCTTCATGCCTCGCCCCACTTGCCAAATGATTGACTCTGCCGGTTGATCCTTGAACGTGAACTCGCCGCAAATGAGCTCGTACCACACGGTCCCGAAAGAGTACACATCAGAATAGGACGTGAATTCTAAGCACTCACCAGCCGGTTTTCTGGGCAGCAGCGCTCGTATCAGTTCCGGGGCCAAGTAGCACAGCCAATTTTGTGGAACCCCCAGCCCCATATCACAGTACAGCAGCTTTGTGGAGCTGAAGAGGCCAAAGTCCGTGATGATCACCTTGCCGTTCTCAATGAAGATGTTCTTGGTGCGCAGATCCTTGTGTATTATGTCCCTAGCATGCAAGTAGCCCATTCCCTGCGCAATCTGTTGGGCGATCAGCAGCGTGCGATTCATGGCGAACTTTTCCCGTCGTTGATGTATGTAGGTGTAGAGTGTGTTGCCCTTGCATAATGATGTGACAATGGCCAAATACGGCGGATTCATGCAGGCTCCCATGAATAGTACCAAGTTCTCGTGTCGCGTCTTCTTGAAATTCGCCACCTCGTTGCGAAATGATTCCAGCATGTGTTCGTCCTGTAGGTAGTCTTCATTGAGTAGCTTCACAGCGACATCACCATGCCACAAGGCTCGATGCACAGTGCCGAAGCGTCCTTGTCCAATGCGTTCCATCAAGTGCAGATCACCATAGGGTATATCCCATTCCTTTAACGATATGGAGTTCTGGCGCCACTGGCCCGAGTCCCCATCTTCAGTTGAGTCCAAACGCACAGGCGTGCGATCCGAGTCGGTGCTGGCGCTCCCTGACAGCGACACCGTCTTATCACTATCGTTTGACTTATGGGTGTCCGTGTACTCGCTAGTGAATGGCGTGCGCTTGTCCACACCAGCATTGCTCAGTTTGCGGGGAAAGAAGCTGTCGCTGTTCACCAGGCTGGCCGTATAGGTGGCCGTGCTTCCACTGCTCAAATTCGACACTTGCGAAGCAGCCGAATGGGTCGACGCTTGACTGCCAGTCAATGAGTGGATCAGGCCATTAGAGCTGCTGCTGCTGTTGTTATTAGTGCTAGTGCTGTGGCTACTGTTGGTGGAGCTGCTGTTGTTGTTTCCGTTGGTCAGAGGCTCTCCTGTGCTCATGTGTGGTTGGGACTCATTGGATATCAGCGTTTGGGCTGCACTCGCGTTACTATTGCAGGCATTGATGCTAGTGATAGTCACGTTCGGGAAATTGAATTGACTTTGCTGACCCTGTTGTCCGCCCGCTGTTCCACCAACAGGACCAGGCTTCGACTGGCAGGCACTGGGCGTGCCTAGTTGTTGTTGTTGCTGCTGCTGCTGGAATAGTGCTGGACTGCTGGGCGTAGAGCTGGTGCAGCTCGAGCTTGGTGAGCTGCTGTCTCCATGCTGTAGCTGCGGCTGCTGTAATTGCGGTTTGCCTAGCGTATTCTTTTTTGGCACTGGTGACATTTTGCTGCCGCTGTGCTGGGATGGGTCCCATCTGCCGCCCACTTGAGTTTGGCGAAATTCGTGAATATATTCAGGTGGAAGACCACATGAGGGCGGCACATGCGGGGCACAGGACTTGTGGCAAATATATTTGCAGTCGGTACACTTTAACCAATGACTCAACATCTGCTTTTGGCATAGTTTGCAGGTGGCGCGTATACCAAACCAATAGCTAAAACGGTGTTTAATGGTATGACCCATGCCCACGTGTGCCACACCTGGCGAGGGCGGCACCAACAACACATTAGAGCTGCCGATACTGCTAGAGTCCACAAAATTGTCTGAGCTGCTGGCCGAGCTATGGCTGTCGGGGCTGGGATCTGTGGGCAAGCGGTTACGCGGCGGCCTTGGTGGTTGCTCAGTTATTCCTACATCCGAAGCGCTGCTGTTATGCATTAGTAACGTTTGATGTTTTTTGGCGGGAGGTGGCGTGCCAGCAGCTGTTGCCGTACTAAAGCTGCGCAGCGGAGTTCCGCTGGCAGATACCGTGCCGGAGGCGGGTGTGAACGGCGAGTTCGGTGGCGAGGGAGTTAATGTTAAAGTCATCTGTGAGCCAGTAAGTGGTTGCTGTTCGCTACGAGAATTTGACGCTGAGCTGCTACCAGCTTTTGGCTTGCTATTCCCGTGATGCTGATGTTGTCGATGATGTGTGCGAGGCGAGGCGCTGTTCAGTCCGAGGCCAATGTTGCCAATGCTACCGCGATGCATGTGATGCGGATGGGGTCGATCCCATGAGTCCCAGTGCCATTGCTCCGGATCAGGATTTGGCGCAACTGCTCCGGTGCTTTCTAGTGTTTCCATACATTTCCGGAGATTATGCATCGCCTTAGTCAAACGACGCACTTCTTCATCATGCTGGCTACTAGGATTGTGGGCAAGCATTTGTTTCAGTTCTTCGTCGCTCAGCTGCAACATTTGCTCCAGTGTAGTGTACCGCGATAGGAATGCATTCAAAGATTCCGGACTTAGACCCACAACTCGTAACCACTGACGCAACTCGTTCCCGGTGGCTTGGTGATGTGGGAGCAGCCCATTAGCGGGAATACGCTCATTTAACCTTGCTTTGGTTAGGAGCAGTTCGGAAAAGTAGCGTACTAGCTTTGATTCTAGACACCGTATCTCCTGTTGCGTTAGCGTTGCACTCGTAGCACATTGTGTCCGCAAGCCCTCCAGATGGTTAGCCGAGAGATCAATCATATCCTGTATGATGATTAGATTGCTTTCGCTTGCATTCGTCGTTGTATTGTTGTTACTGCTGCTGCTGCTGGCGCCTTTGTTGCTGCTGACTGGCGGTGCAGTCAGCTGGGCGGCGGCGCTGCTGCTCATTTTGTTGTGAACCGCCCGCCCCTTGCAGCAGCACAAACTGATTGATTTTTTCAGACGCACTCACAAACCATTTGTTGTTTGCACCACTTTGATGCACATTCCCTCTCTTTAATTGATTTGTTTCTTTTACTGAAATCACACACGAGCAATCCCGCGAAATGTAAACCTCAAGAAAGATTCTGAAATGCGGAAAACGCGATAAGTTTAGTAGTTTTTAGAAGGTAGACAGAACGGGTGCCGTGTTGTCGCCTGCACGCACGAAATTTCTCTACACCCAAGTAGTAGAGCTGCGTAACTATCGTCAATGGTATCGCCGTTATTATTGGGTAGTTCAATTTATCGATACACTTTTACCGTATATCGCTACAAAATGGGTTTTTATCTAAATAGATTTTTAATACGTTTGGATTTATGTATAATTGGTAGTCTTATGATAAGAACCTATTATAATTTTTTTTGTATTTTATTTATTTCTATTATTAAAAAATTATACAATTTTTTTTTAATTAGCCGTAATGAGTAATGATATATCAGAATTTATCAACATACATATTTACAAGTATCGATATTGTCCAGCCAATCATCTTTTTTATTATGTATATACATATATGTTTATTATATATGAGCATAAATTAAATTTATATTTACTTAAATATTACTTTTTATTTAAGGTACTCGATGTTGCTTTAAAATGGCCAAATGATATTATAGCTAATGGAAATATCAAAATTGGTGGAGTTGTTGTAAATACCACATTATTGGGCTCACAGGCAATTGTAAATGTTGGTTGCGCAATTAATTTAAACAATTCAAAACCAACGTTGTGTATTAACGACTTAATAAATGAGTATAATGTGCGAGTCCCTAACTCCAAACTACCTTTGCTGAAATATGAGCTGTTTATTGCAATGATTTTTAATGAAATGGAAAAAATATTGACAGAAGTACAAAACGGAAATTTTGAAAATTTCTACTCTTTGTACTATGATCTTTGGCTGCATAGGTAATTGATTTACTTAAAAATGTGTAACAATTTTAATTATATTTTCTTCCTACTTTTAGTGAGCAAAGCATTGCTATTTGTCTGCAAAACGAACAACGAAAGGAAGCCAAAATTATTGGTATTGATGACGTTGGCTTCTTAAAAGTTAAATTGGCGAATGATACGATTGAAACTGTTCAACCTGATGGTAACAGTTTTGATATGTTGAAAGGATTGATAGTACCTAAATACAATTAGAAAATGCATTATATGAATTTATATAAAATACAAATTATTTATTCCTTAAATATTTTGTGTGAATAAGAACTAACTGTTTGAAATTTTAGGCGCATTTAGAGACTTATTATGAATTATAACTATTTATATATTTACAATTCTCTTCACTTAAAGTGAACGTTTAGTCAAAACTTATAATTATATAGCTTAAATTAATACACTGCCAATGCTAAGTGTTGTAAAATTTTCAAGTTATTGTAATTCAAAAATATCATCAAAACAAGTTATTTGCCATAATTTATGTGTCTTAAACCTTGAAGTTGTTCATAAATTTTGCCCGTTATAAATGCGAAAAATTACTACTTCCCTATAATATTATATGTGTGAACTCAAATATTGAATTTAATAAAATTATACAAATCCAAGCAATCTGTACGACTATGAAATTAAATCTGAGCAGCAGCTCAGATTTGGTATTTTGTGCTGTTATTTTCGTAACAATTAGTATTTTATATGTCGCTGGTCACATTGCTGACATCGGGTGACCATTCTACGTTTTTTTTATACATGCATAGTTTTTACTTGCAGTGAATAGAAGTACCAAAAGGTTTTATATAAGCGCCCCGGATAAAAGGAAGTTAAATCATTAAATTATGGCGCAACGTAATCATCGTGTAGATCGTTTTGCGCAAATGAGCAAGCAAGAGGAAATAATTGCCAAAAAACGACAGGAAATACTTGAGAAGCAGCGTACAGCGCAGCTGGCAAAGGCTGTGGCTGCTGCTCAAACATTGGCTGCACAGCTAAAAACCATTGAGACGGCAACGCCGATAGTGGAACCAGAAGAACAGGAGCAGGAGGAGGAGCAAGAACCACAAACGCAGACGTTACCTGTAACTCCAGCGCCTGCTGATGATGGAAATGCGGTGGAAATAGATAACCATGATCAGACGGGATCAGCGGCAAGAGCTAAGTGCGATGATGGTATGGCTAAAACGCTGAACAGTTTTACGAGCAAAACGGGCAAAATTACGTTTAGCCTTAAACGTCAACAGCTGCCGCAGCCCTCTGTTGAGCAGCCGCCACCTAAAGTGAAAAATACATTTTGTAATGATGGCTCTTTTTTGGAGAACTTTAAGAAAATACTTGAGAAACATGATCAACCCAAGCCGCCTACTATGGTGGCTCCTGTTACAAAGCCAAGGTAAGGACTTTGGTCTATCGATTGTAGCGATTCTTTAATATATCCTCTTTATTCAACAGTGAGGACAATAATACGGTCGACACTCGGAGCACCGATAATAATAGTCCGCAACAGTCGGTGGATCTAGCGGTTAGTACAATAAACACGAGTGCAGCTGCAGTGATAGCGACTTCTATGGCAAATAGCATGACTATGGCCGGCTCAGGGCACAATCATTTAGCATTTAGCATGCCCGGGACGGCTACAACTATGCCGCAGTCTGTGCAACCACCACCACCACCGCCTTTTGCTTTCAACCCCACGATGTTGGCACAAGGACCGCCACAGATGACGATGCCAGCTTTTTTCCATGGACACCATCTGCCTATGCAGTTGCATCCAGCTGCTGTGGCCCCACCGCCACCGCCACCACCGCCACAACTTCCTATTGCGTTGGCTAATTTGACGCCAATATATATGCAATTGGGACCAACGCAGATGCCGTCCGACGCAGCGATGCATCAATTGAATGCCATACCGGCACCCAAAGACTTTGACTTGAATGCTATACCAAAGCCGCAAATTAATCTCGAGGCCATACAGATGCCTAATGTCACACAGATGGATCAAATTGGTTTATTGCCGGAGCATGTAACGGTCAATCCACCTCCACCGCCTCCGCCGCCTATGCAACCAAAGGAACCAGCATTGCAGCAAGCACAACTGGAGCAAAATGAACAGCATCAACAGCAACAGCACCACAATCAACAGCAGCAGCAGCAGACACAAGAACAGCAGATGCAGCAAACAATATCGCCGCCAGCCCAAGGTGTGTATCTGTAGTTTGTCAATTGCTTTTGTCTGTTCTTTTTTTGTAAAAATTCCTGCAATAACCCATCCATTAATCAATTCCCCTCATCTACCTAACTCCTATCCAAATTTAAATATCCTAAATTCTCCCAACATCTGAATTATTTTCATTTAATATATTTTATGAATCGTTGTGCACGATTTTAAAGCAATTTATGTAGTTTTTTCAGAAACATGCATACAATTGCCAACGTGCATAGAAAACCTTATCGCACTGGTCGCCGAAAATGGTGAAGATTACGAAGATAAAATACGTTTGCATAGAAGCGAATTGCATCCGGCATTGTGGTAAATCAGCTGCACATTATCATGCGCAGGGCACTTTAACTAAAAACTGAGTAAAAGTGGGGCAGGCTCTTGAATTTCGGACGGAATAACTAAACATTTAAGAGGAAACATGAAGTGGCTTCGGTTTACCGAACATATAATGTCCTTGCAGATAATTCGACTCATTTTAAGTATTTGTCCGCCGTTATAGTTAACTGATCTGATTCGTAACGTATAACTCGAGCTGAGTGCTGTCTTAGTTAAGGCCATAAATATTTTCTATAGTATTCTCTGTATTAAATATATTATTAGTTAGTAATAATAGCGACTGCAAGGCTATAGAATTTATTGTGAGATTCAGTTTTTTTTTTTAAATCAGAGACCTGGACACACTTACGCCTAGACTCATGTAATAGCTTCCGGGACAATTTAGTTCAGTTCTCTAATATTAGTTAATGAACTTCATTCATTTCATATATTTAGTTATATTTTGTACTGCAGATAATTAGCTGATCATATAGCTATAGTTATAGTATAGTCCGAGTACCGATTAAAGGTTTTGAGCAGCGGATTAGACTTGGCATGAGATTAGGTCGCACGCATCACCCACTTGTCACACACTGGCCGTATGTTGCCCGTCGCCATTCCACTGGAGGAGTAAGCTGAAGGATTCTATAAAATCACACTACTAAACGGGCTCCAAAAAAAAAAAAACAGTTACTCATATAATGTCTTTGTATAGAATAATTGGGCATTATTCATTGTACGTTTTACTTCTTCTTTAAAATCTTAAAATAGGTTTCTTTACGATAAGAACTGCGAACAATATCGAAACTATCGCGGCCAACTGCTCGACTACGAGCGCCAGCGCGGCGAGCGAGAACGGGAGCGGGCCGAACAGCAGCTAAACAAAGCTCAACAGCAGCAAGTGCAACAACAACAGAAAGATCGACAGCAGCAGGAGGAACACAACAGCAATTCGGCAGCAGATAAATACGATCCGGAATCAGCAATTACTGCCGACTTTGATTCCGATGATGAGTATATGCGTGGCATGATGGATCGCAATCGGGACAATATCAAGCGTCGCATCGAGTGCCGCAACGAGCTGAGTGATGAGGAGCGCAGAGAGCGAGAGGAGGAAGCGGCAATGGCCACATCTGGTGATCAGAATAATTTGGATCAGGACGATAGAGAGACACAGCGGCAGCGCCGCAAGCGAGAGCGCAAAAGTCGCTGGGGTGAAAAGGAATCGTTGCCAAGCGTCTCAGGTGAGTGAATTTTCAGCTACTTCTACCTAATATAGGATAACTTTCAAAATCCTATATTTCAGGTACACCTACTAGCTTTGGAAACCAGAACAAGCCATTGCTGACCACTATCACGCGTAATGATCCGGCATTGCTGCAGTACGCTCGTCTTAACTATGGGTCCACACAGTTGTCGGAGGACCAGTGGAAGCAATGCGAAGAGCATTACAAAGTCAACTTGTTATACCAGGACATGATGCGTAAGCGTCAAGAGATCGATCGCCTAGCACGAGGCGGTAAATTCAAATACGAATACGACTCCGATGAGGACATCGAGGGCGGCACCTGGGAGCATAAGTTGCGCACAGCTGAAATGGAAGCCACTCATTTGTGGGCCAATGCACTTACTAAGCAGAGCGAGGGCAAGCATCACATTGGTGATTTCCTGCCTCCCGAGGAACTAAAGAAGTTCATGGAGCAGTACGAAGCAAAAAAAAGTAACAGACAGCCGGATTTAAGTGACTACAAGGAGTACAAATTGAAGGAAGATAACATTGGATTTCAAATGCTGCAAAAGCTCGGCTGGAAAGAGGGTCAAGGCCTGGGCCAGGACGGTGCTGGCATTGTAGATCCAGTTAACAAGTACGATATTTTCGAATTCGCTATCATGTTATTTGCTAAACAACCTAATTACTTGCAGGGCGCCACAACGTGACGGCAACCAGGGTCTGGGGGTTGGAAGTGTTGCACAGCCTGAAGATTGCGACAACGAGTATGATGCATACCGAAAGCGTATGATGTTGGCATACCGTTTCCGCCCAAACCCATTGGTAAGCTGAAAAGTGCGCAGTAATCGAAATATCCGTTGTAACGAACTATTCTCTTTCAGAATAATCCACGTCGTGCCTATTACTAGCCACTACGCATATAAGCAATATCTGATGCTTTAAATTGATTAAGATTCACTTTCTGAGCCCATTTATATATTTGATCACCTATAAAGAGCGATTATAAAGTTAATATTTATTAAGTAGTATGTTACTGCCTACCACAATGAATATTTGCTGAAGTTCTTCTGGATTAGATGCCACAATTTGTAGTTGTGTTTATTGTTACGCATCATATTTGTATAATATACATAAACAGTATAGTTCGTAATCAACTTATAAGCTATGGCTGCTATAATAATGTTTGCTTTAGGGACTATCAAGTTGTTTAAGGTTCTTGGGAGGTTTGTAGCAGTTGCATCGTTTTATATATAGTAGTTGGCTACGCGGAACATGAACGCCTAAACGCTAATAATACTAAATTGTACTCGAACTGGAACATTGATTTAACCTTAAGAGTAGAGCGTTAGCACCGGCGTCTGGTTGCCGCGTGCCAATACCACTGGGCATTTGATATCTGACGTCAGCATTTCCAGCCACGACATATACAGTGGTGCTGAGATCGCCTCCTGCAATAGATTTATATATAGAGTATAAGATTGAATTGCAAAGAGTTTGGGTTTGGGTACTCACCTTGCGCGGCATTGGCAGGGACATGACCACCAGTGTAGCGTTCGATGAGTGCTTCACGACTAGCTCATGGATGCGAAGCTGTCGTTGCGTCTTCTCGGCCATGCTGTGCAGCTCGTCGTCAGTGATGCCGAATTCGTTGCGGGGGCTGCGACGGAAGGGTTCGATGAGCCGTTTGTGCTTGAGCATTGTGTCATGACGCGGCTGATCCTGAACGCCTTTGAGCATGACAAGCTCTGAGTATTTGATACGGAATTTGGTCAGCAAACTGGCCATGCTGCAAGTTAATAAGGTAAAGAGTTAATCTTTCAGTTAGATGAGGACTTGCGTATCGTACCTCTTCTCCTCTTGCTCCTCGTCCTTGCCGTGACACATGGTAAACACGCGCAGCTTGCAGTTCTGCCAATGCGAGCGCATCGAGATGATGTAGGGCAGCAAAATCGTTAGACCTGGCAATAGGGAAACGCATCCATCAAAATCGAATTCAAACTCTGTCGTCTATTATGTGGACTCACCGCCGTCGTCGTACAGCCAAAAGACATCGATGGTGCCCTTGGGCTGCTTTCGTGTAAATATGTTCATTTCGTCCAGCACAGTTTGGGGCACCTCGGAGCCAGCTTTGGTGTGGTAGGTAATAGACGCGGCATCTGAATTGTTGATTTTGTAGCTGCGGCAGCTTTGCATATTGGGCAAGGGCGCTTCCTGTGGTATGGTGTACGAGTTGTGTGGACTGGCGCTATCCATGTTGGCCAGATTCAAGTTCGAGTCAATGTGTAGCAGCTCCGAGGCTGCGTTGGCGGCGGGTAACAATTCGTTGGCGAAGCCTTGTCCATTGGCTGTATTCAAGTGGCCCATGCCGTTGTCGGGCATTACGACCTTTGGCGTTAGGTCCGAGAAGTCCAGACCATTGGGCAGGCGAAGCACTGCCACACCCATGCGCTGCGAAAAGGCGTTGCTGCAAGTGAGAAAAGGATTCGCGTGAGAAACTGTAATCTGGGCCATGCTTTTTTGTTTACTCACTGCAAAATGGCAAAATAGCTTTCCACCTCCTCCTTGCGGCAGTAATTCCAGTCCGGCTTATAGCCCACCAGCACGATGTTCGGTGCCATTTTCCCAAATCCTGTGGACTTGATCATGGCATTGATGCCGTCCTCGATGCTGAAGCCGTCGATCACATTGTAAAACGCTTTGATTTTGCGGGCGTCCAAATACTTTTGTCCGTCCTTGACCAGATTCTGGCGGTTCTTGTATCCCACCCTCACCTGCAGCAGATAATATATTGATTAGCTATCTGTTTATATGTATATATACAAATATGCATTTACCGGTATAATGTTGCCCACGAACATAAGCGAGTTGTTCTTGGTCAGCAGGAAGCCAAAGTCGACGAGTGGCGGACGAGTCTTTGGATCACCAGAAAGGACTAGCACTTGGGGATGGTAGTTCTTGACGTGGTCCGATACGTTCTGCAAACGATGCACGGCCATTAAGGCAGCCTTGTACTGCTGAGCCTGTGTGGTAGATCCCCAATTGGCATCCGGTTTTCGATACATGACCACCAAATATAGGGCAAAGATAATGCCAAACGTTATAATGGCGGCCACATAATTGATGAGAAACATTATCGCAACACACATCGCAAACCCGAATAAACTAAGCCATGCGTTGTAGTACTTAAAAGTGGGACGCCAGCCGAGTGGCTTGACGAACGCCGCGTGGAACGTGCAGAAGTTGATGAGCGCATAGGAGGCCAGGTAGAAGGTGGAAATGAGCGGGGCAATCAGATTTAGCTCGCCAATCAGCAGAAAGCCCGTGGAGATGAAGAAGGTCAGCACATAGCCGCGATAGGGCTCTCCATGCTTGCCGTAGGGCTTTGAGAAGAAAATCAATCCCGGATAGATCTGATCAATGCCCAAAGCCTGGACCAGGCGCGGCACCGACAGCAGATTCGTCAGCGCCGTGCTCAGCGTTGCCGCAAAGCAGCCAGCGTAGATGAGCGGTCCCCAGAGCGACATCTCCTGCATCATCTCATAGGAGTTGAAGAGGCCCCAGCTGCAGTTGCCGGACTGGATGCAGGGCAGTTCCGATGGCACAATCGTGCCGTTCACCAAGTCCTCGGGAAAGCCGGAGGCATCGCGAACTGCAGCACCGCCAGCGAACAAGACAAACAGTACATAGGAAGTCATCGAAATGAGTAGGCCCCAGAAGGTGCCCTTTGGTATGGCTGCGCCGGCATCTTTTAGATCGCCACAGATGTTGGCTCCCGCCTGAATGCCAGTTACGCTCGGAAAGAAGATGGCAAAGACGCTGAAGAAGTTGTGGTTGACGCCTTCTGCATAGCGATAGTCAGAGCCAAAGTTGTCTTTGAATGTGGACCCTATTGAGGCAGAAGGTTAGAAACAAATCCTTAAATAGTTTATCCAAGTTAAACTTACAAGAAAATCCGACAAATCCCCTTGATATTTGCTGCTCATCACCACGGGGTCCGATCGCAGAGCCAATTAGAAAGTTGATTATGGCCAGGATAATGGTGAAGATGAGGAAATTCTGCGCCTTGGTCTCCCATTCCATGCCAACGCAACAGATCAAGATCAATACCAGTATCGTAACGGAGCCCACAATGCGGATGTCATTGATGCCATTGTCGACGATAATTAAGCCGTTGCTCTCTGCAAGATTCGATGGGAGCTTAGCCCGATCGCTTATTGAGTTTCTTCAAGGATACTTACTCAGCAGTAGATTTAGCGATTCACAGAAACCGATTGTATTCATCGAAGCTGAAACCGCGTTGGCGAAAGCAAAAACAACTCCAACGGAGGCACCAAATTCGGGGCCGAGCGAGCGGGATATGATGAAGTAGACGCCACCGCCCTTCACTTCCCCGTTGGTACTAATGGCCGACAAGGAGAGAGTAGTTATAACGCACACTACCGACGAGACGGCAATTATAATTAACGCCCACAAAATGCCGGCCTCGGCGACGACCCAACTGAGACGCAAGAAGAGCATGACGCCCCAAATGTTGAGTAGACACGGTATGAGTACGCCGACAATCCATCCCAGCTTGATGTGACCACCAGTTGGTTCCGGTTCCGCCGCATCTGGTATATTAATGGTCTATAGACGTTGGAATAGACAAATAACAAAATAAAACGCATTCAGCAATATGGCAAATGCTTTCCTCTTGGGTATATGTAATTGTATAAAAAAAAAAAAAATCGCACTGCTACTACTTGATTAATGTTAATCAATAATAAAGTAATCTATAATAATTATATATGATTATATATAAGGTTATAATTTTGTATTTATAGAGAATTTCATATTAACAAATTTACAGCTTTCCTTCCTAGAAATACAATTTATATTGGGTTTCAATTAACATCTTGCTAAATCATTATATCTATTTATGCTTTTCACTGCGGATCACGTCATTATTTATAATTTTATCCTATTATTTAGCTAATCTTATTTATATTCTGAAAATCTGCTGCTTTTTGCGTAGTTGTTATATCTGCCAACTTTCAATTAACATCTTGTCAAGTCATTGGATATGAAAGCAATAACATTTCCATTTGATTTGGATTTTATAGTTACGCTAAAAATCGTACATTTCTAAGGTGGAAGCTGGACAAGCCTCAACAAACGGCTTTTCAAAATTACCCTATGAAATTATTATGGATCTGTGCTAATTGAGTCCTCGATTCGCCATGCTAAAAGAGTAATCAATCCAATTAGAGTTCTGTCAATTGCCTAATTCCAATTCATCTATAGAGTATAGTGTTTTACAATGATTATCTAAACTAAATATAATTTGTATCATAATGGATATCAATAATATAAGTTCAACTTAAATTAAGCCAACTAAATAGCTTTAATTAAAGTCAGAACATAAATGAGACTTTTTTTTTTAAGAATTCATTACATTAAAAACAAATGGAAATCGAAATGAAATTGTTTATCATTTGAGTTCCAGTTCAATAAAAATACAATGTCGTCTCTTGAAGTCTATTTACAATAGTGGCAAATTAATAAATTTCGATTGATTCTCTTTCGTTATTCATTTCGGCAGAATTATTTGCGGCTTATGTGACATCTAATTGGAGTGAGTCGAGAGGCCACAGAGGGAGCGACACGTTGATCATCCACCTTGTTGTTGGCTAACATAATTGAATGTTTTTTAAAATGTGAGCGTTGGCTCTTTGCCTAGGGTCGGTCGGGTGGGCATGGAGCTAGGCGGAACGCAGCGAAATGGGCGGGTCTTTCTACAGGACTAGCAAGCACATTGGCATTGTGTGACATCGAAGGATATGTCTACACACCCCTTCAGAGCAGCTAGTTGGTTACTCAGCTCAGCTTGGGGCAGCTCCTGGCACTAGCTCACTGCTGGCTGCTGGCTCCAGTTCCCAGTGGGTGGCCAGTGTTGATTGTTTACACATTTTTGGCGGCGCTGGGCGGCGGGTAGCCAGACACGTAGACAGACAGACAGGCAGATGATACACAGGCAGACATACATATATACGCATACCACTCAAACACACCCACAATTAGCTGGTTATATATCCACACACACGCACACATACACAGACCAGCCAGGGAGCTGGCGACTGTGTTGTTTGTATGACGCCCGCCCGGGTAATTTAATTTAGTTTAGTTAAAGGCGCATTTCTTTTGCCATTTGCCCAAGCGTGGAATTCTTTTTTTTTTCGCACAGAAGCCACGCGCACACACGGAATCGGAATTGGAAATTGGAATTGCAATTGGAATTTGAATAGCGTCTTATGGGATATCATAGACAAGTATATGGAGTGAGTCTGGAAGTGGCAACCAGCGAATATTTGATTGAGAGCTTCATCTGAAGATATAGACTACTATGGCTTAAAGACCTACATATCTCTAGTTGCAGCTCTGCTTTTACGATATTCATTAAGTTTATATGGTATGCAGTTGGAGAACTTGTGAACAACATATTCGATAGCAAGTGAATATTAATTAAGTATAAGTGAGGACTCCTTAATTAAGAGCACCTCTGACTGCTGCTCAAGCACCGACTTGACCTCACATTATCTTTCACTCATACGGCGGGCAGGTATGACGCAGTTGTTTACGCCCTAATGCAATATGTTCGCTTATTAAAATTTGATTGCTGAATATACAACATGCACAAGACGAAAGGTATTCAATGAATATTATTCATACAGTTGTGCCACCTTTAATTTTAAGGAAACTCACCTTAAGCTATAGAAGCCTAAGCGTAAGGCGAGAACAATGGAAATATTGTTGTTTTGCCATGGTTAAATGAATCGAGAAACGCGCTAAATAAACACAAGCAGCAGCAGCAGATTCCCATAAAGGAATCGATAAATGTTGTATAAATAGCAGAGTCTTTTGATATGAATTGCAAATTGGAATTGTAATTATTACAATGCCCGGCAAGTGCAGCAGAAAAGCGCATTTCGAATAGAAAACTGTTTTCAGTTGCTGCTCGTATGGAGACTCCTCCTCCTGCTGCTGCTGCTGCTGCTGTTGCTGCTGCCGTTGATGATGTAAACACAAATATGAAATGCGAAATACTCATACGCAGCGTGGTACGACACGAAACTATTTTTGAACAGGCACCGAAGCACTTTAATTGTATATTCCAGCTATATACATATATGTATGTATATTTTTATGTACATATTATTTGTAGACTAAGTACTGAAACCTGTTGTGTGTCGATTGTACATAAACCCTTCTTACATTGCTCAGTAAGAGCTCAGTCTTCCTTGGATAAACTATTTATTATTCTCTTTAATTTGAGCCTTTCTTTAATGGTTTAAGATCTTAGACTTTACTTGTTACATAAATTATAGCAAATCTTTTTCCTTAATATGATATATGTATATACATATGTAGAATGTCTATATCTACATATTGTATATATGTTATCGATTGAAACCAATAACAATGTAGTTATAAAATGTTTTGCATATATTGCAGATAAGGGAGTATTTTATATTATTTTGATGGTTTTGGTATTTTGGATACCGCCCCCAACTCCATCCATACATAATTTAATTGAAAACTGCGCAGTTAGCAGATCATGTGCTTCTGCGTTCGTTGCGATGGTTTTTTTTCTTGTTTGCTTTATATTATCGGATCGTTGTCTTGAAGAGACTTTTATATCTTAATAGCTCAACATTTAGTGATAATTGTTAATTTAAAAAAAATCGATTGATAATGTCACGGGATAAGGCCAAACGATGACAAATTAATTTCAATTCAAGTGTTATTAAAAAACGTGTCAAAAAACTGCCGAGAACTGGTATGATTATTTTTTGGCACTTTTTCTAGTTGATCTGATAGGTTTTTAATTTAGTAAAAACTGATTGAAAACAATTTTTCAAGTGAGTGCTTATCGGGCTGACAAGCTGTCAACATTTTTAATGCGCTCTCCACTCACACACACACACACACACACATAGTGGTGCTGGTGTGTGTGGACGCACATGTTGCCAGTTTTTGGGGTTGGCAACCGACAACATCAGCCTTAATGTCCCTCTCTATTATGGCATTGATAGCTCGTTTGTTCGCTGACAATTGATCGAACAACAGCGCCATCTGTCGCCCGCCGCTGTCAATTTTAATGATGCGCCCTGTGCATTTTATCACACTTGTTGTTAGCTGACGACGACTCAACGTCACATCGGGCAATGCATTTTACCGGTTGTCACTGCAGTTCTCCCCGTTGTCGCTAGGGGGCGTGGATAGCTAAGACAATATACATAGCGGTGGCACTGTGTGCACGTTTGAAGCACTCTTGTTGACAATTAATTTGGCTCCAAGGCTGTCAATGGTATCATCTTTCAAGACACATGTCACAGCTAGCTCCCATATGCACAGGAATATGTACTCAGAGCTCTTCTTCAGTATGTAAATATCACCAAGCCTTTACAACTGAAACTAAGCTTTTAAGTGTCAATTAAATATTCATTTAGCTGTGTCATAGAAGAAGGCTGGAAGTAAAAACTCTGCTAGCTATGAATTGGTATAAAAAGAGTTTATAATACATGGGCATCCTTGGGCTTATATGTACATACATAAGAATAGTCTTACAATTTTACATCTGTTGAGGGGTGACCGAAATTATAGATTGTGTCATATTTACTTAGGTACTTTTCCAATAGCTTTAAGCGAAAATCTAATCTCTAGTGAAATTATTGATGAATTTCAATTTAAAGTCTTTTACTATATATGTATACATATATGTATTGGTAAATTTGAAAGCATTTTAATTAAGAAGTGAAATTTTGATAAGTTGTTAAAATTTCCATCAACAGTTTTGTTTTCTTAAAAAAAATAAATGATAAAAAATATTTAGTCTAGTGGGTTAAGTATTGAAAAAGATATATTAGATTTATTTTTTACCAATTAATTTGAGTAGATGTGATTAAAAATCGTAATCTAAAACAGTTTTAATTAGCTCAGTTCTAATAAGATAATTACACGATTTCTTCTACTAACCAACTAAATACTTAGTGATATGAATGTTTTCATTTGGTAATGAATTCATTACGAATACATTTTCAATCTGCCTCACATCATTACTTAATGTTCATTACTTAATAGACATCTGTTATTTGAACATGTGTTGGAGTCTGTTGTATTTTGTTTGTATTCATATAGTTTAAGTAAAGTTCGTTATCTGCTGTAATAATCGTCATTTGAGCTTGTCTGCAACGCACGCACACACACACACACACACTTATACATGTACATTGTAAGCTGCCTGGCCAATTATAGTTTATGCGACGATTTCATTGGTATTCCCTTAATGAGCGGCCGGCGCTGTAATGCAATTTTTACGATATCTCTCATACGCCACGTTGGCGCTGTCCTACAACTCAGCACGGTAGCCAGCAGCCAGAGCAGCCGGAATTAATTAAACAATATGCGAGAAATTTGCTTGGGCTGGGTGTGGTGGGTGGCGAATTGAGTTTTTGCTTGTGGTGGCTCACACCACTGAGTGCAGGTCACAATAGACGCATAAAATTTACTGCCTTGACGGCGATAAGCATAAAAAAAAAACTAGAGCTCTGACTAAGTATCTCGAGGGTTTTCTAACCTCCGCTATTCTTAATTGATTGATAAGGCGTCTCAGGGCTGCTCTTGGCAAAGGTACAAACACACGCACACACCCATACACACTTTGATAATGCTCCACCACTGGCGACGTCATTGGGTCGACTTGTTAACACGCCCAAATCCAAATCAGTTGACTCTGCGATAAGTTGAATAAACAACATTGCGTATACGTCATGGAAAACGTATGGGAAACGCGAATTGAAAATTGTTCAAGTCAATAAAGTAAGCATTCGTGTTAATAAATAATGTACATAGCACTCATCAAATACGCAGCGTCTATTTGCTACCCTATACTAATTAGGCCATTAAAAAGGTGAGCAAAAATGTGTGAATAATTGAAAGAGATTATTCTTCTGCCATTACCTAAAGAGATTGATTTTGATTAATGTCATAATGTGTTCACGGTTTAATATATATGGCAGACTCCGTTAGTATTTATTGGTTTTAACAGAGGGTATTGCTGTAGTCTAGCATGCTCACTGCGGTTCTCCTTGTGCACATTGCTAGTCAGCTGCCAGCATATGCTTATTGGAAATCTGTACAATTTTGATTTCTGACCGAATTCACTTTCGACCTTATATATGTAAATTGTATGTACTCTCGCGTGTGTTTTATGATTTTTAGATTTGGGCGTCCCAAGATTTGGTTTGTTTATTGCTGAAGCACTTGAAATGTTTTCAAATACACATAAACTGATGCAGATGAGCAGCAGCAGGCAGCAGGCAGGCAGAACAGAGATCATGTGGATGCCTTAGCACTAAAGGGCTGCAGAATCTTCAGCAAAATCAGCACATGGATCTCAAATCAAAATCAAACGTGACGTCGAATCGATTTTGAATATTACAAATATGCAAGAAATGTGAAATGCGAAATGTTTCAGGAATGTTGTGGCTAGCGGAAGATATTTAAAATTATTTATTTATTGCTCACTTGTTGTGGCATTGAAACTAAGATATTCAAATGTAATATGATTCACTATGCGGAGTACATACAATTATAAAATAATGTTATTATTATACCATTAACTTGAGGTAGTCCGAATGATAATATGTTTGTTGTAAAACATATCAACGTTATATAGAAAGGTAATCAGCTTGAATTCGGCCTTATGCAATGCCTCGAAAACAAGAGATTCCACACACGTTAACTTTATGCACTTTATGTTTTCCATCAACAGATTTAGTTGTTTCATCGTGGTGCTTTTATATGTGTGAACTTGTCGAAACTTACCTGATCTACCTCGCCTTGAAGTTCGCCAATTGAGGGTCGCTTCAAATTTCGCATAGAGATGCGATAGTTATCCAAGCGCGGAAGCGTTTCCCTGTAACAATAGAAAGCCAAACGTAAATATCGATCGATTGTCGGTGTAATTGGATTGTGAAAAGATAATCATACTGATGAAACGGCATCAGAAATAATATCGACTCGGGCAGCATGAATGTAGCCCGCCGCTTGCGAAGCGCAAATACCAACTAAAGAGAGCCGCAAGCAAATATGTGCGATGAAAATGCCAAAATAAGACACAAAAAAGTACAAATATAAAACAAAACGCAGAAAATTATCATAAAATACGCAGAAATGAGAAAAACGAATTGGTCAAGGTGCCCAAGGGGAAGGCCACGTTTGGAGAAATGCTCATAAGTTGATGAAAAATTGCCCTAGCTTCTATCTTTGTTTTTTATTTCATTGCTTTGCGCTCTACTTCATGTTCTTATTGATCTGTGCCCGTCTGGCTCGGCAGGGAAAATGACTTCGCCCACTGACACGACCAGACTCTTTCAATTATTCGATTATGTATGTATGTATATTTACTTATGGCAAAAGGAAAACAGAAACAGCAATTCGAATGCCAAAGATAATTTAACTGCTTCAGATAGACAACATTTTAGTATACTAGAGTAGAGAAGGAACTGCACTAAAACCGAAACACAAAAGGCAGATCAGATGGATCTAGAACTTTACTGAATGGAGGTCAACAGCAAGAGGCTCTTTGTATTATTTCGATTAACAACAAGTTGAGGATTGCCCGACTAAGAGACACTGTACAAAGACTCTTATTTAAAATTAGCTACATATATCTATTCATTGTCCCATGAAATACGCTTAATAATGTTTTTATAATACGAAATATACATACATCTTTCACTCTGTCAAACTTCTTTGTCATATTATTATTATTAAGCAGCACAGCGATTTTTAATTCATTTTTTAAAGATTCCCAATTATAAAAACAAAAATAATATTTAAATATTAGATTAGATTAGATTATTTAACTCTTCATGAGTTCCTAATTCATATTTCATATTTCTGAGAATAACATTTTTTGTTGCATACTTTTTGCAGACATATTACATCGAATGATAAAAATACGTATATTAAAAAATGTAAACTATTTTTTATAGGTTTCAAAGAGGAATTAATTTACATCTATTTAGTAATATTTTTCGTGCTGAATGCATTACGATCGACATTAGCCACTGTCTAGCTATTATGTTGCCGACAAAGCTATTTGCATTGTAAAATAAAATATTTTTAAATGAGTTTTCTATAATCACATCTATCATGTGAAGTCACGAATATCTCAAATATTGCGAATACTTAACGGAAATAGAGGTATGTTTGTCGAATAGTGCTATTACAACAATTCGTATATGATCCATAAATGTTGCCAATAATTGGTAAAGTGCAGAAATTATTTCTGGTTATTCATTTTGTTTTCTTAATTTTTAATTTAGATGGCAGACATTTAGAGTGACAGCAGCAACGCATCGAAAATATATAAAATAAACAATTCTCGTTGCATTTTCAAACTGTATGTCATCTGCATGTGTGTGAGTGTGCGAATGTGTGTGTGTGGCTGCGTGGCGGTTTCGTTGAGATTTAGCTAGTATGATTTAGTTGAACAATTGATGAAGAAATGAAAAAGAAGACAAACTCAGCCACAGAGTGAGCTCCACACTCGATCCGTTCGTCTCACAGTCCCGCTGTCCGTTTGCTTCGATCAATTGAGTTCGTTTACTGCTGCTCACTGGGCTATGATATCACACACAGAAGTCTCGGAAAGTGCCAACGACTAATTTGTTGGCAAGTCAGCAGCACGTGAACCCATCAATAACTCCCAAACGGCATCAATGCGGACCCATCTCGCTGAGAGTTATGTGGGCTACAAACTGCTTGGCATGTTCTCCAGTTAAATATACATAGACCGGCAAATCAAACTGAGTTGAGTGACTTTGAGAACTAGTTGCCAATTCAGTTTTCCAGCTTCGCTCTTATATTACTTTTTTTTTTTATTGTCGCTTTTGCATTGACTCGTCTCGGACTTGTTTGCCCAGTGCAAAAAGTTTTCAAAATTGAATTTACGTTCACATTTCATTTAGAAAATTGAATGCTTACATGCATTTAGTTTTTGTTTCGTTTTTTTGACGGCTTTTTGACATGTTTTTAATTGAATTTAATTCGCAGTTTCTTCACGTTTTTTTAAACATGCAGCAATCGCTATGCCAATGGAATATTTGCGCTAATTTGTTTATTTGATTAAACTGATCTTGGCCCGAGGGTTGCATTGTTGACCTGTCATGTGCTTACAATTTCTTCGTTTTAATGTTGCCCATGACTAATAGACCTCGAAAATTTCCAATTTTATGGACTGAATGTGTAAACTGAACTAAACCAAATAAAATAGAATTAATTTGTAGATACAAAAGAAATACAGCAGAGATATATGTATGGTTAATATTCACAAATATTTTAGCTATACCCAAAATGAAAAAATTATGATATGTTAGTGCAAATTCGCTTCTTTTATATTCTCTTCTACTTTTTGAATTGTTTTAAATTTACTATTTATTTATAATCACATCTCTTTCATTTTAGTTCAACTTTTCTACAATTTTCCTCCCTCTGCTTTTTTTCTCTAGACGATTCGAATCATAAATCAAACGAAAGGAATTAAAGCAATGCCGCCGTAGACAGATTAACAGATTCACATTTAAAACCCCCAAAATAGTTATCAGAATTTTTGCAAATGTACAGAGTAGACACATAGATACGCATTTTTGATTTAACCTGTTCCTCGTAGAAACTACAGCAAATACTTAGCGTTTTTAGTGGCTCACCTCCACAAGCCATAGGCAAACCTGAATAATCGCTGTTTATTCTCACATGCCTTAATCTTGCATCTCTAATTTTAGCGAGTCAAACTCTCTACAATTACCAAGTCTATTAAAAAATTATCTCTCTAATGTTGCATTTTCGATTTCGGGGTTTTTTTTTTTCAACAAAAATGTAGGAAGCCAGAATCACGTGTAAATGAGTTACGAGACTATTTAAATTTTATTTCGCTAACTGCGCTTTTATATGAAAAACAATAGACGTTTATTCATATTATTAGAAAATTAAATAAAGCGAAGCAATCTTTATTGGAAGTTTTGTTGCTTAATTTGTCTCATTTTGTATATTTTATATGTGTGATGAAGCAATTTACTTAATTTAAATCATTTTCGCACTTTTTGTGGCTTGCTACGTTTAGTTTGAAGCAGTTTTTGCGCTCTGCCCAAATACCCTATACAATTTGTATACATGTAAAAAATATTACATAATATCCATAAGGGAAAAATTTTCGAATTATATCTTTTTATCTATGACACTTCAAATGTACTGGGTATCTCTAAGTCGGAATCTCTTGCCTAGAGCAATTTTCGCGCAAATTATTTGGCAATGTCATATCGTATTGTGCGATTGTACATTTATAAAGCAAATGTTAACAAAACACAACTAGGCTTTTACAATCTGAGACGGAGATTACGTATGATAGAGTTTTTCCAGCTTTCAAAATTTAGAAAGTGCATATACCTGAACATAATCCAATAAACTTCGTAGACTTCTTAAACGAGCACATAAATTGATTGCAGAGCACTTAATATGCATGTTAATGCATTGATTGAATAATTAATGGTTTTACTGACAGTTATATGGTATTATTAACTTTACTGAATCACGCACGCTCAGTGCTAATTGATTAAAGTCAACAATTCTAAGAAGAAAATCCAAATATAATCACTTAACGCGTATCAGACGAACATTTTAGCACATTTTTGCTATATATATACAAATGTATATATATCTGTTCATATACACACATATATGTATTATTGATATAAATGGAATTAAGAAACGAATTTAGCACAAAATATTGTAACAAATAATAAAAGATAAATAAATTGTTAAGGTTGTTAAAGTTGTTACACACGATTCGCACATTGGAAATGCAATAATATTTTTAAATCAAATAATTTAAAAAAAAAAAAAACTCGTAAATAAATTTCTTTCCATTAGCGCTATTGAAAATAGCTTAAATATAATTAGTTAGATAATTAACGGCGTAGTTTACTGCCTATAATTATAAACAGTACGCAAACTAAATTCAACAAAAAATATACATGCTTAACTTAAATGGATGAACTTATGTTCATAAAATTACTTGGACCAGAAATCATTTATAAGTATTTTTCTACACGCAGGAAATTTTCAACAAAGTATTTCTGACACGGCGCATTTAATCAAACTGAGATTCCAAAACATTTTTCAGGCATTACAAATTGGCAAATGCAATCAAGATTTTAAATAAAAATCCATTAATTTAGTTTACTTGTATATTATATAGAAGTTGCTCGTATTGTTTTATTTATTTATTTTTTAATTTGAAATCATTATTGTTGTTGTTATTGTTGTTATGTCACTCACTTTGTTAGCTGTGCCAGGCTGAACTTGCGTTCGGCATCGGATTTGCGCAGGAATTGGCCAAAGCCACGGAAGGATAAACGCGATGTTCGACGACTTTCGCCGCCGTCTGTTGCTTTGGGCTGCAGATGGTTCTCGTGGGCGGGGCCACTGGCGGGCCCATTTGGTGGCTGTTCCGCATTGGCTGCGCTGCCGCCGCCGCCGCCGGTTTCCGCGTCGAAAGCGGCATTGACATTGGCACTGCCATTAACCTTTAAGATCTGAAAGCGATCTGCCATTGTTATGAATTGCTGGTGATGATTCAACTTTAATTTTGTTTATATATTTTTGGGAACTTTATTGTTTTCAACTGCTTGTGTTATCACTGACAACTGTTGTTGCACTATACAAAATGATTGTTATTCAGCGCACTCATTTGCATTGCATTAGATGGCCGAGCAGGACCTTTCAGAGTGACGAAATGGAGTGCTTAGCTCTAATCGGCTGTTGAGCATTAACTGGCTGACTGATGTGCACACGACGAAGTTTCAACAGCGTTTAATAAAAAATCGAAAATGTTAGCATATATTTAACGCGTGGCATTCGAACTAAAAATTAATATGAATGGCGGGGAATAACGTATCGGTTGATTTAACGTTATTTAGCACTTTGCGTATGTCGGCTAACGAAATGCTGTACGCGCCGGTTACAGCTTACGACTTCACGCGCTGGCTGTCGCACGTCGTTTGAGCGTTGTCAAGTGTTTGCCATTGGATTATTATGCTTTTTTGATTATGGACACCATTCAGACTGTGTGCTGCTATGGCTTTCGCTTGATTACCAATCAAATACGTATAGGGTAAGAATAAGCGCAGTGCGCCAGTGTGTGAGAGTGAGTGTGGTGAGTTTCCAACAAGTGTTGTATATTTTTTGTTTGCGCCAAGCTAAATTTTAACACACTAGCTTTCATGTGTGAGTACAGTAGCAGTGTTGATGTCGCTCTCTGTTAAGAATATGCAGCAAAAGCAGCAACAGAGTGCCATTCTCGCAGAGGAAAAAAGTAAAGGCAAATAAAGTAAACATTACAGTTAGACACTAACAACAATTGTTGGCAGTGTGACCAAAAAGTAATAACTACTTGTGTGGCAGGACTTGTTGGCAACTGTCCCTGGTATATTTGTGGTATTTTAGGCACACTGCTAATAATACTAATTGCGATATTTGCTAATTTTTTTTCTCTTTTGATTTATTAATATTTACGTCTATGAACGCTTACGGCACCTATTAACTTGGTTTTCTTTTGTTTACTTAATTCCTAACAATGTGACGCTAATACCGAAATCGCACCGGCACTATCACACTCAACAGTTCAAAACATCTTTACTACCCAGAAAACAACAACAGGTCTAGTCTCAACAGCAACAACAACCAAAACAACCACAATCTGGCCAAAGAGCGTTGCGAAAACCCCTTTAATCGAATTAAAATCGGATTTATCTGGTTTGATTGGCTGGCAACAAGTTGCCAGCTGAGCTAAAAAGCAGTTACGCTTTAAATAAAAACGAAACGAGACACACGAGCAAAGAGTGTCTACTGCTGGTTAAGTATATGAAAGTCACTCTTCATCTTACTGTTCTAGTCCAACGATCGAAGCCGACCAAGACCAGCCGACGAATCGTCTGGTCGCGCAAAAAACAAATGTGCTGAGAAAATGAGCGCATGCTTCAGCTGGCTAATACTATTAGCCAAATCTTGTGTACTCACTCCATTTTTGTTCATTTGTTTGTTTTGTTTTATTTTATAGTTTGTTGTATTGGTGTGCTTTCTTTTGAAGTATTGGCATGCGCGTTTTGTACCCCAATCTGGGAATATTCGGAATATTTTGAAACGAGTTTGTTTTAGCCCTTTTGTTAGTATAATAACTAGTTAAAATTACGTGTTTATTTTCATTTTATGTCATTTGATCGTATTAGGTTAATGATCCGAAATGTTTAGACAGAATGTCTCCACTTGACCGCGCGGGATGATATAAAGAGACTAAAGAGATATTATTATAATAAAAAATATTTGTAAAAAATATTTGCAATACAGAGCGTTCAAAGATTACTCATACGCAGCGTAATACAATTAGTAATTGTTATTATGTGAATAATTATTATTGTTATTAATATTTTGATCTCATTAACTTTTTATTGTTGTATAATTATAAATAATTACACCTAGCTTCGACTTAATATATAATAATAAAATAAAAATGGTTAGCAGGCTTATCAAGAATCGTAAATGGTTTTTAATAAATTAATAAAAATTTATTACTCACGTGTGATTCTCATAAATATGTATACATGTATGTGAATATCCAAATTTGTGCTCGTATACATCGTTTCACATTTATTTGGCGCTTGTATTAGGCAAATTTCTCATGGCAATTATTAATAGTTTACACATTGTTTATAATTTTCACGTTTCGATACGATCCCAATTTCTTTCTGTGTCTACAATAGAAGAATTGCTACACAGTTTGTTTGTGGCATAGTTCTGTAAACCTCATATATGCTTGCCCCCAGCGGGAAGATATATGTAACTATATCTATAATTGTGTATGTATATATATTCATGTATGTATATTACATTATTGACGAGTGCTTTGTTGTTTGTTTTTGTTGGCATAATTAAATTGTTGCCGCATTCGCTCATCAATTTTTATTCTGGTTGTTTGCATCTATTTTGCTCCAAAGATTATTTTTCGTTGATTTTGGGCAAATTTTCTTTAATTTAATGGGAACTAATAAAATTTGAATTACTTCAATAATTGTAATTAGTTTTGATTTCCCCCATAAACAAATATCCTTGAGTAAATACTTAAGTGTAGTATATATGATAATATTACTAAGATGTTTTCGCTTTTGTTGAGATAGGGATTTGGGCTTAGACGTGTGTCCAAATTTAGTAAACAGACTTTAACAAACAACAAATGTAAATAGCAAGAAGCTATAGCAAATAAACACATTCTCACACACATATTTCTTGGGATAGGTCATACTTGAGGAGCAGAGGCAGCTTTTTTAGCTCATTGAAGTTGACCTTCTGTGAAAATCAAGGTAAACCTAACCAAACTGAACCTGTTACAAGCAGTTTAATTGACACTCTCTGATTAACACCTGATGACAGGCTTGAGTGCATCTTGTAGTTTTTTTTTTTTTTTTCAACCCACGTGGGCAAGAGTTAAGTTCGTCTAATTAATAGAGTCAACAGTTCGCGAAACAGACAAATTTATTATTTTAAAGCGCAAATGAAATGTTTACTTGACAAGTCGATCGAGCAGTTTGTCTATTGGCTAATTGGTGAGCTTGTAAGAATATCTATGTATATATCAATATCTTGAAATAGCCAATAGATGCTGAGCATTTCATTCATCCGGTGTGCTTCGGTTTTAATATCAGTTTGGGGGTCGTGTGCTCGCATGGTGGCCAATGTCGGCATTTATCAATTAGCTGCAGCTATTCGGACTACGTTTACGCATATGGAATACAAAAACAATTACAATTATCAAACATTATTTCACACTCGATTATTAATTGAATTAACTGCTTTATACCACTTTAAAAAGGTCTCACTTTGGCGTATCCGCACAGATCGACAAGTATCTAGATACAATCGCTTCCATAGAGAACGGAGTCTTTGTCATTTAAATTATTAGTGCCTGTCGTCGGCGCAAAGAGATGGAGATGATAATGTTTGAATTCCTTGCCAGTAGAATGGATCGATATTAATATAAAATTTTATCTTTCTGCAGCCACTTAGTAGACCCATGAAAATATGTAGTCACTCTCTTAATCAGTTATATAAACAATAATAGAGATAATAACAATTGCGTCTAGGTCTAAAACTAGCTCTATGATAACTCGAAAATCTTCAAGAGTAAGCCACTTAATATTCTTTCTGTTATTGATCCGTTTGCTATGAAACTCTTGTCTTCCCCATGGCTAATATCTGGATAATATAAGGATCTGCGTATTATCTTTTAAATGTTGAGAGAAAAAACTATATAAAATGTTAGTTTTTAATAATGGAAAATCGTAATAACTATAAAATTACTGGCTCATGTCATTAAGCATCTAATTCGTGTGTGTAAATTAATTATTTGTAGCTTAGAATTTAGCATATTGCTGATCCATGCAGGCGGCTGCTGCTGTGTCACACACGCACACAAACACATTTCAATCTGGACTCTGAATGGGCGCCTGTGATGGGGATTTTTGTTGTGGTCTGCGCCCTAACACAGTTAATTCGATTGAGTTGAAGTTATTTTTTAAATACCCCGTAGGCATTGCACAAGTTGCACGAGAAAGAGTAGCTATGTTTTCTGCAAGTATATGTAATGGTCAAAAGGAGTATCAGACAATCTATATCTATTTCTTCGGGATTCTTAAAAATTGTTGCTCGACAATTCATATGAAATATTTAATCTCGCATATTAAATGCAATGAATTAAGAAATACTTTTAATAATCCCATAAATTCGTATTTTTTTCGATGAGGACTGGGTTTTAATCTCTTTAGGTATATATGGATGCCAGGCATTCTGTGTAAAGTATTTTAAACTGGGGGCTCCATTTTCAGTAAATAGAAGAGTATATAAATAAAATTGTATATAGGGTAATTCCTAGTCGAGCAACCTTTCGAGTAGTGCAGATTCACTTGATTTTTGTTTTTACAAGCCAGATAACGAAGCATCACCCAGTCATTAAGGGGTCCGATTCGAACCGCTTTGGTGCAGTTACAACTCGCTCAGCGCCGGCTCGTCTGGACGGCTGGCTGTTCAGCTATTCAGTTGGCCGACTGCTTGGCTGGTTGCCTGCCAGTTGTTGTTGTTGTTGTTGTTGTTGTTGTCGCTGTCTGACTGCGGTACGGCAAGTGTGACAATTAATAACCTAATAATAGTGATGCATATAATATGTGTAAATTATAAAATACTATAAATAATCCATTGTTTAATTGTATTCATTATATAATTGAATATTTTCAGAGAAGTTTATCGTGCGCACAAAACCAATGAACTTTAAGTGCAAAACTTCATTTCTGTTTAGTATTGTGAGAGTATACAAATTACGCAAATGTGGGCTAAAACTTCTTTTTCTTCTGTTTAATCTGTGTCATGAATAAACATGTCGAGAAGTAAGTAAAGTAAATTATGGAGTAAACGATGTTCAACCTCAACTTTTCTTATAACAAATTTTCTTTTAATTTGAGAATTAACACCTTTGAAAAACTGAATATTAGAGTATAACAAAGTCGATAACCATAACTCCCAATAATTTATTAAAATGACCTGTTTCTTTTAGCCCAGATTTAGGCTCTGCACTGCCTCCTTTGTTGGGGACTTTCTCGGAATGTTTTTTCCTTTTCGTATTATTTAAGATCTTAACGGTAAAATCATGTTTCCTCGAATCAATTATTTTCTGAACATTAAGGCTTATACATATAGAGGCCATATGCAGTCACTTGTTTATTTTTTACTAAAGAAGTGGGCTTACGATCTCGAGTTTGAAGGACTCTTGAATTAAATTGCCTATGCCGTGTACAATAGTCGAGTATAATCGATAAGGCAAATCTGGTATAGACTGTGTCATTGCCAAGGCCGTTGTTATTATCGAGATAGCGGTGCCTTACTTTTGATATTGATTAAACTCTTATCACTCGATTACTTGTATACTGTCTTATCCCAAACTTGATTTTTTTCGTTTACCTTGTAGTTTATGTAACAAAATGTAGCAAAATAATATGAATTATATACGTTTTTTCAGTAGTACCAACGGGTGGAAGGGCGAGCATTGAGAGGTAGAAACGATCAACAGCCTCGATCGACATACAGACAGAGTGATAAGGTAAGCCCACGCTGAGTTTGACAGTCGGTAAGATCTACATATAGACAGAGAGAAATACATCGCCCTCTCTTATTACCGTATTTTTCACAGTTTGTTTAAACAGAAATCTACAGACATGAAACTTTAAGGAATACTTGCATATGCCATACGAATTAGAAATTGATCTCTCTGTAATATCAACAGTATTATTTAAATCGGTAGAGTCTTGAGGTTTGGCTATTTCTATCTAGTAGTGGAATGAGACATTTCTATAAAAATCTATTATATATATTGCAATATATAATACTTAGTTGAATATGTGTAAATGAAATGTTTTATGTTCTTTAGACTCTTAAGAACGATACATACATATGTCTATCTATATGTATATATCTTTAAATATTTTTCAATAAATCAAACACAAATGCATGAAGCCATCAATCATCATTATTGCCAAGGCGGAAAATATTCATTTAGCTTGTCAGTCATTAATTGGAATGTTCGGATTTGAATAAATGTATTGAAGAGCGGCCTAAATATATAAGAAGAAAAGCAGAAAATAAATGTGCAATATGGAAAATACTCTAATACAATCCAGACGGGGAATTGCGTAAATTTGTTTATTGCTAAAGGTGATTCGATTGGAAAAGGAAATGGCTGTCAATCAACGGTGATTGAATGTGCAGCAAATAAAAGAGACAAGCGTTTTCAATTGTATTAAATATTCATTTATTTATATTCTGTTTGGCTTGGCATAAATAGTTTACACATTCAAAACACTTAAAATTCTGTTTCCACCTATTTGAGTAGCTCGAATATTTTTTTATTTATTTTAATTCACATTGATGCTGTTAACTTTCACACTTAAGATTAGTTAGACATTTGATGTATGGAGTTGTAATGGAGTTTAAATTTGTTTATTTTTTTTAATTTCACATTTAAGTATTTTAGTGGATGACGTTGACTTGTTTAGGTGTCGCATTCGAGTTGTTGATTTAAATGGATCTGATTAATAAACTCAGCCAATTAATGAAAAACAATAACTACAACAACAATCGACAGCTGTTCGCATGTTTTTGTTTGTTTGCTAGTTTAAAATGTATACGGGTTTTTAAAGGGTTTCGTTTTGTTTATGAAGTGTATAAATTGTTTTCGTATATATTTTGAAAATCGGAGTTTTTTGTTGTGAAAAATCGTTTTCAAATTCAAGTATCGTTAGTAACAATGGGTGGGTATTCTGATGATCGTTTCATATGCACTACAATTCGATCTACACAGATAACAACAGACAGTTAGACCTAGATAGATAAATAGATAGATAGATATTCATATTGAGATTTGCTAAAGCGGGCATACATTGAGTGAGTTAGCGATAAGCAGTTTTATGGTCAATTCGACATGGAGCTCAACAAATTCTTCACTTCATTCTCATCTATTGAAAAACTACACAAACTTAACGTCCATCAAATAAATGCCGACTATATAACAATACATATGCACATATATAAATACACGAGACGCATTGGGTCATGTCAGAGAACCTCTTGATATATGCGTATATAAATAAATAATCTCTAATTTGGCAAAATATATAATATGTGTATATTAATTTGTAAACTAACTCATATGGGGCCAACGCCCTCCTTGGGTATGGCTTGTAAATCGTCAGGTATTGAGCAATGAGATATATGTACATATATAAAATCATGGATAACACTAGTAATACTTTGTGGTTTTTTTGTGTTGTTTCGTTTCTTTCTTTGGTTTCAAAAATGTTAACTTATACGACCAGATGCGATACGTCGCTGGTGTAGCCCGGCGAGTAGCGCGGTGGCAATGGATTCTGTTGGGGTCGTGTCCTGCCCAGGCCCAGTTGACCGGACTTGGTCAGATCGTATGGCCGGCGTATGCGTAGCACATCGGCCGCATCGCCTGGCCAGGCGCGCTCCGGCCCCAGCCGCTGGCCCAGACGCGGATAGCGTCGCTTGTCCACGGCCAGGCTGATGGTGCCTGGCGCATGGCTGGCCATCAGACCCACGTTGTACTGTCGCTGCATGGCCAGCGAGGCGCGTATGGTTTTGCGTTTCTACAAATCAGAGAAATGAGAAGGATTAGCTTTCGATTTCCAGTCTAGCCACGGGGCTTACCTCAATGGTGCCGCGCCATTTGTCCGCTGCGTGACGGGCTATGTCCAAGCGCTTCTGCTTCTTCACCTGATGCTTTTTGTAGATCACCTCGATGATGATCAGACCCACGCCGCCAGCTATGCCCACGCCCACCAGTATGAAGACGCCCGCCATATTCTTGAGGCCCAGCGTGTTTGGCGTCTTCTCAAACAGTTCGCAGTTCTGTTGGACATGCCCATGGAAGATCCACTGCTTGTCCAGTTTCTCCATGAAGCCGCCTGTGCAGTAAGTACTTGATAAGAGGTCTTGTGTATTTGTTAGCTCAACTCACTCTCATGAAACTCGAGTATGGCCAAGGTGACAGCGTCTGTCCAGGGCGAACCCTTCTGCAGGCCAATGCCATAGCCGCTGCGGCCAAAGAGCTCGCCAGCCGTGACCAGCTCACAGTCCTTGGAGGCCTCGTACTCCAGGCGAGACGAGTCCCAGATGAAAGCCATTAGCTTGCTGCAAGGAAAAGTTTGAATAAATTAGAATCGTGGTAAGACCAGAGCGAGTTTTGGTTGTACAACATTTAGGAGAGTAGATAAAATTCTTTTGTTTTTTTATGAAAACTTTGAGAGAATATTTAAATATTTAGAGGATTCTTCAAAATACGAGTACAATACGAGTATGAGTACGATTACTACGGCTACTGAAGAGAAAGAGAGAGAGAGAGAGAGAGAGAAAAAGTGAGCGATATATATATTTATAAAGGGGGAGAGACAAAAAGAGAGTGGTAAGATATTGAATTGAGTGGAGAGAGTGAAGAGTGAGTATCGTTGTAGTTATTGTTGTTGTTGTAGTAGTAGTAGTAGTAGTAGTAGTTGTTGTTGTTGTTGTTAGTTGCAGTGGCAAAATCATGCGACTATTTCAGCTATATGGTAAACAAACACTCGAAGCGATCTTCGGCTCGCTAGCAAGTTCAGTTACCCCTTCTTCACGTCCTGAATGGCCTGCTCGGCAGTGACGTAGTTGTTGGACTCCATGGTACGGTACATGTTCGACAGCTCCACCTGACGCCGGAAGTACATGTCCACCGAGGAGCCTTTGACCGTGGCACAGGTGAGATTCTCCATGGTGTTGCGCAGACGGGCATCATTAATGCCGCTCAGCTTTGTCTTGGGCCGCTCCAGCACGAGGAAGGCAGCCAGGTTGGCAGTGTAGGAGGCAACTATGATCATGGCAAAGCCGGCCCAGACCATGCCCAGCACCCGGGCCGAGAAACTGCGCGGTGTACCCTCACCAATGCCGCTGTTGAGCAGCACGCCCCAGGCGAACCAAATGGCGGAGCTGAGATTCAGCGCCTTCTCCTCGTTGCTGTCCGAGTGCGAGAGCTTGAAGCGTCCAAACGGTGAGAATCTGAGTATTAGAGAATCATTTAATTAGAACGAACGTATGCTCAGTTGTCCAGCTGGCTAAACCATGGCTAAGTGATGTCTGGGGGATATTGTACGAGAGGATGTTCGCTCTGCTCGCTGTTCTTTAACCGTCAAATGCAACGAGCCCTTTGTCCAAGCCATCACTCAATCGGTATTAGGGTTTGTGTCTGGGACTCTAATTGCTTATGTGCTGAATTCAGAGTTTACGCACCTGTCCAGTAGATAGAGCACGAGCGCCACAACATGAACCGACACCATTACCAAGATCCATAGCGTGTTACTAAATGGCTGCAAGAAAGACACAAGAGTACTCGATCGGGACGGTTTCTTCTCGAGTATTGTAATGCCTTGGTATTTGAATGGTTTCGAGAATTCGATATACTCAGCACGCTCCGGATTTATGGTTAGTGGTGCGACGATCATGCTAAAAATATAGAAATCACAAAGTAAATTCTGTTCATTAAAGTGGAGTGGTACAAAAGAAACTACACTCAGAGAAATAATATATAAACTTTGTATGGGGAATATATCTTCATTATAGGATGTAATTCTTGTTGCTACACATGTTTTTCTCTGAGCGTAGGCGCTTGAGCTTACTCGGCACGTTCATTGACCAGCTCCCCAATCAGACCCGTCCACTCCTTGCGCAGCGTCATGGCGCCAGTGTTGTTCTTTAAGATGTAGTGTCCGAATTGGCCATCCGGCGACAGGGCCAGGTCATAGGTGAAGTTGATGCGCTTGGAGAGCTCAATCAGCAGGTCAATGCAGTAGCCGCGACAGCAAAACTCATTGGCTGCAAGCGTAACAGAAGGTTCAGCAAGCGTACGGCTGGAGAGGATTATGATGGCGTTTACCTGTCGCATCGCTGGCATTGAACAGCGGACAGGGCCGTTCGTCGGGCTCGCAACGGAACTCGTCGTCGCCCATGCGCCGGACATAGACGAACGGTTTCTCCTCGATGGTCAGCACCTTGAGGTGTGTAGGAATCATAATGCCCTCCGGCTTGCGCCTCTGTTTGCCGCCCCAAATGATCTCGCTGTCATTGATGCGCATTATCATTTTCGCCTTCAACTGAATTGGAATGGTTGGGAGTCTTAGGCGATCAATGTCCTAGTCGGAATAATAGATTCACTCACGCTATCGTAGCTGAACTTGCCCACAATGTGCTGCTTCTGGTGGTCCCGTATGTTGATCACATCGTAGCCAGCATAAATCCGATCCCCGTTGTCATCGAATGCCACTTGACCCGTTTCTCCCGTGATATTTCGCGACTTCAGGTACTGAAAGAGTCGTTTGCCTGCGAGGCGCGTTTAATGATGCATTAATGGACTTTCACGAGTGGTGTGCCATGTGCTTAATACCCACCTGATTCCCAGTTGACAGCCGAATCGCCGCAGTCCTTGGGCGCCTCTGCTATAGTCTCGTTCGAAATCATCTCCTTAATAGCCGAGGCCAGCACATATACGCTGTCCTGCAACCCAGCAATTCGGCGACAAGAGTAATGAATAATTCAACTATTCGGCCGAGCTCCCTTGCCCACACTCCACTTACCCTAATGTGCCCCTTGTCACTGTGGGCGTGCTCCAGCTGCAGGCCGAGCGCTCCGTCCGGCGTATTCTTTGCATGCAGCGCCTGCTCCGTCACAATCCACACATGTCCCTCGCCAGTCATGTTGTATTCAGCAGCATCGCGGAATATCACTTGAGCGTCCTCGGTGCTGCGTACATATATAGAATACAATAATACAAGAATCTTAATGTGCCTAGGGATATGGACATAATGGCTACGCTTGCAATAAGCTGAGTTGAAGTTAGATGTAGATGATTGAAATTTAAATAAGAATTTAATAGGAAATGAGGCTTTCACTAAGGTCAAATCTGAAAAACTTTTAATAGGCCAAGAAATAATTAAAAAATAAAAACTATTTAATATTCGTATTTAATAATACCAAGTACATAAGAATTATCTATATATAAAATGTGGCATACTTCTAGGCAACAATTCAAACGGATGAAATGGTTTCCTTAACTAAGCATCTTTTTTACCTGGCATAGACGAGATAGACCCGAGACTGTGCAGTCTTCATGTCTATCAGGTGCTCGGTAAAACTCTCCAGTTTCGGCTCGAACTCCACAATCAATTCGACTGTCGCACGCGCATCGACATCGTCGTAGTAGGTCTGCGAGGTGGTCTGGAAACGGCCCAGAATAGCGCGTCCGTCCGTGTCGGAGCTGTGAATGATGATTACCTGTCGATGGCAATGACAATTCAGTGAGTCAACGTGTCATAACTTGGGCCAATCAACCGCTTACCTTGGTGTACAAAAAGTGACTGAGCATTTCGAGCCAAACATCCGCCTGATGGTAATAGGGGGGCACGGTGCGCAGAAATGAGACATGGATATTCTTGTCGGAAAAGGCCGCATCCCGCGAGGATATGCCAATGACTGGTATCGAATAGAAGCCGGTTGTATAGCTCACAGCTGCCGGTGACAAATCGCCTGAGGTTTGCCCATGCGAAACGACGACGGCGTACACCTGCCCAAGCGATACAAAATCAATGGAAATGAGCAATGCAGAAGGCAATCGGTAAGAAGGGCAAAGGGGGAAATAAGGAAGCAAGGAACCGGAAAGAGCAGCCAGAGGCAATCGCTAGACAAACGGAAGTGTAAATCGAATTGGGCGTCATCAGGACCTGCAATTGACTACCAAAATAGATGTGCATCATTTGTTGGCAGCAGCAACCAGATACCCCGCTCGAGACCTGACTGTGATTTGTACTCCCGGGTATCTAATGTATGGATCAAATGTTCAAATTTCATGATAAATGACAATTGCGCGTTGAGCATCCAAACACCCAATTCAAAATCGATTCGAATAGCGTGCGCAGCTGAGTTTTTTATGATTAATGGACACTGAGTGTATCCTTAAAATACTCCAAACAGAGTTAATTTAAGGCTGTTGAACGGAAATCTTTCTCAGATATAAGATTTTTATGTGGCTTAGCCCATAAATCGCACCGAGTAGTTTGTTTCATAGGAACGAAACATATATGTATCTTGGCAGACCGTTTAATATATGGCTGTCTCATTGGATTCCATTTAGGGCACGTCCATCTTAAGGAGAGGCAAAAGGCAAAAAGGCAAACGCAATCGGGCGAACGAGCCAACGAACAAAATGAGTGTATGTGATATGCACAGGCAAATTACCGTTTGTCATCGCCTCATTTCCGATTCATTTCCGTTTGAATTATTAAAATGAAAGGTAAAATGGGCCCCAGCGCTGGGTGGCAACACTGGCAGCGGCGTTCGGTAATTGTATTTGCGTGCTGCCAGGCGGCATGCAAATTTTCATTCAGCTGTAAGAACTCTCATACTTACTCGCTTCTCAATTAGCTTGTCACAGACATTAAACACCGTTTTGATTGGGTTCTTATCCATGCGTATTGTCTTGTCGTAATAGGTGACTTTGCGTGGAACATACTGCTGGTCGAAATTGAGATGCTGCAGGCGAAGAATGGAGAAATATGAAAATTACAAATCCACAATCCTATTGGACAAATGAAAAAGATAAACACGCTTACCGCTATTGTGGTGCGAAAGTGCTCCTCGCTTTCGGAACTGCTTAATACACCGCCTATATTGTACGTTGAGGGATTATCCGAAGCTGTATGCCTTTGTCCTCCAATCGGCAGCACATTCACAATGCCAGCCGCACACAAAAGCCAGCGATAAGCGAGTGCAGCAGCCATATTGCTGCGAGTGGCTTTTTGTTTGCAACTTTGAGGAAATGTAGCTATGTGTGTGTGGCGTGATGAAAACTGTGGCACCCCCCAAAATTAACTATGCCCGGAGCATTTTCTGCAATAAAAATGTCAGACGATTAAAGCTTTAAGGTTATTTTCAAATTTCCCGCCTCTTGGGGCTGCCTCTGTTGATCGTCTACGAATAGTAGTACTAGTAGTACTAGTGTTGCCCAACCCGTTGAACCAAGTGCTCATATGTTAATGTTAGCCCCAATAATATTGCCAGAGTTTTTGAAAATCGAACGATCATATGCTTTTGACACTTGTTGTTTGCTCATTGCGAGCAGTCTTCATCGTTGTCGCGTGTCGCTTTGCCGCGCGAGTTTGCTTATCGCGGAACACTACGCAAACGGAATTAAACGAAAATAATATAATCACAATCTTAGATCGGATTTAATCATCTTTAAGCTACCGATTTGTGTGTAAATTGATTGGAAAAGTGTGTGGCCTTGTAGGAGGTTGAGTGGCGCATGTAGGCGTGATCAGAAATATGCATGGAAATGTGTGAAAATTGTAATTGAAAATAGTCCATTGTGTTTGCTTGCGTTAGCGCTGACGCAGACGTTGACGTCGTCGTCCTCTGCTGCGACCAGAGTCTTAAAAGTTGCCTTTTGGCGTTGTCGCGTTGTTACTACCGCTGCAACAGCGGCTTGTGGGCGCGGGGGCGTAATTGTTGACGTTGCTCTGAGCGTATATTTTATGTTTCGCCTTCTTCTGCTGCCGTACGCGGAATAGTCGCGTGTATTTTTTTTGTTCCTTCTCTTCTGCGTTCTGCGTTTACTTTTACGTATTGACAGTAACTGCGGCGAGCGCGTCGCTGCTCAAACATTGTTATTGTTATTATTGTATGCGGTCGGTCGCCGTTTTTGTTTCTGTTTCTGCTTCGGCATCTGCTTCTGCCGCTGCTATTGCTATTCAGCTTCCCCTTTTGCGCTTTTGTGGTTAAGTGCGCGTACTCAAGGTGAAAAATATATTGAGTTCTTTCAAGTGCCATTTCGAGTGTGTGTGGCCATAAAATTTAATTTGCAATCAAATTATTCGATTTACGGTCAGTGAGTGAGTGCTGTTGCTCCCATATTCATAGACATTCATACATACATACATATGTATGTATATACCGCTGTGCCGCAGATCGATCTGATGAATCAGCTATTACAATGTGTAAACATTCTGATGCCAGCGAATCTCTAAAGCGCCAAACAGTTTAGATTTAAACTGATAATTGTAAGTACAAAACGACTTTTTACTAAACTTGCCCATGTAAATAAGTATGCGTGTATGCATGTGCATAGGTATGTATGTAAGTTCTTATAGGAAAAACCCGTTCCACCTGTTGTTCGGTATGGGCTGGGCGCAGCCAATGTTGCAGTTACATACAAAAGGGCTGAGCTGCGTTGCGCTGCGCTGGCAACTGGGTCAAGTGGCAAGCCTTTGATAACGGTACAATAGCAGTGCAGTTAATTGCTAAAAAGAAAACAAGTTCCCCTTCAAGTTGAATAATTGAAGACAAATCACAAATTATTCAACCACCCGTTCGCTGCCTATTCGGAATCAATTGCAAACAAGCAACTACAACAATAACTGCAACAACAACATCAACAGCAACAACGGCAACAAAAATATCAACAGTGGCGCCCTCTCGCACTCTCACTTTGCAATGAAAAGAGGGTAGCCAGACACACGCGTGCTTAATTAAGCGCCACATTGTTGAGCAGATAGAGAAAGAGGGAGAGAGAGAGAGTAAGAGAGAGGCCGCGAGCGAGAGTGAGAAAGCAAAAAGAGAAAGAGCTTTCGTATTCAAGTGGGAGCCGCAGCTCAATACATGTATGCATGTATGTATGTATGTATGTATGTATGTGTATGTATGTAGGTATGAAGCTGTTAAGTGGGCAGGGCATATGGCGCCGCATGCAGCTGCCGCAGCACGCGTTGCATTTCATTTTTTTGCGGGCCGTAAAAAATTTTACACGTTGTGCAGATTTTTGAACGGCTCCCACCCACTGATATATTTATTAATGCATGTGCAATTTACACACACACACACACACACACAGAGCCAGGCACGCGCACACAGTTACACACATATATGAGTGCTTGAACGGCAGTAAAGCGCCGATGACGACTCAATTAAACCTTCAGTGAAAATCAATGGCTGCTGAGCCATTGAGAACTCTTAAAGTTATGCATGAAGCTAACAAACAGATACACACATGTGCATATAATATGCGAGTGTGTGTTTATGTGTGTGCTTTTATGGTATACATTCACGTGCAACTACCTGAGTATACATACATATATCTATGTGCATAATTTGCAGATCAATTGAGCGGCAATAAAAATACCTTTGACGGGCTGTAGCATCGTTTCGAAATGCTCAATTAACATAATTAGTTAAACGACAATTTATCTTATAAATAAAATATGCACTGAGCGCATTTAGTTCCCTCGCATACGAACTTAATTCGTTCGAAGCTTTCGTTGAATTTATCTCTGTATATTCAGCCGGAGTTGTTGATACAGGTTACACTATGCAAGCTCAATTATAAATAACATATTAAACACTAAAAACATACATTTGTCGCAATTGACCTATTTTATCAGCAGTTTCAAATATTTCTTTTATGCAGTCTGTGCATTGTAATTCTGTAGTTCACTCAATTAATAATCTGCTATAAATAGCTGATTTAGCATTTCGACTCGTAAGTCTCGTTGACTGACTCACTACTAAGTATATCCCCAGAATTTTCGCTACTTTTTTCATTTCAGGCTCTTTCTGGCATAAAATGCTCTTTCGCTCTCTTTGTTTGTGCGCGACGTTTATTATGGAGAACAGTTTCATATAGCAAACGTGCCATCGCTCACATTTTGTTTAATTGGTATTTGTTGTTGTTTTCGTAACTGTTGCCGTTGTTTGTGCCTTTTGTGGGTTGCATTTTGAACCTGATTGCAGCTGGCAGCAACTGTCGCGGCGTCGGCGGTGGCTTTTGTGTAATTCAAACTGACATAGAGATGCACCTTTGTGTTTATGCCCATTAAAATTGAGGTTAAAGCGGGCATATTCGTTTGTATACCTGAAATAAATCTATGATGTGGTATAAATCCAGCATTGCTCGACTCTGCAATTCTCGTAAATTCAAGTCACTCTTGCAGCTTTTCAGTCTTTTGCCATAATGTTCTCAGCATAAATCTCAAATTCAATCCGCATTTGAATTTAGCTCTACTTAAGCATTCAATCGTAATTTATGCATTCAATTTTCGCTGACATTTGCCAGAGCATCAATTGCAATTGCGAGCAACGGCTATATAATAAATCAGGTGCAGGGCAGCGCTTGGCGAGCAGTTCAAATAATTTAAACCCAATTGCAAGTGGAGAATAATATCATTGTCTTGAGTCTGGTCATGATGCGGATGCAATCAGATTGGCAGGATATCCTGGTACTCGTGTTGCACACAATCAGGATATGCTGCTCAAATTTGGGTTCTCTTTGACATAATTGAATTTTCCCACATGAACGACAATTGTTTTATGGCAACCGGGACTTGGCTTGGGGCTGAGGAAAAACAGACAAGCATGTAAAGAGCGACAGAATGGGCGGCCCAGAGGTGGGAGCATTCCCAAAAGTGTCGCACAGACAAAAGCTTCAATCAATGCCTAAAACTTTGATAGCCGCCTCTTTGCTCTTGTTGCTTTAACCTTTATCCCCATTCTTGTGCTACCGTTCAGTACAAAAGCTGTCTAAGCCAATAAAGCCTGCAAAGGATAACGGCAAGAAGCGACCCGAGGACCTTTTGCTAAACAGTTGCGCTCGAACCGATTTCTGATAAAGCCTCTATATGTGTGTGTTTTTTTCACATTATGAGTTTAAAGAGCTTTTTATCATTGTTGCATAAGACCTAATTTGGTGTCTAAGTTCACAGACTAAATGAAAATCAACTGATAATCGAATGAACTTGTATGAACATATTGTATTATTCCTAGCTATAGCTGCTGACAGACAATCTCGTTACGTTTGTTTAACAAGAGCATTTCCTGCTGTTCATCGCCCATTTTTCATACCATTTTCGCACACACGACTTGCTTAACATATGTTTTAGTTCCCGTTGCGCCTCCATTAGTTTGATCGAACCTTTAAGCTCTTTATTGGCATCCGGAACCGGACAATACAGATGCCACAAAATCAGAGTACGATTTGATTCTAGTTCTTGGCTCTATTACCCTTTTTTTGTGCTCTATTGCTAATAGGGTTTCTGAGCTTATCAAGTTGTAATCGCTTTGGGAGTGTAAAGTACAAAGAACTTTTTATAAAATATAGTAAGTTTTGTATAAATTAATTTGTCATTTGCATTTGAACTTGAGGGCATAAATATAGAAACTGAAGGTATATTCAATATAAATTGTTTGAAATTAATAAAGATTAAAAATTTCACGATTTAAGGCTTGAGAAATTAAGCGAAACTCGTCAAGGCCTTTGCTCAGACTGCCATTGTTCGTAATCAATAAATTAATGATAATTCCAAGCGGCCCAAACGGGTTTGTCTCACATAAATTTTAATTTCCACATAGTATTTTTTATGAATATATATTTTCAAGTATTTATGTTAATTGCACATTGTAAAAATCAATGTCCTATGTTGCTTTTACTGTTGATTGACAGCTATTCTTCATGGTTTCTTCTCTTTGCAATCGACAAAGAAAAGGACAGGATCTTCAGGAATTGCTTCTTCTGAGCCGATTTCTCTATCGCCGTTCGTATATTTGAAAGTCGTATTAAGCACTATAAAGGAAATATACTTAGATTTCAGTGTCTATGATAATAGAATTGAATGAATGCATACAGAGCGAAAGGAAACGGCTGCGAAATTCATCTACGGCATATCCGTAAACGTAAATATATATAAGATAGCTAATATAGCCAAATAAGAGAATCAACGTCACCACAACAGCGCTGTAAACAATGCACTGAGCCGTCCTAGCTGGATCCATTGACAGGCGAGAGGAATTTCAGAAACAGCCACGCCTTTAAAGCATATTACTGCAAACTTTGTGATGGTGTTTGCGATGTTTTGTATATGTTTTTCACATGAGAGGCCAGCTAGAGTTGCTCCTCCTTGTGTATCGTGGGTCGGGCTTGCTTTAAATCAAATTATATTGGCTCTATATACTGTCATTAGTACATACAATCTATGTATAAACAACATATATACATAAGCGCAAGGGTAGCGGGCGCCTTAAGTTATGCAAACACTTTTGTATGTGTGCCACTCCTACGGGATGCTTTGCTTTCTCTATTCCTTTTGCACACACACACAGACACTCGCGCGCACACACAGATATACTAACACTCATACACACCAACAGCCAGACGCACACGCACGGTCACATAGAACTTTTATCCTTCTTGGGCCAGAGTTTTTTTAGCTGGGTGGCTTTCAATGTGAATTTTGGAGTTGAACAAAAGATTTTAATTTCTTGTGTTTAATTTAGTGTTGCTGTCGTGTTTGACTACAAGTTTATAAAAGCACTAGCTATACACAATTCTCATTTCACATTTCTAGCATTTAATTTCACACATGCATAACCAATGAGCAACCTAACGGAGGCTGTCAAACTTCACTCGCGTCCCATTGCCCATACGCACCGTGTGGCTAAAGCAGTGAACGCTCGTTGGCTCGGCCGCTGCCGCTGTTCGTCACAACTTTGCGCCTGGCGCGACGCTTTACTACTGAATATCCCTTTTCGAGTGACGAAAGTTTTCCCTCTGCCTGAGAAGCTTTCGCGTTGCCAAGTAGCTTTTTTTACATACAGCTTTTGAAGCTTAGAGAAAGCTGCGCTACGCCTGCGCCTTGTATATGTAAACAATAATTTGTTTACTGTTTTTTACGTCTTACGCTTTGCTTTTCTCGTTCTTCGCTCAGCTGTTTGTGCCTTTCGCACGTGCGTTTGTCTGCGTCGCTGTCGCCGTTGCCGTCGCAGTCGCAGTCGCTGCCGCTCGACCACTTGTGGCGTTTGCTTTGTGCTCTGCCGCACTCAAATGCTATTCGTATTTTACTCGCATGCCGCCGAGAGATTTTAGTTAGTTCGTGTGCACAGCTGTGTGTGTGTGCCAGCTTGTGCTTTTTAATCTAGTTTCAAATTGATTGGTTTTTAATTTACATTTGTTATAATTTGTCTAATTAGTTTAGTGCATAGACAGGCCGATAAGTTTGTCAGGAAATCATGCGACAGTATAAAGCGCGGTCACTCAATGCACAGACATCATTATCGCTTATCAAATGACTTTGATGTGTATTTAAGTTCTCGCAGCTATCTACCGTTTAAGCCCCGTGCAAACATTGTTAATATATCTAAGGAATAGAATATAAAACTCGTATTATGTCAATCATACAATGGCATGTTAGCCATAGGAAAATATACATATATTTTATATGTGTTTGTAGTGGAAATTCTTAGAGATTTTCCTTAAAGACCTAGACGGCTTAAATTGCCAGCTGCAATCGCAGAGCTAGAACACTTTCGCTCACTTTAGTTTCGAGTGGTTTGTCAATCTTTGCTCCAAGACTCAATGATACTTTAGCTCGAGCAACAGGCTCAGCAAAACGCAAACAAAGACATGCAGCGAGAGTCTTGAGTGAATTTCGACCTTGACCCGGTAAATGCAATTGCATTTGCATTAGGCATGCTAAGTAATCTTCACTGTCATCCACCATGTCGAAGTCAAATCAAATTTGCGCACGCCCCCTTGCCAGCATTGAAGCGAATGCACAAAGTGAGAGGCCAAACTAATGCACAACTAAGAAAGCTAATTCGCCGCGCTGATGCGTAAAACGTGCAAAAATAGCGGTGGGAGGGGCGCGGGCCCACATGAATGAAAGCAAAAGTTTGAGATAACAAAAACAACAATAAGAGCAGCAGCACAGCAGCTGCCTTAAATAGAGAGAGAGCGAGAGCGAGAGAGACAGAGAGAGAGAGAGAAAGACACAAAAAGCTACTCCCGCGACATACTGCCTTATATGCTGGAAAGCTTCTGGCGCTCGCCTGAGCTTTCTGGGAGCGACTCGGCACGCAAGCTTTTCCAGCATTTTCATTTGAGCGTTGGCCTTTTGTGGGTCGCCGTCGTCGGTTCGGACGTGTTGATGTTGCTCGTGGAAGCATTGTAGCTGCCTCTCGTTGTCCGTCGCGCCGTGTAGCATCTGAGGAAGAAAATTTAAATATTCAGTCAAATCATAAATTATTTATTGATGCCAGTTATATATTCGACGTCAGGTAAATGTCCAAATAAGAAAAAAAAATAACACCTATATCAATTGTTGCTGCTGTGTTTTGTTTACGTTTGTCGCAAAAATAATTTGTGAAGATATTTGTAAGTGGTTTTTCCTCGAGCATGAAAATGTACACCTGGCAAATCTAGCCCGTGCCAGAAAAGTGAGCTATGTGTCTGTGGTGGTGCGGTGGTGCGATGGTGCGGTGGTGCGATGGCTCTGCCAGCATCAGTCAGCAACAAAAAATAGGCAAATAAATGACCTGGCTGCTGCCTCACAGGCATGTGTATACATTCTTCCAGCTCACACACACACACATACAAAACATATATATATATATATAGACAATTGTATGTGTATTTAGCATAAACTTGGCTAACCGAAATGCGTGGGAAATCGTTTGATTATCGTGTTGTTTGATTGAAATTGTTGTTAATTAATTTTATGGGATTCCAAATAAATTTAACCTTAATTGTCTAACAGTTGCAGAGGGAAATGCCCGAAACTTCGCACATCAGTATGTATAATATATGATAACATATGATTTAATCGCATGCGGAAAAACCATTGAAATCTCGAGCAGTCTGTGGGTGGGTGAGAATGAATTAAATGATGCGCCTCGGGTGCTCCAGCTGGGCCAGCTGTCACATTGACATGATTCAAATATCGCCTCTGCCGAACACAATTGCTTGCATGTTTCATGCCACACTTTCCTGCTGGCTTACAGCCGAACCTGCCACACGCTGCAGCTTCTCTGTGTCCTCGCTTTCCATGTGTGTATATGTGTGTGAGTGTCAGTGTATGTGTGTGTGTGTGTTTGACATGAAAACTTTTCAACAGTTCCGTAGCGTTTGCTCCCCTGTCGGAAAACGTTGGCATTCCTGGGCACCCATGGGCAACCTCAGTGCCTGCCTACACAGAATTATGAATTTTTAATTTCCTCTTTGAAGAAGCTGCAAAAAAAAAAAACATAAAATAAACGTTTGCGTATGTGGGAAAGCTGCCGGCTACAGATTTATGCTAATTGACATGCATAAATCCCAATCGGAATTTCTGAGGCCCAGAGGAATTGAGTCCTTATCCAGCTTTAACTGCCTGTCATTGTGAATGACAGGCTAATAGACACTGTCGATTATGCGCAACTGATTCCTCTGAACTTCTGCGAACTAATTATTATTCTTGTGCTGTAGCTTGTTGATGAACACATCGACACACACACACACGCACATTGAGAGACGCAACATATAATGGGGGAACACACACATGGCATACATCGAATATTCTAAGCATTACTCAAATTTATGGTCCGTGGCTATAATAAAAATCGCAGAATGCTGTTGACCGGGCCCAAGCAAAGCAATCACTTGCTTAATAGTTAATAACTCAACAAATCGAAATCAGGAAATTTCGTGTATTTTATTGATTATTTGTTGTGCATGCGGCCAATGTTTATCTTTCGGTTGTATCTTGTAATTAGCGGATTACACTGAAACGTCGATAATATGTTTGTGCTAGTCCGCTTAAAATAGATTCCAGTACCGCTCGATTCTTACGTTGCCAGATAAAATGTCTTTCAAGATTCCACCACATTGAGCAAAGGACGAAAGTCTTTGTTATTATTATTATTATTTTTTTTTTTAGAAATCAATGTGGCATGCTGTCCATTAAGTTTGTAAAAAACATAAAAACTTGTACAGTTGTCTGTCTCCCTCGTTTCATTTCCCCCATTCGCTCTCTCCCTATGCTAACAAGGGTTTTTATTATACTTTTTCCACCCCCAGCTTTTAGATCGTATCTAAGCCATTATCTATGAACAATAGAGACAAATAATAAAATGCAAGAAAATAAAAACAATAGTTAGAATAAGTGACAGCAAACATGAAATTGTAAACTAAAACAGTTGCACAATAAAAACTGCTTCAATAGAGCCACAGACAATATTAAGCATACGCCACGTGTGCAAAAATATTGAATACTATCTAACATACCATAACTCTTTAGATACATTTGTAATTATATTTTCCTAGAAAATTTAAAGGCAGAAAAATTCAGAGAAAAGTTATTTTAATTATTGCATTAATATAGTACGCATACGAGATGTTAGCCGAACTAAAATTATAAACTATTCATTCTGTTTGTTAGTCAGACTGTTGGGTGTGATATAATTGAATAATCATTTATTAATATTAAACTCATAAAAGGCGAGATTCAGATTTTTACTAACCCCAAGAGCCCAGAAAAACTTTCTGTATATGTCCCTTGTGAAGCGTTCTATGTGTGACCATATTGGAAAAATGAGAAAGTGGTTGGTTTGTTTATATATTTATGAATAAATTATCTCTTGACATGCCACGCATGACGCGCGGAACGGCCGAAAGTGGTTTAGGTTTGTGTGGTGCGCTCTGTAGGTCAATGGCAGCAACGCTGCAGATAGCGATAACTTGATAACTAATAATAGATGGCTGGATTGTGTAATGTAATTAGAGTAAACAGCACTCGTGTGATTTCTTACAGCTATTATAGTTGCTAATGTGCATATATGTATACATGTGTTTGTTTTTTTTTTTTTATTTACCCACAGGACACGCTGCGACAACAAGGACAGCGACAAATCTTTGCAATTAACTCGCATAACCGGCCACAGACAAAAGAGAGAGAGACAAGAGCAAAGTCCTAGAGAGCAGGCGGATACCCCCCACCGTCAATCCCCACACACCCACACAAACAAACACACACCCACACATTCATACATTCATTCGCCCACACACACACCAGTAGGATACGCTGCTTCGGCCCACACGCAGCAACATGGGCGACAATATAATTGGCTCGGCGAGCTTCCTTCACTTGGGCGACATTGTTTCCCTCTATGCGGAGGGCAGCGTTTGCGGCTTCTTGAGCACACTCGGGTGAGTACCATTTGTCACATGCTTGTAGAATACTCGTTGCACTCGCACTCACACCAACACTCATATGCACATACACATTCACACAGAACTAACTGCACTCGCTCTTCAAAGGCATTTAAGATGTCTGAAGTGCCTAGTCAACTGTTGCACGACAACTTAAGAGCTTTCCCCTCCCTGCCATGTCAATATACTAATTGACGCACACTAATTGATATATGATTTAATTTAGAAAGTTATTAGTTACATTTATTCAATTTTTGCATAAGTGCGCTTGTATAATTTGATTGCTAATTGACTTTGATTTCATTTAGTCTGGTGGACGATCGAACCGTCGTATGCCCCGAGGCCGGAGACTTGAGTTGCCCGCCCAAGAAGTTTAGAGGTAAGCAGCAGCTGCCAAATGATCTATCGACATGCTTCATAACGTAATATATGCTCGCTTTACAGATTGCCTTATCAAAATATGTCCCATGAACCGTTACTCTGCTCAAAAGCAGTTCTGGAAGGCAGCCAAACAGTCGGCCAGCTCCAACACAGATCCCAATCTGCTGAAGCGTTTGCATGTAAGCTCCATGGAATTGTTGCTTCTACTCAGACTTTTAACATCTATCTCTCTCTCTATCTTGTATGCTAGCACGCCGCTGAAATCGAGAAGAAGCAGAATGAAACGGAGAACAAGAAGCTGCTGGGCACATTCATACAGTACGGCCGCGCCGTGGTGCAGCTGCTCCACTTGAAGTCGAACAAATATCTGACCGTTAACAAGCGTTTGCCGTCGCTGCTGGAGAAGAACGCGATGCGTGTGTATTTGGATGCGAATGGCAATGAGGGCTCTTGGTTTTACATCAAGCCGTTCTACAAGCTGCGCTCCATTGGCGACTACGTTGTGGTGGGTGACAAGGTGATCCTCAGTCCGGTGAATGCCGATCAGCAGAACTTGCACGTGGCCGCAAACTATGAGCTGCCCGATAATCCCGGCTGCAAGGAGGTCAACGTACTGAATTCATCAACGTCGTGGAAAATCTCGCTGTTCATGGAGCACAAAGAGAACCAGGAACATATACTCAAGGGTGGCGACGTGGTGCGTCTCTTTCATGCCGAGCAGGAAAAGTTTCTAACCATGGATGAGTACAAGAAACAGTACCATGTCTTCCTACGCACCACGGGCCGCACCAGCGCCACTGCGGCGACCAGCAGCAAAGCGCTCTGGGAGATTGAGGTGGTGCAACACGACTCATGTCGTGGCGGTGCCGGCGATTGGAATTCCTTGTACCGCTTCAAGCATTTAGCCACGGGCCACTATCTGGCTGCCGAAGCCGAGTCCGATGTGGTTGCTGGGACGAGCGCTGCAAACGGCCACGAGTCTTTGTTGGGCGACTGCAGCAAGGACTCGGGCCTCAGCTCTACAATGAACTCCACTTTGAATGGTAAGTTCCGCAGGACTTGCATAAATATGTTGAACTAATCTCATTCGCCTTTCCCCAGACAAACCGAAGGGCAAACTGTATCGCCTAGTCTCAGTGCCATATTCGGCTGATATAGCCTCTGTGTTTGTGCTGGACGCTACGACCATGGCTCGGCCGGATAGCTTAGTGCCGCAGTCCAGTTATGTGAGACTGCAGCACATTTGCTCCAACACCTGGGTGCACGCTACGTCGATACCCATCGATGCGGATGACGATAAGCCGGTCATGTCTAAGGTGTGCTGCTCGCCCATCAAGGAGGACAAGGAGGCTTTTGCACTGATACCCGTCTCGCCTGTCGAAGTTCGTGATCTAGACTTTGCCAACGATGCGTGCAAGGTGCTGGCCATGGTGACCAGCAAGCTAGATAACGGCAGCATATCGATCAATGAGCGGCGAGCTCTGATCTCGCTGCTGCAAGACATTGTGTACTTCATAGCCGGCATGGAGAATGAGCAGAACAAGACTAAGGCGCTCGAGTTTACCATCAAGAATCCCATACGCGATCGACAGAAGCTGCTGCGCGAGCAGTATATCCTAAAGCAGCTGTTCAAAATATTGCAGGGACCCTTTCAGGAGCACAGCGCTGGCGATGGACCATTCCTGCGGCTGGACGAGCTGAGCGACCCCAAGAATGCCCCCTACAAGAATATCTTCCGGCTCTGCTATCGCATTTTGCGGCTCTCGCAGCAGGACTATCGCAAAAACCAGGAGTACATTGCCAAGCACTTTGGTCTGATGCAGAAGCAGATCGGCTATGATATCCTGGCTGAGGACACAATCACCGCACTGCTGCACAACAATCGCAAGCTGCTGGAGAAGCACATTACGGCTGCCGAGATCGAGACCTTTGTGGGTCTTGTGCGCAAAAACATGAACAACTGGGACTCTCGTTTCCTCGACTACCTATCCGACCTGTGCGTCTCGAATCGCAAGGCCATCGCCGTCACCCAGGAGTTGATCTGCAAGAGCGTGCTTAGTGATAAGAATGTCGACATTCTGATCGACACACAGGTCAAGGCGCTGCGTGGCGGCACCTCAGTGCGCTGCTACAAGGGCGCCTCCGAGGATGTGTGCCTCTCTACGCTTACCGAGGTTGCCGGCGATGACGAGGATCGCTCCGACGTGCAGTCTAACTCCACCTCGACCACATGGGACAGTGCGAGTCTTAACGATGACGAGAGTGTGCTGCCGGGCGAGAAGTACGAAATTCATTTGCAATGGAAGGGCCAACCGGTGAGTGTTGAAAGATTCACTTCAGTCCTTTGCTTATCTAAAGCGATTCTCTGTTGTGCTTTCAGTCATCGCGCTCCATGGCCGATCTGGCCAACTGCGTGGCCGAAGGTTGCGAGCAGGAGACGGCTATTTTGAACTACTATCGTCATCAGTTGAATCTGTTCTCGAACATGTGCCTGAATCGTCAGTACTTGGCTCTAAATCGGCTGTCGCCCCAATTGGATATTGATCTGATATTAAAGTAGTTTCCTCCACTGAATTCCACAATTCTCTTGCTAAAGCCTTTCCTTTCCCGCAGATGCATGTCCGATGAAACGATGCCCTATGAGCTGCGTGCCTCGTTTTGCCGGCTGATGCTGCACTTGCATGTGGATCGAGACCCGCAGGAGCCAGTCACGCCCGTGAAGTACGCCCGACTGTGGAGTGAAATACCCTCCAAAATGTCCATCATGGAGTGAGTATCTGTAATAATTAATAAAGATAATTATTAGCTAATTCGTGCTTATCGTGCCCAGCTATGATGGCAAGAATCTTCAGCCGGACCAGAACAAACAGGCCTGTCGAGCCAAATTCAACACAACTATCGCTTTTGTGGAAAACTATTTGTGCAACGTGGCCACCAAGGTGTGGCTATTCACGGATCAGGAGCAGAACAAGCTGACCTTTGAGGTGGGCATCTGAGCTTATAGGCAGAATCATTCGTTTATCTATATGAATCTTCTTCAGGTGGTTAAACTGGCCAGGGACTTGATATATTTTGGCTTCTACAGCTTCAGCGACCTGCTGCGCTTAACGAAGACTCTGCTCTCCATTCTGGACTGCGTGTCCGAGACGACAACCGGAGGCTCCTTCGTCAACACGGATATTGATTGTGAGTACCAAAACTGATTCTCTTAAATTAAGTTAGTTGAGTAAGTTATCTCTGATCTCTCCATGACAAGCTGTCGAAGAGGAGACGACGAATGATGGTAAGCTTGCAAATAATCGCTCCTTAAATATGACATGTAGATTAATCCCACAACTTATGTTTCTTTTCCAGCTGAGGGTGGCGTGCTGCGCTCCATTGGGGACATGAGTACGGTGATGACTTCGCTGGCGTTGGGCTCCGTTGGCCAAGCGATTGCAGCGCCCTCCATAGCACTACAACAGCGCAAGTCCGTCTCGCAACTGATGAAGGAATATCCGCTGGTCATGGACACCAAACTGAAGATCATTGAAATACTGCAGTTCATCTTGGACGTGCGCCTGGACTATAGGATCAGCTGCCTGCTCTCAATATTCAAGCGCGAGTTCGACGAATCCGAAGTGGTTACCCAGGCCCCACCACCTGGTGCTAATGAGGAGCAGAACCAGCAGACCACACCTGGCAGCACTGGCACCACTGACGCAGAGCAAATTGCCGCTGCAGAGGCTGCCATGGCTGCAGCGGCAGCTGCCTCTGCGGCTGCGGCCCGCCAGAAGAATATCGATCTGGAATCCATTGGCATACAGGCGGAGGGCATCTTCGACTGCGAGCGCAGTGATGCGGCCAACTTGGATCTGGATGGCCAAGGAGGACGCACGTTTCTGCGCGTCCTGCTGCACCTAATCATGCACGACTATGCACCACTTGTGTCTGGTGCCCTGCATCTGCTTTTCCGTCACTTTAGCCAGCGCCAAGAGGTGCTGCAAGCCTTCCGGCAGGTAAGCTGCTGTTCCATTTACTCATTCCCTAGCATAAACTTGCGTAACTCATTTTGAAGTAGTTCTAGTTGATTTATTAAAGTTGTCTGCATGTGCAATCATTTATCACGTATGCCTAAAGAATCAGTAAGCTCTATAACTAACATTAGATTGTATTACGTTGGCTTGTCTTAGAGTAAAGTTTGTAGGTAATCTTTGGATAGTTTCACACAATTGTTTGCATATATTTAATAGTATTATATATCTTATGTTCGTATCGGGGAATTGAATGGAATCGGTATTCCGATGTTGGTATTGCCTTGTGGTTGCTTTCTAATTTCTCAATTTTACTCTTCATCTCTCTTGGGTTTGCATGCAACGCTCTTGAAATCGAATTCGATGTCTCGCCTCACTAATCCGTTTAATCAACTGCATTTATCATATGTATGTGACTAACAACTAACACTGCTTACGCACTGATAACATACACTGAACTAACACTAAAGTGGACGTATTCCGCATACCGTAATGAAAGATCTTTTGATTTTGTATGTATGAATACTTGAAGATGCCCCTCTGAGATAGGCTAACGGCTGACATTTCTCCTTTTGCATTGTAGGTGCAATTGCTCGTCTCGGACAGTGATGTGGAGTCCTACAAGCAGATCAAATCCGACCTGGACATATTGCGCCAGAGTGTGGAGAAGTCCGAACTGTGGGTGTACAAGGCCAAGGCAACGGATGAGCTGGGTGGCACGGATGCAGCAGGGGGTGCGGATAATCTCGAATACGATGCCACCCTCTCGCCAGAGCAACGCAGCGAATATCAAAAGGTCAAAGAGATTCTCATTCGCATGAACAAGTTCTGCGTTACGGATGGTGCGTAAATTCTTCATATTCTTACCTTCAATATCACTCATGCTCGCCCATCTCATTTCAGGTCCCGTTGTCAAGCCGCGCAAGCACGAGCAGCGCCTGCTTCGCAATGTCGGCGTGCACACAGTTGTCCTGGATTTGCTACAGAATCCCTATGACGAGAAGGACGATGTGTTGATGAAGGAGCTTATGTGCCTGGCCCATGAATTCCTACAGAACTTCTGCCTAGGCAATCAGCAGAATCAAGTGCTCCTGCACAATCATCTTGATTTGTTCCTCAATCCAGGCGTAATTATCTACCCCCTTCCTCAGAAAGCACCTGTGGCTAATCCTTGATCTTTTCCATTCAGATTCTCGAGGCGAAGACAGTCTGCGCCATCTTCAAGGACAACTTGGCGCTGTGCAATGAGGTGACGGACAAAGTGGTGCAACACTTTGTGCACTGCATCGAGATCCATGGCCGACATGTGGCCTATTTGCAGTTCCTGCAGACAATCGTCAAAGCAGAGAACCAGTTCATACGCAAGTGTCAGGACATGGTCATGCAGGAGCTCATCAATGCCGGCGAAGATGTCCTGGTGTTCTACAACGACAAGACCTCGTTCCACCACTTTGTGCAAATGATGCAGCAACAGCAGCAGCAGCAGCTACGTGGTCAACAGCTCAGCGACGACAGTCCACTGAAATATCATGTGGAATTGGTGAAGCTGCTCGCCTGCTGCACCATGGGCAAGAACGTCTACACGGAGATCAAGTGCAATAATCTGCTATCGTTGGACGACATTGTGACCATTATATGCCATCCGTTATGCATTCCCGAGGTAAAGGAGGCGTATGTGGACTTCCTCAATCATTGTTACATTGACACCGAGGTGGAGATGAAAGAGATCTATGCCTCCGGTCACATGTGGAGTCTGTTCGAAAAGAGTTTCCTGGTGGACCTCAATCAGTTGATATCAAACAGCTCAGCCACCGCTAACAAGACGCTCTTGGCCTATGTCCTGAATGGTGTGACCAATTTGCTGAGCAGCTTCTTCTCCAGCCCCTTCTCCGACCAGAGCACAATAGTGCAGTCGCGGCAGGTGATCTTTGTGCAACTACTGCAGGCCGTTTACCGGCTGACTCAATGCAAGTGGCTATCATTGGCGGATCGCTTCAACGTGGAGAACTGCATCCGTACGCTGACTGAATCAGCCAAGATGCGCAGCATTGTGCTGCCCTTGGAGCTGGAACAGCAGGTGACCAATATGTCTAGCAAGACCGCAATGCTGACACGACAGACGACCAAGTGGCTGCTGGCCTCCAAGCAGCCCAAGTACGATACTCAGCAGTCGGCTCATCTGATGCGCTGGGATCGGTCCATCATTGAGGGACTGCAGGACATTGTTTCGCTGTTGGAGGATCAACTGAAGCCGGTCGTCGAGGCAGAGCTGTCATTACTAGTCGACATACTTTATCGCTCCGAGCTGCTCTTCCCTGCGGGCACCGAGGCGCGTAAGCGCTGCGAGAGTGGAGGCTTCATACGCAAGCTGATCAAGCACACAGAGAAGTTGCTGGAGGAGAAGGAGGAGCGCATGTGTGTGAAGGTGTTGCGCACTCTACGCGAAATGATGGCTATTGACGTCAACTATGGCGAAAAGGGAGACGCTCTACGTCAGACACTTCTGCTACGCTACTTCCAGTGCAAGAGTGCTCCAAAGCTGGAGGAGGAGCACCCGCAACTACCGACGGGCGTGGCAGCTGCTGCAGCAATAGCCGCGGCGGCCGCCTCCGACCCAGCCAAACAGTTGCATTTGGTGACCCACGGACCTGGTGCCAAGTATCTGGCGCGTGCGGACAAGACGCTGCACGAAATGCAGAATCACCTAGATCGCGAGGGTGCCTCCGATTTGGTAGTAGAGCTGGTCATTAAATCGGTGCATTCACCCAACATCTTTGTGGAGGCTGTGGAGCTGGGCATAGCATTGCTCGAGGGTGGAAATCCAATCATACAGAAGGGCATGTTCCAGAAGTTTCTCAGCGACGATCTAAATCAAGCGTTCTTCAAGGTATTCTTCGAGAAAATGAAGGATGCACAGCAGGAAATAAAGTCGACGGTCTCCGTCAACACCACAGATATAGCAGCCAAGGCGCACGAGCACAAGCAGGATACCAACATGGAGCTAGATAAAATCTCACGCAAGCACGGCCTCAAGAGCAATGGAGTTGTTATCACGGACGAGCTCAAACGGGAGCTGCACAATGCAGGCCTGGCCACAGCACGCGCCTACGGCAACGCGCGGAACATACACTCAGGCGAGGAGAGCTCAGCGATCAGTGTGAATAGCCCGCTGGAGGACATTCTGGCCGAGAAGTTGGAGAAGCATCGGGACAGCAAGGAGCAGCGCAACCAGCTGTCGAACAAGGTGCTCGTCATGCAGCCCATTCTGCGCTTCCTGCAATTGCTTTGTGAGAACCACAATCCTGATCTGCAGAATCTGCTGCGGAATCAGAACAACAAAACCAACAATAATCTCGTGTCCGAAACACTCATGTTCCTCGACTGCATCTGCGGCTCTACCACGGGCGGCCTGGGTCTACTCGGCCTCTACATCAATGAGCACAATGTGGCGTTAATTAATCAAACCCTGGAGACCCTCACCGAGTACTGCCAGGGGCCGTGCCACGAGAACCAGAACTGCATTGCCACTCATGAGTCGAACGGTTTGGATATCATCACCGCTTTGATATTGAACAACATAAATCCGCTGGGGGAGAATCGCATGGATCTGGTGCTGGAGCTGAAGAACAATGCCTCCAAGCTGCTGCTGGCCATCATGGAGAGTCGTGGCGACAGCGAGAATGCGGAGCGCATACTCTACAACATGAATCCCAAGCAACTGGTCGAGGTGGCCTGCAAGGCCTATCACCAAGAAGAACTCATTGACGAGCAGGATGATGGAGATGAGCCGAGTGCCGCCACCGATGACGACGATGCAACGGTCAGTCCCCGCGAAGTGGGACACAACATTTACATTCTTTGCCATCAGCTAGCACAGCACAACAAGGAGCTGGCGGCCTTGCTCAAGGCCTCTGAAGACCCTCAGTCGGCCAGCTTCGACGCGAAAACAAGTCAAGCTCTCATGTACTACGCAACACATACGGCACAAATTGAGGTACAGCTCGAAATGTCATCATTGTCAATTATTATTAACAATAATGAGTTCATTCGCAGATTGTTCGCAATGATCGCACACTGGAGCAAATCGTATTCCCTATACCTGAAATTTGTGAATACTTGACAACAGACACGAAAATCAAAATACTTAATACTGCGGAGCGTGATGATCAGGGCTCCAAAGTAGCCGACTTCTTTGACAAGGCCGAGGAGATGTTTAACGAAATGAAGTGGCAGAAGAAACTGCGAAGTAAGTCCTACATTCTGAGGATCGCATATTTTACTAAGAACCGCTTCTCTTACAGGTCAGCCGTTGCTCTTCTGGATCAGCAGCTACATGTCGCTATGGAGCAATATACTTTTCAATTGCGTTGTGGTAATCAATATGATCGTGGCTTTCTTCTATCCCTTCGACAATACTGTACCAGGTATGTAATAGCGCAACGAACTATCAGAGTCCTTTAACAGCTAGTTAACAGTGCATGTTACGGTGATGTTACGAATTGTGTTATATATATATTGAAATTTGTTTTATATTTTTAGAGCTCAGTTCGCACATATCCCTGCTATTCTGGGCCATTTTGATATTCTCGCTGGTTATAGTCATTACGCTGCCGCGTGAGTCAGGCATACGCACATTCATTGGCTCCGTAATTCTTCGTTTTATATTTTTACTTGGGCCAGAATCCACACTCTGTTTGCTGGGCGTCGTTACGGTAAGTAGTTGCCTAACTCATAGCTGTTAGCTTCTAATTCTCCAATTGGTGTTCTTGCAGGTGACGCTTAAGAGCGTGCATATTGTGAGCATAATGGGCAACAAGGGCACGTTAGAGAAGCATTTTCTGAAGATCATCACCGACTTTCAGCTGCTCTATCATTGCATTTATATAGCATTTTGTTTCTGTGGACTTATATTCCATCCATTCTTCTACTCACTGCTGGCAAGTATCCTTATCCTTATCATTGTGTTTATCAACTTAATAAGAGATCTTCCGCGTAGCTGTTTGATGTTGTCTACCGAGAAGAGACGCTGGTCAACGTGATTCGCTCGGTTACGCGTAACGGTCGCTCCATTGTTTTGACCGCCGTTCTGGCATTGATTTTGGTTTATCTATTCTCCATAATTGGCTACATGTTCTTCAAAGATGATTTTCTCGTTCCGGTGGACTATGAAGAACAGGAAGCCGGGTCCACTGCTGGTCCTTTGACATTATCGGTACCGGCGTCGGCGGAGCAGTTCTGTGCCATGCCAGATGAGCATGGCAGCTGTGAGGGTAGTACAAAGCAAAACGGAGCTGCAACTGTCATTGCCAGCGGCGAAGTGAAGGAGCGCTCCTGTGACTCATTGGTCATGTGCATTGTAACGACACTAAATCAAGGCCTGCGAAATGGTGGGGGCATTGGCGATATTCTAAGAGCACCTTCGAGCAAGGTAAATAATTCAGTTGCATTCCAAACCGAATGGATGTCCCCCTCAATAATTCGTTTCTTTGCAGGAGGGTCTTTTTGTGGCGCGCGTCATCTATGATCTGCTGTTCTTCTTCATTGTCATTATTATCGTGTTGAACCTGATCTTTGGTGTCATTATCGATACATTTGCCGATCTGAGATCGGAAAAGCAGCAAAAAGAGGCTATACTCAAGACAACCTGTTTCATCTGTTCGCTCAATCGTTCAGCCTTCGACAACAAGACAGTAAGCTTTGAGGAGCACATCAAGAGCGAGCACAATATGTGGCACTATCTGTACTTCATCGTGCTGGTCAAGGTCAAGGATCCCACAGAGTTCACCGGCCCCGAGAGCTATGTATACGCTATGGTTAAGGCTGGCATTTTAGAATGGTTCCCAAGGTTACGCGCCATGTCGCTGGCTGCAGTCGATGCCGATGGCGAGCAGATCGAGCTGCGTAGCATGCAGGCACAGCTCTTGGAAACGCAACTCCTAATCAAGAATCTATCGACGCAGCTACACGAGCTCAAAGATCACATGACGGAGCAGCGCAAACAGAAGCAGCGCCTAGGATTGCTCAACACTACAGCTAATTGCCTATTGCCGTTTCAGTGAGGCATAAATTTGGAAAAATGAGTCAAGGCTATGCCGAAGGGCTAGTCAACTAAATTTATTGAGTTTTAGACATTCCCTTGTGTAGATCATGCACTACATATGCTGTTAACGTAAAAGTATTGACACGAATTCCACTGTAACATTTTAAAATCTCGTAGAATCAGCATCCTTGAACATATTTACAATTTCGTTGATTATCCAATAATATTTGCACTCGAAAGGAGAACGTTTATTGCTCCGCTCCATACTATTCTATCTATCACTGTGGATGTGATAGTTAATTGATTTTGATATATACCTTAATATTGTATTAGATTCGATTTTTCTACAAAAGGTTTGCTCACTAAAGAAGTTAAGACTCTAGACCATTTCCAAATAAAACCAACATCAAATATAAACTTACAGAAATAAGGACACTCTTAGAAACCTTTATATATATACACGTATAGTAAATTCACTCAGAGAACTTAGGGCTGTTGAACTGTTGTTTAGTGGATTTCTTGATCCGCATTTTCACAAATTTAGAGACGTTGTTTCCCGATCTATATATACATCTATCTATCTACCTATCTCTATACACATTTTTATACCTGTTAACTGTTTCAATTAAATTTAATCGCAAAGCGAATTCAAAAAATTTACTTAACTGTTCTTATGCGCTGTTTTATGTTACTTAACAGCTACAATAATTTGTACTTTTATAGAGTAATAATAATTGCTAATGATAAATGGATTTTTTAATTGTATCACATTTTCATTGAAAACTAACTAGTTATTGTGATTATACTTTCTCTTGTTTTAATCTTTTCGAATTGTTTACCCTGTACTCGATGCGAGTTTTGTTGGTTAATTATTTTTATAAGCTAACATTTAATTATCCTTAGTGAATCTATTTTAATGTTAAGCTACTTTTAATGCATAAAGTAAATCAAAATAAAGTGAAGTAAAATTGAAAATAATGCAAGACTAGATTTCATTGAAATAAAGTAATTTCTAAACACTTCTTTAACCCAAAATAATTTTAAAGAATGTGTAAAAATGTAAGTATGTACTGTTATTACCATCGAATATTATCTCTAAAATTAAAACAATTTACAATTATTTTTTATCCAACATTTTTATTACATAATTATTAAACTACTGTTCATTTTCATAAAATTGTTCAATGCGCTGTTGAGATTATCGTTTCATTTTTATGTTAATTTGTATGTTTTTAATTGTATAACTACATAATTATGTATGTATGTTTGTATATTTGTATGCATGTATGTAAAGATCTGATTCGATTTATGCTAGCTTAAAATCATTGTAAGAGCTCGTTTGACCCATATTCCATTTAAATGTTTCGGAACCTCTTTTTGACAAATGCTTTCACTACAAATTGTATTTGTTTATAACTGTGTATATATTAATATCAATATAAATCATTCCGCGAAATATAAACTGAATCATGGGCCAACACATAATTTGTTATGATAGTGGATATACAAAGATATAAATAATAAATGTTATTGCCAATCTAATATAGTATTGGAAGCTGCTGAAGTAATGATTGAAATCAGTAAGTAGTGTAAAGTGTAGGTACTATAAATTAATACTTTGAAGTTAACATAAATCTTATAAAGAAAGGAAAAAATTGGTAAATACTTGGAGGGTACATGTACTATACGTTGGGGGAAGGATTGGTATTACAGGTAATACAACTGACTTGGAAAGCGGCAGATACTTTTTCTTTTTTTTTTTTTTAACAAGTATGATTTCTATTTTTTCGTTATATATATTTAGATATAAATATGAAAAGTTTTTAAATTACAATGTACTGCCTTTTGTTTAATGCTGTTGTACGTTAGTTTGTTAATTGTTATTACTATCATTTATAATTCGTATTAGTGTATGGAAGAGGCAAAGAAGAAATAGTATTAGTAGTAGTATTTGCAAAAACATACGTTTCATACACATGCTGGTTTAAGTTTAGTAATAGTTTTTTCATGTATATATTAATTTATATAAATTAGTTGTCATACAATATTTAATATTAATTAACAATCTTTGTTTAGTACAATTCGTGGCATTTATATATTGTTATTTTTGATTGCTAAAATTAAATTTTTGTATTTTGTAGGTACAAAGAAAATCTCATGGCCATTGCACAGTGTGCCAGAACGTTTTCCATCGGTTTAAATACTATATCCCTTGAATTCACACTCATTAAAATCATCTAATGATCGTCTACAATTTGTTTTTAAAATTGAATTACCGTTTCCTGTAAAAATTCATATTGTATGGTACTCTGATATTATATTTTTTGTTTTAATGCTTGTTTGTTCATATGATTTTTGTGTTGTTAATTAACTCAAGAGTAGGTAGGCATAAGAATCGCATTAACATGAATCTGGCATTGTTTAATATGTAATTGATTGATTGATGGATTACAAAATTGATAGAATATGGCATGGACATTCAATCGTACAAGGCATAAATTGAACACTTTTGTATTTGCATCCACAGTCCATTATTATCAACCTGAATCTGTTACTATTTACCAATCTTATTTTTATCTTATATAATTGAGTTTGTCGTCTCAAATGATAATCTGATTGCTAACAAAAAACACCTATCTACTCTATAAGGAGTCGATTAACAATTCAGCTGCTTTCAAAAAAGCCGGTAGATACTGTATATATTGCTTAATAATGTATGGTCGGTCGAGCGGCATGTTATCGAAAAATCTATCTTTGAAACCATCAACTAATTGCGTTTAAATATTAAGGTTTTTTTTAAGTGATTCGAATTAATGTTTTGCTCACAGCATGAGCTGCTGCAATAATAACTTTTACGTTTCATGCAAATGAGTGAAGAATATTAAAGTTGAATAAAAAATTCAAGCATTCTACAAAAATGGCAATTATCAATAATAATCATGAAATTCCGATGGAATATACTAATGGACCACAGTGCGTTGTTAGTTGAACTGTGAATATTCGAATGAAAATATAAACTATTATATAAACTAGAATTGGTGTAAAATTGTCATCGAAGCCATACATATGAAGCGTTCGCTATTTAGTATTTTTAATTAGATGCATAAGAAAAGTTTGAGTTAAATTGCTGCATAAAAGATGCTGGCGACTAGATTTAAGTTGGTTGCTTTGTGTGTTTGCAATGTATATATATGTATATGTATATATAGATGTATAAGTTTATATGCTAACAACTCATTTATGTATGTATATTATATACGCATATGTAAACATAGATATATATTTTGTATATGGATACACTTGTCCATATTATATTTTAACTAGCATTTAACTGCAATGGCTGAATCGAGCCCCAGCAAACAGACATCCATCAGTGACCTGCTGCCTTTCATAGCCTTTTTTCATGAATCAAATTTATTTATATAAAGCTACTAATTCGCGAAATGTCACTTGCTATGCGTGCCATATACAAATGCCTAACTGGATAATGCAAATAATTTGAATGTTCCTTTCTTGTTTGTAAAAACTGCATCTGAATCTATACATAATCGTATTTGTATATCTAATATATATATGTATATGTATATATAGATATATTTATATATATCATGTATATATTATATATATATATATATATACTATGTGCCCAAATTAATTTGAAGCTATTACACTGTAGTGCCGTATGCATTGTTAAACACAGCACGCGAGCTGTCCGTATCCAGCGATATATCCTCGGGACTGGCCAAATCAACGCGCACGTTGGAATTGGTGCGTCGGCGCGCCGTCTGCGCTGCACCCCAATTGCTCAAGGTCCAGTGAAAGCCAGATGCATTGGGTGCAGGCGTAGCATCAACTTTTACCTGAGTGCAAACCTGCACGGTATATGGAAAAATTAGTTTCGTAGACAAATATATTCAGGAATCAACGCACCTCACGATTTCCACAAGGCAAAGTTTCTGTGCCGTTGCCTAAGGCTGAGCCAGACACAGAGCCAGAACCAGATTCGCGCGTGCTGCCAATGCTACTGCTGCTGGCAAGCGAATCATTGCTAGACTCCAGGACGGCTCCATGATAGCGCGCTACCGAATGCACAGCCTGCCAAGAAAGGTATTCAATTACGAAACGCATATATATATTGAATTCAAAGCACACACCATCGCATCGCCACCCTGGCAGTCTTCAATAGACTTGAGTATCTCCCAGACGAGCTCCGAGTCCAACGGTATGGGCTGCTCTGTATCGCGATTATAAATGGCAATGGCAATGTGCACGGGATGAGGCACTGGCAGCGGTATTAACAGTTTCTCCGTGACGCTTCGCTCCCCGTTCTTCTGTTTCCATGGCCGCCAAGGCCGTTGGGCTTCTGGCGTTGTTTTCGGCACGTGCTGAGCACGATGGGCGCGCACTCGTGGCGTTGTGAGACCCACGGACATGTCACTGCAATATATAAATAAAATAATAAATACCTTTAAAATGTATGATAGTAGTATAGCACTTACCGCTTCTCGGGTTTGCGGAAAGTCAACGTGATGCGTGAACGCGGATTAAATGCGGTCACTTCGAGGAATGGTAAATGCACCTGGACATTGCCGCGAGGTGCATACACATTGCCCAGCAAATCCAGCCCTTTGGAACCGATCACATCGTTGGCATTCTTCACCATCTCCGTATAGCGCATTAAATCAAGCGAGGCATGTGGTTCTAATTTAAAATGCGTATCGTTTTCAGTCAATGGCGTTAGAAAATCTAAACTAAATATTTCGGTATATATGAGACCCGCGAGACCTGGCCAGTCGTTAACCGAGAGACCCTGCAAGAGAACCATACAGAAATTAAAGTATTCACATTAAAATAAAGTCAATGATTTCTTGCTCAGTTCTTACTTTGTTGTCCCAAAATTCTTCTTCACTAATCGACAGCCTACCAACTACATGAGACGGATAGTATTTTTCGAGTAAATGGGCGGCCAGTTGTATGACAATCTGAAAATATAAACAACCCAAATTAATTACAGTATGTAAGTAGTGCATAACTAATTATTCTAACTGTACCTTCAATTCTTTGGTGTTCAGCTTAATCCGCGACTTAACCTGAGTGCTTAGGCTGGTTTGCAGCTCCCTGCGCCGTTTCTCCAGCTTTTCATGTAGCGAGCTCATTAGGTCTTGTGCCTCGCGATCGAGTGCTAAATATGGACCAGTTTTCGACAACTGCGCCGAAAAGGGGCCAAAACAGGCTTCGACGAATTGCAGAAAATCCTGCTGCGGCTGCAATATTACACGCTCGGTAGCATGCTGATAGGCCTGCAGTTCGTCCAGTTCCATTTTAGCCTCTAGTGCTGCCAACGCCTGTTCCGGCCGTATGATAAAGTAATAGTCCAAGGCCAAGCCGGGTCCAGCGATCCGCTTTACAGCAATGCTATCCGATGCGGGCACGCGTCCGCACTTCTTGATGAACAAATGGAACGTCACAGAATCCCAGAGCAGCCGCAGTGTATAACGCACAACACCAACTGAAAGGTTATAAATAAATAGTGAATAATAGTGAAGCCATTATGAGATTTAGTATATTTACCTATTAAAACGACACCGGCCGCGAGCGGGCAAAGCAACGTAGCCACCAAAATCGCCACCAGCGGCTGCAGGAGACCCTGGATCAAAAAGTTCCATATGAGCACCTCCAGCAGAATGCAGTAACGATTTTGAGTGTTGTCCGGTGCATCGAGGTCATAAATTAATATCATGTAAATGTGCAACAGTAGCACAAACACTGGAATCCACAGAGGTGCAGTCAATGCCAAACCAATGCTGAGCAAACAGGTCGCCAGGCAAATTATCGGGAATGCGAATAGAATTACAATGGTGCCCAGAAATCCTTTCACGAAGTAATTCCAAGTGCGGTTCAAATTGCGTGTCAAGCCCTTGCCAATGAAACCTGAATTTGGTAAAATGTTGCATGAGTCAGTTTATAAATAAAATAAATTAAAATGGGCAGTTAAAAGGAGATTAATAGGTAATAAAAACGTAATGACGTCAGCTAAAAGCCGAAAAGCTCTAAGTTCTAAGAATTTTCATAGCTAAAAAGTATATAACCTTATAATAAACAAATATTATAATAAAGGTAGGAGGTAAAAATCATTTTGATATCAATTAAAACATATTCTTACCTGTGTCAGGTTCAGTTTCGAAATGAGTGCGCGATTTTGATATGTGTCGCCAGAGTTCGATAAGCCGCGAAGCCAGGGTCTGTGTGATGCTGGTTTTGCGCGGAAACAGGGTGCCATTGATTTGAGACAGTTCCAGGTCAGGCATGAAGGGCTTAATGCAGAAGAGCGCACGCAATCCAAGCGGACTGCACCAGGGCACAAGAATTCCGAGCAAAAACATCATGTTCCAAGTCCAGCACCAGGTGCGTTGCAGCAGATTCAGCAAACGCCAAAAGGGCCAACGCGTGCTGGTGGTGCGTATCATTTCCTTCTCAACCAGAAATACAGGCTGGCTAGGATCTGAGCGTGGCGTGACTATCGATGTGGCCTGCTGGCTGATGACCGTGGGGATTACATCCGATTGTCCCTGAAAATTGCGCCTGATGATCCACGCCTGTGGCGACCAGATACGACACGCCCATTGGAAACTGCGCGTAGGCGTCTTGGCATTCTTCAGCTCTTTCAGCAGCACTGGCTCACGCTCTTTCATGAAAGCCAAATCGCGAGACAGAAAGTAGGCAGTCTGCTGTAGATTGTGCTGACTACACATCTTCAGTGCTTCCTCGTGCGCCGACCAGGCGCATTTGTACAGCTTGTGCTGCTCTGCATGTCGCAGCTTGGAGCGAAGCCAGGGCGCCACGCGGGACAGTACAGAATGATCGTTGGCCAGGCACTTCTGGTGCTCTTCGCGAGTTCGCTTGATATCCTGTTGCACCTTGTCAACGGCCTTGTACATAATAACGACCGACTGGGCCTGATCCACCAGTAACTGTGGCACGCCGTTACCCAGTTCGGCCAGCTTGGCATTCGACATGATGGAGCTATAAACACGCTGCAGGTATTCCTTCATGACTGCATCGTTAACTTCCTCCTCGATTTCCTTGTCATTAAGTTTCTTAGCGCGCAGCTCTGCAATCAAGCGTTCGCGGAAGTGCAAAAACCAACCTCGTGTCTCGCGCTCCAATATGCCCACTAGTATGGGAAGTGCTTTACGCATTATATCCCGGCAAAATAGGCGCAGATCGATCTCTTGGCCTTTAGGTGTCAGAAACAGGTATGGCACCGGCTGTGTCACCTCGCAGCTGTTGAAATCGAACTTTTCCATGGTTGCTCGACGTAGCATTTTTCGCACATACGAGCAGAGGCCATCTAGACAGTCTTCATACTCCGGCTGCAAAGCAAAATAAATTTACATGTATTCTTATAAACTCTCCAGAATGATTGGGAAGTATAAGAGAGTAATAAATACTGAATAAGTAATTCACTCACCCGACACACCAGCTCAGCTATAAGGAAGCGGCAACGCTCCTCCTTAATCTTGTAGTCCAGATTGTGGGCCAGCAATGCGGGCACACCGATAAACATGTCTACCAGTCTGATGAGTGCGTTCAGCAGAGCATGCATTGCATGCACCACAGAAAAAAAGTGGGAGAAGATGCGGGCCCGGGCTGTGACAACTACGAAGCGTGCTGCCAACGCCAAGTCGCTCAAGAAGGAATCATGGGCGCGCAGGGTGCCCTTTTGCAGGAGCTGGGAGAGACGCCACTTGTGGACCTGGCCAGTAAAATGCAAACTGGGAACGTCGAATTCACTGTGAAAGCAAATTCAAATATTTTAGACACTTGATAGGATTCATGACAGCAACAGGTAACACACATATGGGCACAACACAGTGATGCGAGACAAAATTAAATGAAAAATTATAGGCATGCTTAAGCGTGGGCCAGATTCTTAATTTTGTTTTATCGAATTCACGTGACAAAAATAAAATTTATTAAATTAGTTACACTTAAAATGAGTTTGTGTGCTAGTGAAAAGATTTGTGTGTGTTCCCTATTTTAATGCTAAATCAGAATATCAAGAAATTAAACCCATATTGATATTTCAGTACTAATTGACTAATCAAAGAACAATAATAAATATATACATATATATCAGAAGTATTATTTGATATTCTATATTAAAAACTTAAAATCTAGTTTTTAAGTTGTGGCAAGTCTGTTAACTTTATTAAATTCAAGAAACTTTACAATATCTAAACTTTTGAAAATGTAGGCAATAAGACTAATGGAAGCTGCCAAAAGATTTATTTTTTACATTCGTTTTGTCTGAAGATTTTTTGTTGTTGCGAATTTTTAATTCGTTTTAAATGCATGCATAAATTTAGCGTAGCGTTATTTATGAATGGATATTTATAAACATAGGAAACAAAGTACCACGCATAATTTATGTATGTTGAGGCTCGAAAAAATTATAACACTATATGCATGTAAATGTATACAATAGGTACAAAATATGATACACTGACTAAACAATTTGATATGCATTATGGCAAACACGCAAAACATTTATTTCGGTTTTAATTTGTTTTTATTTTTTATTTTTGTAGTTCGTTGCTTATTGTTTATTTACCCATTTTTACGTATTGTTTCCAATTGTTCCAAAGTTAATTTCTTCGGCTTTCCATATTTATCCTTTTGCAAGCTTTACAGGAATATTTCACATACAAACATTTTGTTTACGTTAATTGTAACTGTATGCAGTTACGTACAGACACATATTTGCGCATTTTGACGTAATGTTAATGCTAACGTTGTTTCAAAGCTTAAAATAGTGAAGCATGCAATAAACGTAAAACAAAACTGAACCGCAAAAAAAAAAATAAAACAATTTTCTCTTTCGCCCCAAAGACTTTTTAACATGCTTCTGATTGGCTTGTTGCTTTTGCTTCTTATTTTTTGACAGCTGCATGTGCGTGCGCAAGGTGACAAATGATTTGCAAGTTGTCTAAGCATTTGCATAAAACAAATATTGAATAGCTCCGCACATCGGTGCAATTTTTCTGCTAAGCTTAGCAGCGGGATGTTATATATATATATATATATATATATATATATATATCCGTGCAACGTTATTTTATTTGAATGTTATCGAGTTAGGACTTAATGTTTATCATCATATCGCGCCGACATTATTTATGCTCGTGCGCTTTATTGAAAAATCATCACATTTTCAGCTTGGCTGCATCATCGTCATTATCATTATTAACTCCTTGTAGACGCAGCTCTTGATTTTTTTTTTTTTTTTCGTTTTATGTGCATGCATGCATGCGACCCCAAACTCACCCAGTTTCGCGCAAACTTTTCAATTGTGCATTTGTGAGGCGACGCGGCTCGCCGCTGCCATCGGAGGCAACAGCATCCAATTCATCAAAGGGCGGCGCTATAAATAGGTCACTCTGATTAATGGGACGCTTTCTGCGACCGCTCACACTGTTTGTCGCATTACTGGCCGTTACATTAAGCGTACTGGTTGCCAATGGTTCGGGCAGAACTGTAAAAACAAAACAAAATGAAATAAAAACTCAGTCAACACTTGTTAACAAAACACATTTGGCTCTCCGCTTACCAATCGGAAAACTCTTCCAGTGATATAAAAACTGCTCGGCAACGCATTTAATTTGCTGAACCAGCTGTTCCACTTCGGGCGGTGCTCCCACCAAATTGATGTTAAACTCAACGGGCTCACGCTCCGGGGCGGCCAGAGTTTGGGGGCGCAGCAATTGATGGTTGCCCGACGCGCTGCCGCTTGCAACTGTCGGCGGCGGCTGCTGCGGCTGCGGCTGCAATGACATGATGCTGATAAGTCGCTTCTCCCCACAGCAGGCGTTTATTCCATCATTGCGAGCAGCCTGTGTCAATATTCAAATCAAAAGCTGAAAATATTTATGGAATCTGTTAATCCATACGCAAAACACAAATGCCAATTGAAATCGTTGAAATGCGCGCCATATTAATATTAATGATCCAATTGAAAATATACACACACAGCCATGCATACATATATCGCGTCTGCCTGTGTGCGTGCATATGTATAGATCACAACAATTTAAGAAATTCCAGCACAATGTAAACAATTAACTGAAGCAAGTGAGCACAGAGGCTGTTGTTCGCGTGGGCAAATTTAGGAACTAAATAAGCTTACACCTTAATCACTAACTAACACTGACAGTAGACACAGGTGAATGCGAGCAACCTTTCAAAATCCAAATGCTCAGCTCGCAAAGTCACTTTAACTCAATTTCGCGCTTCGTTAACTTTGGCGAGACGCGTTCGGACAGCGATTGTCAGTTTGCTGGACAAAAAAGACATACATACATAAACATATATACGTATGCTTATACGACGGCCAATTGTGCGTTCCACGCCCAACACAACAGATACTATGCACCACCACCCTCCAGCACACCGCACACAAGCTCTAGTGCTTCTTATTGTTCTTTATTGCGGCACACGCACACAACTCATTTCAGATTGTCGTTGGTTTTGAGTTACGGCTGCCTTTTACCTTGTTTTATATATCAAGTTGCTACTTGGCTAGCATGTGCGTATGTACGTAAGTAAACATGTACTAAACATAGAGCGTGAAATTATACTACTACTACTACTTTCGAGTTACATTTATCGATGAGTATTCGCTACAAACAGTTTGAGAGACATTGGTACGCGGCGACAGACATTCCGAAAATCATCCATATTAATAGGTCCTTGCGCTTCTTTTGAAGCACGATTGGTAACTAGCAATAGCTAGATTATGACTATATTGTACGTACTCTAAATTTAATAGACACTTACACTTGGTTTATTTCACAGAAAACATTTTAATCTTGCACAAACTATACTACGCGTCTTCTCACAACTTTATTACCATTTCGAGATATAAAGGGAAAACTATCGATATACATTGCAGTGTGACAGCGCTATGTTTCTTTGCAAAATACCTTTTTTAGGAATTACTAATCATAAACCACCAGCTGACGAACAGCTGTATAAAGGCAACAAAATTTGAATTGCTCAACACTGCTAACTTGGTTCGCGATGTTCCAAAATATTAAATTTGAGTATCGAATGGAGGGCAACAAAGTAAAAAGACTATGTATGGCAATGAACTGTCATGCAAGTGGCTTGCAAGATTTTGACAATTTATACAGATTTCCCAAAAATCCAGAGCTCAAACAAAAGTGGCTTGAAAACCTGGGTCTTACTAGAGATCGAATGCTGTCGTCGTCTCGATCCCTAATATGCCAACGACACTTCACTGCAGCTTGCCGAGGAAAGAAAAGGTTATTTTCCTGGGCGGTGCCAACACTAAACTTGGGCACAGGTAATTAAAGCAATTAGCTCAAATGCATGCGCCACAACCAATATTTTGTGATTCGCAGGATCAACAAAAAAGCTACATCAACCAATAAAGCCGAAAGATTTACTGCGAAAATGTTGTGTTAAAAACTGCAATTCAAAACCTCCAGAAATATTGCATGCGTTTCCTATGAAAACGGACACACGACGCAACTGGTTAAAGCTCTGCGGATTGAGTGACATGAGAAAAGGATACTACATATGCCAGAGACACTTTTCAGCACGTTTCTTGCATGGCAATAAACTTTTGCCAGATGCATATCCCGACTTAAGCATTGAAGATCCGATTGAAATGGAAGAGTATAACTATGAGAATGATGCCGACAATGAACCTGAAATTGACACCAAATTCAGTAATGCAGACGATGATTCATTTGATCAGCCATGTGAAGGAAACTGCATAAATAGTGTAAATACTGATAACAAGTGTGCTGAAATGCAGAAAGAAATGGATGCGATGAGAAAAAGGATAAAATTGCTGGAGAAACTGCTTGACCAGAACAACGATAGTGAGGAAGAGGAGTACATATGGATGCTGCTCAAATGAATATAAACACGAACTACGGGTGGCATTTACGATTTTATTCATATCATTGCATCTGGAGCTCAATCAGCAAGAGACGCTGATTTGTGGGACAATACTGCATGTTGGCAGACATATTGGTTATCGCCTTGGCGCGCTCCCGAAGCTCATCTAATTGTTGCATTTGGGCTGCACCGCCCGATACCCCTGACTTCGCCTGCTGGTATTGTATGAGCACCAAGTCCATTGCTGCTACCATGACATCGGGTATGACTTTGACAACATCACCACTCAGTTGCTTCACGGTTGACAAACACACGTCCACATCCTTAGGGGTATTGGGTATTATGTTTGGTATGGCCTCCAGCTGCTTTAGCGCCGCCCAATGCTTGCCATCGTGATATTCGTCAAAGAACTTTAGCAAATCACGCAACAATGTGAAGTTCACATACACCTTAGGCTCAATATCCGAGGAGGGCGCAGCTGTCAGCTGGTCGCTAAAACGCTTAACTTCCAGACCAAGTCGAGACCGCAGTGTACCCTCCGCTGGACGGTGCTGCACCACTTGCGCCAGCAGTATCGAAGTGTACTTTAAGGCCAGATTAAGATTCCCAGCAATGTCATAAAGGCGTATCGCCATCTCAAAGTTTCCGCGCGCCACCATTTCGTCAGCCACCAGGCCAGCCATTGTGCGTGAATTGAACTCTGTGCAGCTAAATTGTCCAAACAGGCCTCTGTGGGCGAAAGGAGAGAATGATAAATTTATGAATACAGTATATATTATTATATAATAAGCACTTTTTTTGCGGATCCAGCTGTTATATTACTAACGATTCTTAAATGTTATGAATAAATTCGACTAACAATTCACTTTTTAAAATAATTATCTTTCAATTACATAAATGAGGGAAAGTCTCTTTTGATATTACTATTACGTACCTAGTTAGCTGCACATCTTCCACCTCGTGGACTCGCTTTCGCTGGCCAAATATCAAATCAAATATGGTGGTGTCTAGTACACCGCTGTCAACGACCAAGTCGCAGACACATCTTAGGAACATGTTGCGTCCCTTGGGATCGTGCAGGTTGCGCAGTGTGTAGTAGTAGTGGAGTGCTTCGGCAGTGTCCGTTGCCTCAAAGCGCTGCACATAGAGACGAACAAGCCGAGCCAGATTCAGTCGACGAAGCGGAGTCGGATCGCATACATCAACTATGAGCAGAGGTTGGCAAACGCTACGCACGCCACCCAACATACCCAGCTCATGCAGCGCAATAGCCATATGCACAGCATGTACGCGATAAGCATCAGAACGGGACAGGAATTCAATGGCCGCCTCAAACTGACCAGTAAGCGCTAGCGCTTGGAAATATAGATGTGGATGCGCTGAAGCATTGAAGTACTTCTCGCCATAGCTATCTATGATTAAGCTCTGCAACTGGCCATAATCTGCCGCGTCGCCGGTATGCAGCATGGACAGTCTAAGCCAGATAAAGTCGTCAATTGTTTTGGCCACCTCGCCGTGACTCTCGTTAACGTCGCAGCCAAGCAGGATGCAATATACAGCCTTCTTATAAGCATCAGTTGAATTGCGTATTTTGTTGGCGTACTGCAGTTTCAATTGACTCACTGTCTTGGAGTTGACTACGCCTGCACTTCGATTTGCAATCAATTGAGCAAATTCATCATAGTTGGAGCCAGCTTCGCGAAGAAAATCCACAGCGGTATCAACGGCTCCGCAGCGCAAGCTATAATAGATAAGTGGCCAAAGGGGCCTCCCGCCAGTTGTCTCCACCAGGCCGATAACATCTTGTCCGCAGAAGCAACGATTTACATAAGCTCGCACCAATTGATAGTTGTCGACATCGGTGTCCATGTTCACCAGTGAAATAATGTATACTCTGTAGCGTCGCTCCAGGTGTAGTTTGGCGTTCAATACAAACTCCGGCCGCTGCCGATTACTGATGGGATCTCCCTTACACAGGGCTTCGCCCACCTGAGTCACGTTGGAGAGTAGCATCCACATGTCGGTGAGACGCGCATCTCCAAAAGTGTTGGTCAACTGTGCGAATTTCTGCACTAGATTTGGGCGAGACTCGTCCTTGAGCACGAGGGCATTGTAGTCGCACAGCTCCTTGGCATATATTAGCCCCATTTTATCGAGGCAAGAGAGCGGCAGGCATTCGCGCCGCAAGATTGTCTGGTCGGGCAGCCGCTGTAAGTCAATAAAATTCTGCGATGGGCCAATCAAAGCCTCCAGCAAACGTGTTTTTTCTTCGTTCCACGAGCTGATTAGATTTTCCCATTTCTGCTTGCCAACCGTGTCGCTGATCTGTACAAAGCGCAATTATAAGTCATCTATATACATGTGGCAAGAGTTACTTACATTTTTATTAGTATCATCGATAACGGACAAAACTGCATTCTCTCGCTCGTTTTTAAGAAACGTGCAAACATCTGTCTCCGCGCCAGCTACATCGAGGGGCGAGAAAGTCTTACCCGCTGTGAGTTTCTCGAGCCTTTTATTCAATTTGGGCAGATCAATGCCCTTGGAGCCCAGCAATATTTGACTGCAGATAAATAAATACTATTTCGATTCACATTTTTACAGATTTGAGTGCTAAAAACTTACGCTTGAATTTCTTTGGTGCCGGTCTTGGTGACGCGCCTATGCAGCTGCTCTGTGGCTTGCAGGACCTGTTGGAGTGTTCTTTCCACGCCGGGCAGTGCACAGTCATCGCTATCCTTTGTTAGGCTTTCAGCACGCTGTAGCAACGTATTTAATTCCATTTTGAAAATTTTTTAGAATTAAAAAAAAAGTGCGGTTGTCAGAACCGGAACGTAAACAACAAGTGCTGTAAATCGAATTGAATAATTTTTCAACAATTTACAGCACTGAATTTGTAAGCGCGTCATTTGAAAAAAAAAAATCGATAGGACTGAGCGAAATAAGTCAATAAATAAGGTTTGTTTAATCGGTCGTTACAGTTACGGCTATTGATGTATATTTTTTATATTTATAGTATATAATAGCCACATGCCATTTATAATGAATTTCCATTCATTCGGATTGTTAAACTTTATTCATTAATGTGACGTAATGTTTAATGAATACCAAAGGCAAAAATAGTTATATATTTCTTCTATTGCGCTATTGAAAATCATTTATTATTGATTTAAAAAAAGTGGTCAATTTTATTTCTGATACCGTTACGCATACATCGACGCATGATTATGACTCATCGATTAACCAAACCACTAATTATTCAATCGTTTACTACACCTAATTGTTAAATTTCTATTTGTTATTAAAGAAGTCCATATTCATTGTTTTATTGTATATCTGAACTATATATTATGCCTTAGAGCCTTGATCTCGTTCAGCATTTGATTTATTTAACTGGCAAATAAGTATCTGCATGTTAGTCTTTAATTCTTATATATAAATTCAATTCATATTAGGTAATTTGTGTTATTGTGAAGATATATTTTGTTTTTCTTAAATGATTCAATCATATTCTTATTTTTACAGCTTGACAAGCCAATTACATACCCATTAAAAAAAAAAAAAACACACAACTTATTACTTGTAAAAATTATATTAAAATTGAAACTAAAGACATTATAACTTGCATTGTAACTGAACAGTTATTGGTTTGAAAAATTTGTGTACTAACTTAACCTGCTTTGTTGCTAAGTAGTCACCACAAATGATGCTAGGCAACATTTTGGATCCTTACATATTTGTTAAGATGTTTATTTGTGGTTTTGTTTGCCCTTATAACTTATAGGTACTAGTATGTAGATTTTGCCATCTGTCCTTGGACCAAGCTGTTTTTTATAAGAAAAATCAATTATACAATCCAGAAGCTGCCGCGTTCTTATGATACAATACAGCTGCTTTTCTCGGGAGGGTTACCATTCTCGTTCTCAATTAGCATAAGTAACTGATGAAATATATCGCCCACAGACTACAGAAATACAAAGACACAAAGGTCAATTATAAATTCAATAACTCTTATCACAATGAACTCACCTCATTTTGCTTTGCAGATGTTTCGAGAAAAGCGGCCCGCCAGCAGTCGGCGAGTTTTTTGCCCTCTTCTGTTGAAACAGTACGCTCCTGATGCAGATCTGTCTTATTGCCTACTAAGACCACAGGTACACTGCAAAAAATTGATCAAATTAAACTGAATTCAAAGCAAAAAGACAAAAATATCTTACTATTTCTTGCCCATCACATCTAAAAGCTTTTCATAAATAATTTTGATGACTTCAAATGATTTTTGACTGGTTATGGAATACACGAGAACATATCCATGAAAGTCCATGCTGTATTGCACCGGAAATATGCTGTATTCATCTTGTCCAGCCGTATCGACCAGTTTAATGTTATAATCCTGCGAGTTCACACGCGTAATTTTGGTGAATGCTGTAATTTCATGAAAGTCAACGCGGACACATTAAACGTTTATCAAATTACGTTCTTTGTGCATGCTTTAACCACATGACCGTAAATGTTGAATGCCATCAGCATCCACTGCGGTGTTCACACTGCTTTTTATGACTAATGTTGTCAAATGAAAAGCGACTGTTGCTTACGTTTGCGTTTAAGTTTACGTTTGCAAGAAACAGCTGCTTTTTGTACACAAAATGACTTACTATTTTCAATGGTTGGATCGTAAGAGTCCACAAATTGGCCCTCAACAAACTGTATACTGAGCGAAGATTTGCCTGTTAAAATGCAAGTGAAACGCAATTATTATATAGGAATTTTTTCAATAGTTAGCAATGTTGTCCGTGTCTGTGTCTGTTGTCAAAATACTACGCAATTACCAACAACAACAACAAGAACAACACAAACGCACTCACTGCCCATATAACTACGGCAGCTACAGCAGAACGATTAGTCAGACTGGAGCTGGTGCTGATGCTGGAGTATAACTCAAATTAACTTACCCACTGAGCGATATCCCATCATGGCTATATTGCGTTCTTTTGGTGGCATTATGTAGGCCTATTTAATTATTTCTACTATGTATAATTGTTTTTGCCCCTTAATAGGGTGTGTAGGTGTGTGACTGTGTCTGTGCGTTCGTGTGCGCCTTTTATTTGATTGTGATCTTTTAGACTCTCAACTTGCTCTAGATACTTGTTGCTATCACAGTTGTAAACTTGCTGCAGCGTAGTTTCAATTCTATATTGTTTAATTCAATTATGTATTATTTCACAGAAAACATTCCGACTTTACACTAACTACGCGTTTTATTTGGCTGTGGTCACCCAAACTACTTAACATTTACTTCCCTGTTATTAACAGCACGCTGCCCATTCCATTAATTAAATACTTGAGCCGACGTTAAATGTGTATGCTTTACAATGACTTAAACAACGCATATAATTGTTATTATTGTTATTTTTCCTAAAAGTTACCTGTTTTATTATTTTAATATACCAAAGATAATATATCGTAAGAAAAAATTCAAATACTAAAGTACCAGAAATATTGTGCTATCGAAATCGACATAGGTCACATCTCTAAGGTCGCTAGAAACATCTGATTTGGGAAGCATTTTTCGTGAAAATTTGTACTCAAGCTTGATTATTTTACTTGAAAACGTTTGGTTAGAAGTTTCACCTCTGAAATGGGGACAAAACGTCGTAACATCGAAGATGAGCTCTCACGCTTTGAAGCAGAGATCTCAAAGCCGCCAGCTCGAAACCTCTTTGTTCCCAATCAAGTGCGTCCGATAATCGCGGCAAATACGTACACCAACGTTCAGCAGAAATTGCAGCAGCATCAGCCGCGAATGACGGTGCCTCCGCCGCCAATACCACCACCGCCCACATTTATGTCCACATTTGTACCGACGGGCAACGGCTCTTCCACATCACCAACGAAGCCAACATCAGCCACTCCGGTTGTACTTAGCAGCGCTCCAAAGCTCTACCAATGCCGACAGTCGGTTCATGTTCCAACGGTGGCCACGGCGCCCGCAATCGATATCAACATCAATTCCATACAGTTTGATGTTACGCAGAAACTCAAGAAGCTCAAGGCAGAAAAATCGGGACCTAATCCGATTGCAGAGGAAGCTATTAAAGCAGCGCGCGCATCATCGGCTCTGCAATCATTTCAAACCACAGAGCGGAAGAAAAAGGATCGTAAAACGGTGCGCATTGCCGGTGGCACTGTGTGGGAAGATGCTTCATTGGCAGATTGGCCGGATGATGATTTCCGCATCTTTTGCGGCGACCTTGGTAACGATGTCAACGATGAAGTACTCACGCGCACTTTTAACAAGTTTCCATCATTTCAACGGGCACGTGTTGTGCGAGACAAACGAACCGGCAAGAGCAAGGGATTCGGTTTTGTCAGTTTCCGCGAGCCGGCCGACTTTATCAAAGCAATGAAAGAGATGGATGGCCGCTACGTAGGCAGTCGACCAATCAAACTGCGCAAGAGCACCTGGCGACAGCGCAGCCTGGATGTGGTCAAGAAAAAGGAGCGTGAAAAGCAATTGCTCTTGCAAGCCTTCAACTCCATGAGTTAAGTGCACTGCGCCCATTATCAATTGAGAAGAAACACTTTTAGGCTAGGTTTGGTCGCATTTCGATGTAAATAAAATTTGTTTTTAGATTGTTCGGATGTGGCTGCTGGAGGATAAGCATAAATTAAAACAAATATTAAAATAAATATTTAGCAAACGAAATAAGTGATGTAATTATTTAGCCAGTGATTTATTACAATATTGAACTAGGCGTGTGCCAGAAACAGCTAACAATGTACACTGCTTAGGCTATTGATTATTGATTGCTTTGATAAGTTAATAGCATATGCCGCGCCTTTTACTTAGCTTAAATTCTGAGCTACAATATCCCACTACACTATGCTACGACTACAAACATTCATACGTACATACATCTAACCTGAACAAAATTCCCGCACAGCTGTGCATTAAAGCCCACATTTACTGGTATAATTTACCTTTAGGAATAGTTTAGCTTCTATGTCGTAAGTCGTTCCATATCAATTAGTAAGCAACCAGTACTTCTTACGACTTTAACAATACTTGTTCGATGCAACATTCCTGCAAAGCCCTAACACCATTTGCTCGTCTGCTTACCCAGCAGCGAGCTACATGCTTCGCTGCCTGGCTCTCCTATTGAATCTGTCTCCGATTGCTTCAGGTTTGGCCAGCGTACATATGGTTTGCCCGCGTTGTTCGCGAATATTGAAGGATAATATTGTCTGTAACTGATGTATCCACTGAATAGACCAATAAGTGAACCCACTGTCACATCCTGCCAATGATGGTGATAGTCACAGGTGCGACTAACAGCCACCAAGGAGGCCACAATAAGTGGAATAACAGCGATGCACATTCGCCAAGTCTGCCCTCTTCCGCGTGCATCGAAGGCGTGCAGCTTGGCGCCCACATAGTAAGTGACAAATCCAAAGCTGGCAAAGGCAACTATAAAATATTTTCAGGAGAAGATTAGTGTACTTTCGAGTATACATTTGCATTGGCCCACTTACAGGATGAATGCCCGCTGGGGAAGCTCTTTCGTCCCTCGTTGATGATGCTCGGCTTGCCTGTGCAATTAAAATCGAGTAATGCGTTGCCCAATGCGCTGGCAGTTTCGTTGAGAACCATAACACCGTCGGGAAAGCAGCGATAGTAGAAGTCTGGACGTGGTCGTCCAACGGTAATCTTCAAGAGACTCGTCGGGATGCTATTCATGCACACCGCCAATGTCCACGCCCAGCTGGCAGCACGAAAATCTCTGCGATCTTTGGTAAATGCGTAGACTAATGATGTGAGAACGAACGGAACGGTAATTACCAAAAATAGCAGATCGCCGCTCTTAACGATGTCCGGACGGATTGGATTTTTGTACAGCCACAGTTCCTCCACGTGGATTTCCCGCTTAAAGGCAGGCATCGTTTCCAATTTGCTAAAAGTCCAATTGAATAGATATCAAATTTATGATTCAGTTTACTTAATCAATTATTCGTGCTACTTACAAAAACACCAATACAATCATAAGACGTATAGCTATGTCGGCCAGATTGCTGTATTTCCTTGATAGCTCCTGCTTCTTGGGCTCAACCTCGGGCAGCAGGAGATCTTTTTGCTGCAGTTCATTGCACCACATATCGTCGTCGCCTACTTCATCCACTTCTGACTCCTTACTGGAACTTTTACTAGGACTACTTCGATGCAGCGCTGATTCCACAGTTGTTTCACTTGACATTTCGGCCGATTGGGAATTGTGAATTGGTTCCGTTAGGAGTTCTGTGTACGGCTGCCTTGTTGTCTGAATAATTGATAAGAGATAACGATTAGCAAAGTCATTAGCCTATTAGAAAAAAGGTATAAGACTTTTATACATGTATTGATGTGATAAGATAAACAACCACAAGCATATCAGTACATACATACATGTGCTTACGCATACATACATATACAAGGGCCACGCATACATACATATACAGGTGCTCGTGCATACACACACACGTATGTATATACGCACATCCATGTAATCTTGTGCTCATCCCCGAAATTCTAATTTGAATGATTGTGAATTTACACAGCGAACTCATATCACATTATATAAATACTAGCTCGTGAGTGTGCATATTATTTAGTCATACTGTGGGTCATTCATGTAAGAGGCACTTATTTGATTTTCGTATAGGTAAAAACAAACAGACAGAGATTAAACATTAGTAAATTTGCAGCACCTGTGCTACTTCATCCGACCAAGACGCAGTGTCGTCATTGTCGCCTTGTATGTTGTTGTTGTTCATTGACTTTCCACATTTTCGACTACGTAAATCCGCGTCCGCACTCTGGCTATGATACATTGTCGAAAGCTTCTCAAATATGTATACCAACTCTAGTTGAAGCGTCAATAACAGATTGTTAGTTTCAACTCGCGAAATTAATAATTTTTCGATATTGTCAACTGGTACTTCTAAGATTACTACCTAAACTAACTACTACATGCTAATTGCACCGGGTTTTTATAAACTTTCTCTAATCTGCAGTTGCTACAGTAATGTATCAGCATTGCGTACACTCTGCACCGAAGATCATATACTCTCGCTACACAATTTAAAAGAAATATATATGTATTGTTTGTCTTTGATCAGAATTTATTTTAATAGTAATAATAACTTAATATTTTAATTTTAACTAGTTCTTATTGGCTTTCTGTTATCAATATCTTGTTAGAAACAAGTGAAGTATTAGAAACACAAACACACCTTTAGTAGAGTAGTTTAGCATCTGTAGCCAGTATGAGAAGTTAACAGTTGAGATGCGCAGTATGGTTCAGCTTTTAGTTTTGTCAGTTCCATCTGTTGCATCAGCTGATAGGTCACAGCAATGATACTTAAAGAGCCCCAAATATTACATTCATTATTAATAGTATATATCAGAGCTTTTTTATTATTTGTTTGCTTATATCTCCAAACATTTGCATTGAATTTTGTTCAAAATTGAGCTACATTACCCTTTAATTTGTAAACTTTGTGCCCGTACTTAACATACCACTGTTCATTAACATAAGCGAAATACAACGTTGCCAACCATGATAAAGTTGTACAAGAACAGGCGTGTATTCGATCATATGATTAGAGCTTGTTTGTTTTCATAACATATTGAATAAAGTTTGTTAATTTATATAAATTATAATAAATAAGAATTAAGTATACAATAAAATTAAACAGTGCAATGTCTGAAGAAAATATGAAAAATGAAAGAAGGGCTGCTGGAGAATTGCTTGACTCCCTCTACTTGGATATGATTCATCTAATCGAAGCGCACACCAAATGCCGTATTGACATCGAACGGACGAGCTCAGATGGCTCGATTCTCCTAGCACGAACAAAGTTCCAACAGGGAGGTCATTCATTATCGACCGCACAAATTCCAGCGGAAAATAGTGCAGAGTTTAATGCTCTATGCAGAGTTAAAAAGGCTGCAAACGAAGACATCAGCATAGAGAGACATCCGGTGGACAAAGAGAACGGTTACGTGGAGCCTTTATATTGGTTCAGCGTATTGCCCCCAATGAGCTTACGGAGCGCAGTAGATAAATTTAAAAGAACGATCGATTTGATAGCAGAGAGTGCTAATCTGCAAAGGGAGCTTAGTAGAGTACTGGATGGCATTAACAGGTTACGGCAAACTGTTGCATTGCAATAATATTGAATCAATTATATGTAAATATGTGTTACAAATTAAGAATAAAGTTGAAAGTTCTAAATATAAAAAACAATATGTACTTGAGTTGTTATTTTAGCAACCCAAACCTATCGGAATATGTTAGCTATCGATAATAAATAATTTAGAACATTTGCAATATTGCACAAGTGGATAGTCTCATCAGCTGTTTCATTTTTATTTTACAGTTTGCATTCTTAGTAAGTGGACAGTCTCGTTGCTCATCATTTTCGTATCTGGCCAATGAATCGATATATATATATGTAAGTATATATATATATATATATATATATATATATATACATATATATATATATATATATATTTACATATGTGTAAACTTTAGAGCAGCCAATCAATAATTGCTAAAAAGCAGAGTCGTAGAATTGGCATTCAGAACGCTTACGAACCTATTGCAGATTAAATTATAGAACATGCAAATTATAAATAATAGAGGCGTAGCGCCCAGCAGATAACATTCTTTAAGTTCTTTTGAAAAGTCGCACACAAACATCGAGAACAGCGCGCGCCTTTGTTGCTCTGTCTGCGTTTTTGAGCTGCGGGCGACATTCCCGCTTTGAGATTTGTCGCGCGTGGCTACCCCACCCAAAATTTCACACGGTCTCACGCAAACACCCAAGTGCCTGTCGAGTGCAGCCATGAATAACGCTCAGATCAATGGAGCTACGTCAGCGTCTGAGGCGCCCTTGCTACAGCTGGAAGATGAGGTGGACCTCATTGGCGACTTTGTGAAGCAGCAGCCAGCAGCAACAATGAGTAGCAACCAGCTGGCACCCCTCCTGAACGGTCACGATGGAATCGGTGTCAATCAGTTGACTACTCAAGTCGAGGTGAGCATTTTCACTAGTTCCAAATCGACAAAAGCAAAGTCAAAAACTGAATTCATCTTCTCCATGCACAGATAAATACGATTGGCATGAACGAGAGGGTGACGAGCGGAAAACGAAGGCCAAAACGAAAGCCTAAAAGAGATCGCGATCAAATTCTATTATCAGTTGACGACGATGATGGTGAAGATGATAATTATGATGGGGAGAATGATGCTGATAATAATCTTGGTATCTCTGATGATGTGGCTCACCTTGATGGCGCTGGCGGCGATATTGGTGAAATTGTTAATGTATTTGCCAGTGACACAAAGCAACCGCAAAGAAACCATTTGCTTATGCTGCACGACATCGGCGACGACGCTGATGCCGATGGCGAAGACGAAGAAGACGTTTTACTGAACAACAAGCAACCCGCCCTACGCAATGGTAAATGCAAACTCTCCAAAGAGAGCAGTGAGAGCGTAAGCGTAACGACGTCGCAGCCGACTAGTCACATTGTAACACCAACGCGACGCGGACAAGCAACGACATCATCCGCAACATCGCCACTGAAAACAACGACACGTTTGCCGCACGAGGAGGCCGACGATATTTGCCTGGTGCCAGAAATCGACTTCGAGGGCATGTCCACGGAAGCGGGCAGCGACAATCACGAGTCACAGCCGCTGCTTGGCGGCGGCGGAGGTGGTAGCCATGCCAGTATCATTAGCGATCTGCTTGGTGGACTAGGACTTGGACATGATCACGTTAACCTCGTGTCCAACAGATTTGGCGGTGAGTGCTCTCTGCTCGCATCAACAATTCACAGTCCCAAATGAAGTCGTACAAAGTCATGTGGGGCTTCCTTCACTGTGCCAATGCCTCTCTGTGTATGTGTGTGTGTGAAAGAGTGAGTGAGTGACTGGCGTGAACTTTATCTCTATTGTTCAGCTCGCAAAGACATTTAATCTAGTTTCCTACAACCTACTGCCACATGCTCTATCAGCATTATCCAAAAGTGCAACAATAAGATGACTCAGAGTTCGGCTTGGGTATACCCTGTAGTAGAACGAAAAAGGGTTTACACATAAGTACAGTATGTACTTATTCATTCCACTTATTTTAAAAATAGAGTGTATTTGCAAATAGTGCATAAACAAACTCAGAACCCGCGCAGTGAGCAACAAATTGGTTTCGCCCCCTTGGCTTTCGCCTATTATTTAATCATTATGAAATATACTATAATCGGCATTTGTTGTGCATTCTCTCAGCAGTTTGTGTCGTTCGGATATGTGTGAAATGTAAAGTGGAATAATGTTGATTTAATTGCGTCAATTCGAAATTGAATGCGTCACCCAGCCTATTGCCTTATATTGTAGTAGAAATATTGAACTAAAAATCCAAATTTTAATATCTCGCTTTTATGCTCCATTGCTTTTAACTTCAGAATAGTATAAACTTATCTGCCTTGCAGCGTATAAATTGGTTGTTAATTCATGTATTTGGATTCATTTAGGATTTGCTTTTAATCACAATTTACCGATTTGTGCTAAATTTCAATCATAACAAATTTTGCGAATGTTAAAATGGGCGTTGGAATGCAAACTGTCGCCCAATGGACTTAATCAACATCAAGAGTAGCCAACAAACAATGATCAGCAATGACATCGAACCAGACAAATGCAGAAGCTAACAAAGCGAATGCCGACAATGTGTCCATTAGGCAGCCGGCGAAGCGGGGCAGTGTAGACACTGCCACCGCAGCCGTCGCTGCCTTTAGTGGCGCAGAGTCAAGTGATTCGGAGTATGAGCCGTACGGATGTACGTGCAAGCATAACAAATGTGATGCAGAGGTGAAGGACTATATTTCATCGGGAGAGGAGACACCTCCGATTTTATATACTGCTCCCTCTGGAATTCGCTATTCTCAAGATTCTGTCACATTTAAAATAGCTCAGCCGAAATGTCAGTGCGCCAATTGCCCGGTGAAGAACCTGTGTAAGTCGCTGTCAAGTCGACATATATGTATAAATGTGGGGCAGACCCTATCTAAACGCTTTAGATATGCAAATTTCGAACTGTTTGCTTTTTAATGGGGGCCCCTATTTGATGCGATGGCAGCCTGGAGCGAGTTTACTTGGGCACCGACACACATTTCATTGTGATGCCGCGTTCATTGAGCTCCAGTCGCGAGAATTTTATACAACATGTATTTACCATCTGCCAGGATCACTGTGACTTCAATGACAACTTTGACTTTATAGGTACTTAAATTTTGTCTTAGCATTTCACCTATGTGGCAGTTGGATAGCGGCTTTGCAATAAATACCAGCTGCATCTGCCTTGTGGTTAACCGCATGTTCTCGACCCCGTCACGTACACATTACACATGTGTATATTATTATAGACACACCAAACAGTCACGCAACGATTAGCTCATTAAGTTCTACTTAAAAGTTGATTATTTATTTATAAACAATGATTCTTGGTTGAAACTTTTTCAACAGTTCGCGTTGTGACATTGTTCAGGGCATGCGCATTTTTGTATTACACACAAATTTGATTAGTAACTCATAAAAAACTTATTTATTTTTGAGTAATTTTGAAAGCTTTTTACATTGTTTTCAGACGATCCGCTCTTCTCGGAAATCGTGGCACAAGCTGAATATGCGATCGAGCAGGGCGTTCTACCTGAGCGTATCTATCAGGGCAGCAGTGGTTCCTATTTCGTCAAGGATGCTTCAAGAGTAAGTTTAACGAACGAATCCGAAAGAAAAATAACTCTGAAAGATACAAGACAAAAATATCTATTTTTAAAAGTAAAGATTTTATGACTCTTCAACAAGTTACAATCTATTTCTGCATATTAAATGCGCTTCGCATAGTCCAAGCTTCTAAGTTAAACCTTGTGATTAAATAAATAAGCGCATATAATAAATCATCAAACAAACGGGGAAGTCTTGTTATCAAAATGTTTCACTTGACTTTTGGTTTGGCTTTGAAATAACTACATATACATATATATACATACATATATATATTTTTAAAAGTGCATTAAAATGTAAATCTAATTGATGTATTTCATTTTGTAAAAATAGCAAAGATGTCTGGCTGTCTTTAAGCCAAAAGATGAAGAGCCATATGGGAGACTGAATCCGAAATGGACCAAGTGGATGCACAAACTTTGTTGTCCATGTTGTTTCGGACGCGCCTGTTTAATACCAAATCAAGGGTATGTTTCATTTATTATTTTATTTAGCCAATACATTTTAACAATATTATCTGATAGCTACCTGTCCGAGGCTGGCGCGAGCTTGGTGGATCGAAAACTAAATCTAAACATTGTGCCGAAAACACGAGTGGTTCGATTGGTGGCCGAGAGCTTTAACTATGCTCGCATAGATCGCCAGAAGGCCAAGTTGAAGAAACGAATTAAAGAGCACTATCCGTCGGCACACTTCAACCGCATGAGCCTCCCACTAAAGGTGAATAGTCAGCATAATTAAAGATAAAACATTTCTCATTTAATGATTTCCATTCCACAGACTGGATCATTTCAACTTTTTGTGGAAGGATACAAGGATGCCGATTACTGGCTGCGTCGCTTTGAGCATGAGCATTTGTCGCCGGCGCTCGCCAAATCATTTCAGCTACAGTTTGAACGTTTGGTTGTTCTCGATTATATTATTCGTAATACGGATCGAGGCAATGACAACTGGCTTATTAAATACGTTGCGCCCAAAGTGTTGGGCTCGGTCGGTGGGACTGGTGGCAAGACAATGTCGCGTGCCAAAAAATTCGTGCCTGGCCAGACAATAGTAGACCTTAATGAGCCGTCAATAGCTGCTCCAATCAATAACGCAAGTCGCATTGAAGCCGGCGGTTCTCCTGCACCCACTTCAATGGGCGTTGCTGAATCAGCGATTGGTGGCCATACTAGCAATACAAGCAGCGAGGATGAAACAAACAAAAATCCAAAAGACCCGGAATGGAATATGGTGGAAGCACCACAAATAAGAATTGCCGCCATTGACAATGGCCTGGCTTTTCCATTTAAACATCCAGACTCTTGGCGAGCATATCCGTACCATTGGGCCTGGCTACCTCAGGCCAAGATCCCGTTTAGCAATGACATAAAGGATCAAGTGCTGCCCCAACTGTCCGACCTGAATTTTGTGGAAGAAATATGCACGGAACTGCTATACTTATTCCAGCAGGACCGAGGCTTTGATAAACGACTATTTGAGCGCCAGATGTCCGTGATGCGCGGGCAAATTCTAAATCTCACGCAAGCGTTACGGGATGGAAAATCGCCCGTCCAGTTAGTTCAGATGCCAGCTGTTGTTGTCGAACGGTAATAGAGTTCGGTTAGAGCAAACTCGAGTAATAGATACTAACTTTTTTCTCCTTTACCATCTTCACACAGCTCGAGTGGCAGTCGCTTTTTTTCATTCACACAGCGCTTCCAAAACAAAAGTCCCTTCTTCTCTTGGTGGTAAGTTGACATCTATATGAATACAATTATACAATGTTTTAATAACTTTACTCTATTTCAGTTAATTGGTCTCAGACATACCGAGCACCTGTATTACCCGCCAATTCTACTGGTCTGGTCGCTTTCTTGTTATGTACTATATAAACAAAAGTTTTTAGTTGTATTCAATCACTTTGGATTTTGTTAAATTTGTTAGTTTTAACAACATGTCGAAAAAATGTATTTATGTGCATATACACACCAATAGCCCTGTATATAATCAAGGTTAATAACTGATGCATGTTGTTTTCCTTACTGTTCCTGTGGTTGGATTGTTAAAATTTATACAAAATGAATAAGCCACATTCGGCATAGTGTCCATTCCAAACTTTGTTAATCTTGCGCTTTCATCATGGTTACACTTTCATTTTTTATTAATACCAAAACATATCAGTGTGAATTATTTACAAACGGCTTCAAATTAATGCCCTTAATTATGGATAAGCCCAAGGACGCATTGAACTCATTTATTTCAATCCCCTACATTGTGAATATCATCAACAAACAATACAATATATCAGTTAACACTCCCAAAGTTCTGTAGTCTCTGAGCTATTTACATTTATCATAAGCTATATAATCAAGTGTTACTATGTCAACTAGAGGAATTCTTCTATATATATATTTATATATATATAAATGAATTGGAATACAAATATATATATAAATAAATGGATTGTGCATATATGTATTTAAACTAAAAAACTGTAATCAAATATAATGCCTTGTGTGTATAAAAAACGCTATGTTTACATTGAGTTCAGTTGCGTTGGGTGGGCGAGCAACTGATAGCGATAAGAAAAGATGCAAACATAAATGGTGATATCTTAATGTTGTTTTAAAAACGCAAAAATGTGTGAATATATAACATACATATTATATTTTGTATATGTAGAGAAATGCAATTTACATTGGGGATTAACATGAATTTATTTTCTTATCTAAGTACTTTTCTGACTCCGAGAATTCAACAATAGCTTTAATGATGGTCGTATATATTCTGGATGATTCTGATTTACCAGTGCTTCATTTTGGTTCCCTGCCATTTGAAACAGAAGTCAACTTTTTTAAATTGTGGAATGATCGAAAAATAAATACGTTGCACTTTCAATGAAAATATAAACAATAACACAACAATAAACTATCACTGTTACCAATAGCTAAATCAATGAAAGCAAGTCACTCGAAGCATCTGACGTAATTCGCTTAGCGGGCAGATGATGAGCAGCAGGAACATTTACATTAGCAGAATCCTCTGTAATCTGTTTCGCCTCAAAGAGATCTTCGTTGTTGGCCGTGTTTATGGTGCTCTCATTCTTCAATGGACTAACGCTCATATCACTGCTTGTATTGGCCAACGCTGGGAAACTACGCTTGGATGTCTCTAAAAACGTAGTGATAGAGGGCTGATAGCTTGTACTAAGCATACTCCCGCATCCCTCGTATTTGTACCAGTTAGTCGGAACTGTTCCAGTAACACAGAGATCTTTTCCAACAGGGACGGTGCTGATGACCTTGTTTGGCTTAAGGAATCGTACAAATCGTTCCAGCTCTTTGTAGCTCGAATGCTCTGAATATTCTACTCCAATTACACTGATACGCTTGCCGTATGAAGGCTTAGAATTCTTTTCCCAACCACTAGGTCGTATGCCAATCAGCATATCATAGTGGCCTTCAAATGTCTTAAAGTACTGATCTAGACTCTGTGAATAGAAGGCTTAATTAGAAATGCTGTAATATGGCCGCAAAGGAATTACTTACCGGATAGCTTATCTTTCCCATATTGATAACATGCAAATTAGCCTCGAGGGGATCATCACAAAGGCTCAGCTGCAGCTCTGGCCAATCGAGACAGTCGATTGCCTTGCGGCGATGCGGTTCAGTCCAGACACGCAACCTGAACTCCTCGACCAAGGCCAGCCACACCTTCTCTTTTCCAATTAAATATGAGCCACATACGTGCAATATACGCTTGTCGGCGTTCTTCTCATGAAATTGCCTCACTGCGGTGCAAATTCTATCGATACTGTCAGACTGAAGACAAAAGTCATAGTTCTTTGATAAATATGTTGTGTCCAGGTAAAGAACATCAATTCGCGGCTCGTTCCAGAAAATAGGCAACGACTCCATTTCAAAAGTTGCACGAAAGTCCCCAGTATGAAGAATACACTTGCCAGTGGTAAACTTGAACATCAGCATAATGGCACCCGGACAACTATAAAATAGTAGAACAGACAATAAATTAATCAACTTGATTTGGCTAGATATGTACTACTAACTGATTGGCGTCTAAAGCAGTTATTTCAACCTCATTGAGCGTTATGGACTCCCCAACATCGATTTCATGCATATATTGGTTGTCAATGGGTATAAAGGTTCGCACGAGCTTTGCTGTTATTGGACTCATATACAGCGGATGCGCAAACTTCCGGGTTAGGCCCACGTAGTGATCGGCATGATAGTGACTAAGAAAGTAGTGCGTCGCATTCGGTATGTCGCCAAATTGGAAACCATCGACTACGAATGTCGTATCTTCCACAATCTTATAGGACGGACAACGTTTGCGCTTTCGTTCCTTGGGTCCATTTTCTTTTGAGCGTGCACCAGCATCATTACTTCCCTGAACTTCTAAATTAGGTATATTCACTATAGGTAATGGATTCAGCTGACAATCTTTCAATTTATCAATTGGAATTGGTCTAGCTCTGATGCTTTGATCAGATTCTGACTCATCAGAGCACAGATCAATTATGGCAGCCGGGGATGTTGAGCATTTTGCCTTGGATTTGCGTTGCGGCAGCGTGCGCTTTTTTACAGTCTCTCGTTTATTTTCGATATCCGAAGACAGCACGGACGTTTTAGGAATAGTTCCTTTTGTCGTGGACTCTTCATCGAACAGCCGCTTGCATCCCTTACGTGCTTTCATTTTTATTGGGCTATGTTCTGATGATAGCTCAACTTTATAGCTTTTCGAGGAGCTTTTGAAAAAGGAATCGATGCGCATTTGACCTGGTAAGGGTTCCTTTTTTACAGTTCGTTTGATCGCAGTGTTAGTAGCAACAACTTTTTTAGTTTCATCAGTACTCTTCTTCTTTGCCGTAGATGATGCACGTTTGATTCCCGCCTTTTTCGGTTTTTCTGGAGTCTTGTTTTCATCTCCACTTGATATTGTAACTACCATTACGTCATCTGTTTCATCCTTTTCAACCTGAATTTGCTGCAATTCAGCCAAGTTTCTAAGGCGGATTTTACCGACATTTGTTGACATGCTTATATCCTACGACCTGTTGTGTTTTGTACGAAATTCGATAATTTCATTGAGGAGGCAATCAGAACCAACAGAACTGTTATCGATAGCGTAATCGAATAATTCCTCTATTTTAAATATAGTGCACTTTTTTCAAACTATTGCTCGTTGAAAAAAAAAAAAATAACAAAATAAACTATTAATTAATTAAACAAAATTGAATGTATATAAACTTTTATTTTTATTGATTCAAAAATAAAAAATAAAACTTAACTATTCTTCTGCATTTATATGTGATATATTATCCTCTTCGATCTCTTCAATGAGATTATCCACAAAGTGGTCCAATAAAACGGCATCATACAATGTGTTTCCTAAATAACCATATCTTTTTGTATACTCGTCCCTGTCATCGGATGTATCATGTATGTTCTTAAGAATTGGAGCGGTCATTTTCAAAAGTCTGTGCCGTATATATTTCGCAATTTTAAATAAATACTTATCAGGGTCTTTCTTGAGCAAATGCGGTTCGATTACTTCCGATATAGATCGAATTTCTGGTATAACACAGTCACGTATTACATATTTACCCATTTTGCCCAATCCAATGAGGCTGCCATAAATCGTCATTAATATGGAAGACTTAAGCCCCGTCTTATATACGCTTAAAATTTAATTTAGAAAAGGTTAATGATTCCTAACATTTGTCTTTACAACATTCGTAACCACATACCTAATTACTCTTGACAGAATATCATTTCCGAGGTAGCCATAAGCCCTAATAAGGTCGGCCATAACGGTGGTAGCATATTCGCGCACCGCCAATTGATCCTGAGCCTTCGGAAAGGGGCAGAGTTGCCGAGTCACAGCACAGGAGAGTAAAGATGGCACTAAAAGGTGAAGCTGCAATAGAAATGTTTAATAAACGACTCCAAGAAGGATAATGAACTTACATAGTTATGCAGCTGTAAATGTGGATTAGCCAGCAAATTTTGCACCATACGCATCAAATATATCAACAGAGCAAAGTTCTGCTGTGCCACATTCACCTTGATCGCTTCGCAAATAAACAGACTCAATCTGTAGAGCATTGGCTGCAGTGACGAATCGGTCCTTAGACTCTGCAGCGCCTCTCGGCGTGCCGACTCGGAGCTGCCCATGCACGCCTCCGTGATTACCAGATAGAGCTCTTGCTGCTCCTTGGATAAGGGAAACCTTTTGTTTGACATGAGCAGCACTCGCTCGCGCTTCAGCCAGCGTTTGCGCTCTTCTAAAGGTGCATTACTATCGTACGGTTCGTATTGCTCTTCGCGTTCCCTTTTTCTTATTTTTGAATATTTTCGAGACACTCGATTAATTGATGATTTTTTAATTGGTGGCTTAGAAATGGGTTTATCTGCCTCAATCGGATCTGGCTTCGCGTAATTTACATGTAGAAGGTCCAAACTAATATTGAGCTCCTCCAAAGCAAACAGCAAGTGATCCATTGTAATCTTCGAGGAACGTGTACGACGTGCATACTTTGCGGCCTCAGCTACTACTTGGCTAACATCTTTGCGCACATTTTGAGCCACAGCCTGAATCAGTCTTCCAGTCAATGTCTCACCTATGGAAGCCTTCGCTATACTTTGCAAAGACGCCCTGGAAAGTGTTGAAGTATGAATGCGCTTCCAGTCATCGTTGACCGATTCCAGCATGCTCGAAATATAATTCATTTCGGAGCTTACAAACGCACGAACGGGAGTATAGTGAAATTGACTTAATCAAAGTATTCGTCGAGAGAAAATGGCATATACATACAAACGTCAAAACTATTTTGACAGCTGTCAAAAAATTCGCAATTTGCAGGAAGGGCGATGAAATTTAATTTGATACTGTTGTCAATGTATTTAATGAAATTTTTGAAATTTGAATTTAAGAAAAATGTTGAATTTATTGCGTTTATATTTAAATATGTAGGGTTAAATAAATTTAGGTATGTTTACTATGGTAATTACTCAAACTTGAGGGTTTGCCGTTAATATTCGTTAAAAATAAAGCTAATAATAATCTACCCATAATCGATAGAGCACGTAACCAAGCAGCACCACAACGACCAGCGCTTTCCATAGATTATGCAGTCAGGACCGTAAATCCGTTAAAGGTACATACATGACACCCATCAGACGTGTCATTTGTACCTTGCCATTGGCGTCCTTGTCGTACTGCATATTTAAGTGATACGAATTATTCAGAGTGTATTTTTCGATACGTATTTGAATACACACCTGCTGCATATACTGCGTGCCACCCTCCGGACCAACAGGAACTATGAGGCGACCTCCGTTTGCCAATTGATTTATTAATTCGGTAGGTGTGTCTGGTGCTGCTGCGCCCACATGTATGGCATCGTAGGGCGCTAGTGAAGGATGTCCTTTACGTCCATCTCCCTCAACAATAATCATTTTGCCCGACTCTAGCATACTGGGATCATCAGCGTTCAGGTTAGTTTTACTCATTGCAACCAAACTGGACTGATGCTCAATTCCCACGATTCGAGTGTTCGCATTATCGCCCTTCGCCTGCACATAGCGATAGAAGCAAGCAGTTAAATAACCGGAGCCTGAGCCGACATCGAGCACATGAGCGCCGGGCTTGAGTTGATCCCGTAAATATTCCAAAGCAAACGCGTGCTAAGTCGAAAAGTCACAAGAGTGGAGAGTTTTTATCAAATGACTGATCTACATATATGTATATGAATAGTGAATAGTGAAATATTACCATGTGGGGGGCGCTTATGGTCACGCCTCCGCCAATGGGTTGCGGTGCATCCATATACGGATTACGAGGAGAGTAGTGTTTGCGATCCGTTGCTATCATTGCATTTGCAACAGATTCGGTTGAAATTACGCCGTAATCTATTTCATAAATGTATATTTATAAATACACAAAGTACATACATACATACATATTAAGAACAAATTAATTGGATGATTGCACTTGTTGGATGCTTACCCCGTAGCTGACGAATAAGATCTGCATTGTTTGCACCGACGGAGCGCCAGGCCATGCTAAAAGTACGCAATAATAGGCCTAGCCCAATGATTTCAGCAATATATGATTTCCTGACCGTTTTGTCTGCGTTTACTTCAAGAGATTTTCGAATTTGTTGTTGTTGCTATGTTTGCTTGCAGCCAAAAACAGCTGTGTGACAGTGTTACCAGCCTATCGCATTGTTTAATTTTGTTTTCAAAAATATACTGAGATTGTTATAACGGCGCACATCTAGATTCAAAAAATTACGATTAAAATAATTTATTTAATATGTATGGGCAAACAACAAGTATAGGCATATCAAATTAATTTGATCGGCAACAAACGGTTCAGATATCGATATCTAATATCCGATAGTCACAACCATCATCTTTAGACAGAATTGTTACAACTCTGACAACGGATTGTCAAACGAGCGAAAACGACCAGCAGCAGCAAATCGCGGCGCAATTTTGCTGAATATAAAACGAAGTTTGTTCTACGAGAAACTTGCTATAAACATATTTTAAAAATTGTGTATATAAATTACAAATTTGTAACTGTGCTCATCGATTAGTGTATTTTAAGTGAATTGAATAATAAAGCAGTTTGGAATTGCAGCTGCAAGCAATAGCACTGCATTTAGCAGCTGCCTCTTTTTCGTGTATAGTATTGTTGTGTTGTGACATTCACACACACACGCAACCCATCACTCACACTCGCACAAATATCTCGTGGCTAGTTTGGTGAACGAGCGCGGCAAAAAAGATTTCGATATTGCATGTGTGTGAGTGTACTTGTATGTGTGCGTGAGTATTAGTCATTTTGGCCTGGCCTGGTCGCTGGTCTTGGGCCTGGTCTTGGTAGTTGTTGGGTAACCCGCAACATTTGGAGCGCATCAGCAGCAATCAACATAAAAATAAATAACACAACCGAAAACCTAAAACCCGTCACGCCAAAATCAGCAAAAGGTTAGTTACCCAGGCGTTATCATCATATTTAATTTCCAAGTTAATTGGTTCTATAGTTAATAAAAAAAAACAAAATAAATTAAAATAAAATAACCGTTGAAAGCGTCTGCATAATTAATTAATAATTGCAATTCTGATTATTGCTTGAATATATTTCTCACTCGTTTAGCACCCTTTTCACTTGACATCAAGGTCGATGTAGTTGAATGAATGAATTTATTTCAATATTTATTTATTTCATTGTAATGTGATGTGTTAGTAATATGAGTTATGTGTACACTTATTTGTATATACATGCATATCTATGCATGTATATTACTGGCAACAATAATACATTGCATAATTTTCTGTATTGTCTGTTTGTTTTGCAGCTTTAAATAATTGATAAAAATTTTGATATACGCGTGTGGCGCAATTTGCTGTTCAATAGGGGTTTCGCCTTCCACTCTGCTTTCTTTTACCGCCAGTATAAATTTCAGTTTCATTCTGTCACTTTCGGAAGCAGCAGCAGGTGTTGCATGTTTCTGTCCATCTGTTCATTCGGCTTCTGCTGCGCTTATTTTCCAATTCACTGAGTTTGCTTAAGCAGCGTCAGTTGCCTTTCGCTTGGCAGCCATTCTGACTGGGAGTTTGCGTTGAGGCCCGTTTGGTAGCTTGCGCTGACATTGTTGATAAGTGCTATAAAGGGGAAATGTTTGTGTGTAATTATTTAGCAATGCATCTTATGTTGCCTTAATGTAGCGATAGCGTCTGTATGTAAATATGTAAAAACAAAACAGGAAATGGCAAATGCCTGTACATATGTATATACATATTTTCTAGAAATATTGCTGTGCACAGAGCGCGTTTAATTGAGTGCAGAGTTTTCGTCTTCAAAAAATTCACACACTCTTTTTGTTACATCGATATCACTATGCAGATTCAGAAAATAAATTCCAATAGAAAAGAACTCCAATACATCATTACTCTTCAACTCTTCACTGAGAAATAATTAAGAGATATTATTCTAGACAGAGCGAATATTTCGGCATATTTGCACAAAGCAGGCAATCTGTCAGCCATACATATTTATATGTAAGCAAATATATGCATATAATTCCAAATGCGTGTTTTTATTTTTTTTTAACGTTTTCAGTTCAACTTTGACCTAATTTGTGACAATATGCGCCTTGCAACGCATGATTGTGAGCGCACTATTCAGCTCTATGATGAATGCTTATGCCTCTCTCTCGCTCTTTGCTTCTCTTTCGCTTACTCTCTACGTACTTATGTACGTACGTGCATACGTACATATATGTGTGTATTTATGACAACTGAACGTGCAATTTAAGCAGACATTGTTTGCCATTTATCTCTTTCATTCTAAACTATGTATGTATATAAAGGTAGTTTTCGTTTTCACAAGCGAATTGTCAGAGAGAAAACCATATAAAACGTGGAATTAATCTTGAAATGAAATACGACGAAGTTTAAATGCACTCACGCAAGTTCGAAATAAACAATTTTCAGCTTAAATTGATAGCTGTATAATTAATATTTTTGTTATGAAATTAAATTATATATCTATAGGTTTTGAAACCTGCTGTTTTCATATAAATGAGAAAGTGATACAAATTTAATAACATTTTGATAATCTATATAAGAAAGAGTGTTCAAACGAAACAAAACCTGTTCTTTTTGATGTTTTATGTTTTGTGTGTCTTGTCTTTCGCTTTTACTGACGAACAAGTCACATCGATTATTTTATTTGCTTCGCACGCCTTCGCACTAAGATCATATATATGGCATTGCATTGGTATATGTTTTAGGTTCGTGTTAAACTTCCTTCAACAACAATATGGCCAGCAGAGCTTAGGTAAAAATTTGAATTGTATTCGGTAGACTGACATTTGTGCACGTTTTTTAATTTGTGTGTGTGTGTGCCATACAAATATTGAAGCATTTGCGCAAACTACAAAAATTTGCGTAAATTTGTTTTCAGGCGCATTTCAAGCTGTGTAAATACGAGTTGATTTGGATATACCCTAAATATTGATTTAGCTGTGGGAATCAGGCAAAACAATTATGCTCTAAATCAGTTTTGTTTCTTGGCTCTGGTACGAGTTTCTCATTAACACAATTATCAGACCTTAACCTTAAACGGAGTACAAAGCATTTACACTGTACGACCTAAGTGCTGAAAGCTCAGTTATGCAGTTACGAAGATATTTTTATCTCTCATCAGAAAAAAAAACGCCTGAGAATAATCAATTCATCTCCGGCTCAACTGGAGAAGCGTCTCATTATAATTATTAAGAGACCTTAACCTCAAACACAAACAAAGCATGTACACTGTCCGACCCAACTGTGGAAAGCTCTGCTGCCGACACGAGTCAAAGTTCTCAGTTTGCAATTTACTTAAATAGCCAGGGCAAAAGACGTGCGTTTCTTGCTCTGTCGCGAAGCGCGTTTCGTTCCACGAGCCTAAATAATTTGTCAAATTCAACTTTTATTAAATTGTTTATTTATGGCAATATACCCAATTTGCGTGCTTTGGCGCGTTCGATGGCTTTTTGAATTGTGTTTAATTAACGTATATTTGGACTCACTTTATTTTTGTATATTAGAGTGGGCCAACACAGGCAGTAGTTAAGAACCTGTTTTAAGATTTGATAAAGCGAATTGATTTACTAGGGTATATATGTATGTATGAGAGAAATCAATTTAAAATAACTAGTTTTTTCTCTTTGCCTCTGAAACAAAATTACTTCCTGATTTATGCTGACATTTACATAGACTTTAGTCAAACTTTTACTAAACTAAATACTAAATTCAATTGCCTAAATTTAATTGCTTTTTATTAATATTTTGTATATCATTTTTGCTGCTGCACAACAAATGAAAATAAGAGCTCAAGGTCGTAATCATTTCGTATACTTTTATTGCTTTTCTATTTTTTTGTGGTTGTATTTTTTTCGTCTTTGCCAATTGACCAAATTGTTGTATACAAACAACAATTGCAGCCAACTGCCAAATGCTAAAAAACAAACAAAAAAGAAAAGAAAAGAAAAGAAAAAAAAACTATTCAAGTAGAGCACACAAAATTGATCTTTCTTTCACTTGCTGCTAAAAGTAAATCACTTTTACATTAATTTCTTATTTTCTCAAGAGTCAATTTGTGATAATGTTGCTGGACTCTATCGTGGAAGCATGTTAATTCGCACTCGCTTTGCTATCGCTATCTCCGAGCATATATATAAGTATGTACAAGTATGTGTGTGGGTAAAATCTCGTATCTAGCTAGAAATATACTTTCTTTTGTTCAAATGAATTCTACATTTCATATTGAAAGCGCGTTGTCAAGCTCGAGTAAAAGTTGTAATACATACATACCCATAGAAATTAATACACATGTGTGTGTAGGTATGTGTATGTATGTGCACGCATCATTCTCTGGACAGCGTCTTCGCCCACGCACACTGAGCTGAGTGAATCATTCGCTCTCGGAGTAAGTCTTGAGGCGCCTATCTCAAAGGCCTAGTTCAAATGTGAATATACTTAATGTGAGTCTTAAAAGTCAATTTAATGTTTGTATATACAGTCGAGTCTACTATATTATAAATTGTAGATTTATTAAATTGTAAGTGACTCAAGTTTAAGGGCAAACTACATAAATAGATATTTTATAGATATTGCCTTGGCTCTTTTTATTGCAATCTTAATATAGTCGCACAATAGACGCAGAGGTTATTTATAATGAAACATATTTTCAAAATATGAAAAAACTTAGTTTCGTCTACAGGGTTAGCTCGGATGACTTGCCAAAATTAACGTATGTAGACAAGTCAAATTTAATTGCTATGCCTTTTGACGTCTGACGGTCATTTCTATGTAATTTCACTTGTTTATTATTGCTATTTTCTATCCCAAAAGTAAAAGCTATCATGCAGAACTATTCACAAAAAAAAAAAACATATCAGACAGAGACGCTCTGTGCAAACCGGTTGTAGCCGGCAGCAATTTAACTCCCTTACAATGGGTATATATGTACATGTATGTATGTATGTATATACATATTTATGTGTGATAGCATTGTACATAACACGCCCATTTGTGACCTTAGAAATGCATTAAGCTTTACAGCACTTGCCATAGGTACTCAGTAGAACGTATATAAGACATATACATATGGGTACATCTGTATATACATATGTACATATAACATATAGATAACGCTCATTCATGTAGTGACCCAAAACTAGGACATTCTCAATTAGTTGTCCTTCGTTTGACAACTACTAAATAAAGAGCTTTGTGAGCTACTGCACAAAGCCTAGTTATTCAAGCTAATTTAATTTCAATTTAAACTTGATAACCATAAAATGCCAAAAGCTTTCAATATATTGAATCGGCACATATCTATGTATATAAATTTGCCAACAAAGTTTGGCAAAGAAATAAAAGTCGCTGATGACTTCGAAGCGTGTAGGTCTTAGCCTTTTTGATGAGTGTGACATCACTTGGGTAGCTCATAGAAATGAAACTTAGCCATGCATACGCCCAATTTTTGTTTATTTTATATATATATAAATATGTATACTTGTTTTTATTTACTACCTAATTTAGTTTAACCAACACCATGAACAATTAGAGATTTCTTACACTCAATTTGATTATAGACTTTTGGTTTATTTTGGGCAATTAACTTGGGTTTTATTGTTAAAAACAAATTGGAATTGCACTTAAAGTATTCCCTTAAAATGATTTGCTACTTGCAGATTGTGAATAATCTTCCAGTTCTAAAACTAATTGCCTATTCCTGCTATTTTATCTGCACTTTATTAAGGGCAACAAATTTAGCCATTGACGTCGACGATTTCATTTAACTGAAATGCAAACAAAGATTACGAATGGGCTGGGTGAAAGGAACGGAGGGCTAAAAGTAACATATTTAACGTAACGAAAAAATTGATGGAATTAGCGAAACAGACCCGAAATCCGCATGCACCTGTAACGAATGCAGTTCTAGTTGTTGGGCGAGAACAACAGCCACCCCATATATAGCTATTTTTACTACCCTTCAAAGGTGATTTTAATTAGATTGGCTCTGTCAGCTCGAGCTGCGCCCCGTTGCTTTCGGTGCAATTTGTGGCACGTTTCTGCTAAACAGAATATTGACTATTTCTGTAAATATGCCCAGTAGCTGCAGTGAATGGGTGGCATGTGGTCAATGCAGAGCCATCGAACTATAGAATATATTCTTGTATTAACAGAAATGATCAATGAATAAAGGTTAATAAGAAACTGGTTAAAGATCTGAGTATGGGTAAACGTGATAAAATGCTTAATAAAAGCCCGAGTGATTTCTCATAGTCAGTCTATTTATAAAGTTTATTTTCTTTATTTAGAGATATATTTATTTTCTCGTTCTATTGTTAATTTTCATAAAATTTGCAGCTCTTTGACAAATTTGAAAGTTTGTAGAAATTCACTGAATCTATATAATAATAAGAAAACTATTTAAATATGAATCTATATTATTTACATATCTTATATGCGATCCCGTTGTACATATGCTGAATATACATATGTATATAAGAGCCAATATGACACATTTCGGCTCAACTTGGAGCTTTTGTTCTTTGAACATGATAAACAAGCAATAAAAACAAAAATTTATCTTTGTTTTATGCGAAGCTTTAAGACGTTGCGACAGTTATAGCTGGAACAGCAACACTATATGCTTAAACAGTCTAAGATCTATCTGGAAATATATAACCTGACTCATTGCTGCCCCCCTCTACAAATGCCTGAAAGGGAAATGCTTGAATTGATGTGGCCATATTGCCACTTGGCAAGGCATTTAGATTCCTCTGGACTGCCTGCCTGCCTGGCGTGCTCGCTCTATTCCCTATGCATGGCATTGTTTGCATTCAAGAACAGTCCGCAACATATGTCAAGTACTCACTTGGAGGCAGGTTCACAAATGCAAAGTGGCACGAGACAAAAGTATGTGAATAGCAATATGTGGCACACGGGGCACAGTCTGCGACAAATGTCAAGCAGCTACACAAAGGGGAACACATATACCCGAATGCACATACATAGGTATATAGCTAAGTAGACATAGTGTATACGTATGGACAATCTGGAGGGAATTACGTATTGCCATAGCCGAGACAGGGCGGACACGACGATTGCTTGTCAATAATTCGTTGGGGAATTCGCTGCTGATGATGACGCAGTTGCTCCCAGCTGGAGGGCAGTCATCAATGGAATGAAATAGATGCCCATTATATACCTTTAAAAACACATTTGAGCACTTCTAATGAATTAAATACAAAAATGTTATTTGGCTGCGTAAAATGGTCTGATAAGAAATATGTATGTATGTATGTGTATAAGTATATATGAATATATTTTGATAAACGCTCTTTGTGTGTGTGTGTGTGTGTGGCTCTTATCGTCGCGTGCTTAAATATGAATTATTGTGATTGTTGTTGTTGATTTTTAGTACATGTATTTAAATATTTTATACTTAATATGGACCAGTCGTTCCGGCATGTGCCGGTCACCGAAATACGCTCCGGAGAAATGCGAGCCATTACATTCCAAGTGGATGCCACCCACTTTTGTGTTGTTTTTGTTTTTTTTTTTTTTTAATAATATGTTTTATATCTATATTTTGTTGTTTCTGGCTCTCTGCACTTTTCCATTGTTTTTGCGATTCAACGGAAATTCTTTAATGGGCGTCTGCGAGGCAATCGGAATCTTCGCTTCAATTCGCAATTGAATGACGTAAATCTCACGCAAAAATTGTTGTTTTTTCTCTTTCTATTTATCTTTTTGTTTTATGCCTTTTTTAGGGCTCTCGACTGTCGATTGATGGATTTGTTTTTGTTGAAATTTCTCAAGGATTACTTTTCCTTTGGGTGCTCTTAATTTTGATGGATCGTAAGACACATGATCATTTTTATGCGATATTAATAGTGTGTTTAGTTAAACTTGCATCAATACGTGAAAATAAACATGGTAATATATATGTATATATATATTTGTTCAAGTATTACGCACAATGCAACTATTATATTAGCTGTAAAATATTCACTATATATACAGTAAAGTATAGTATAGTAAAGTTGACAACGAATCACAGATTCGATTTGGTTAACGTAACATTTTGATGTATTAAATATAATAAATAGTAAATTGACATTTGAAAATTTCATCAAGCAATTTCATACAAGCGATTCTCCATGGGTATATACACAAATACAACAACACACTCACACACACACATAGACCTGCACATTATTTGTGAGCCGAGACGCAGCTGAAGCTAACGTTGTACGTGCCTCGGCAAAGGCAAGAGCAAAAGCTTTCGATGGTTTTCAGTTTAGATCTGAGATAGCTCAGCGAGTGTCCCAGCCATCTTGCTAAACTTGCTTATCGGCCACGATAAGCGATATTTATTTACTTGGCTTTTCACTCTTGAATCTTGAATCTTGCCAGATCATCATCTTACTCATTCTCTCCCCTTCTGTATCTCCGTTGATTTTTTAGGCAGCATGACCATACCGACGAGACCAGCGCCCGCACCGCCAATGTCACGTGGTCAGAATGCAGCAGCCGGCGCGAATGCGAGTCTGGAGCAGCTGCGCCAGCAACTGCAGCAGCAGCATCTGCAGCAGCAACAGGCCTCCAATGGTGGACTGCCGAAGCTGAGCATTAAGCTGCCGCCGCCACCGAAGGGTCAAGTGCAGCCAAATAGTTTTCACAAGAAGCCGACAGTCAGCAACAACAACTACTTTGATGTGGAGGGCAGCGGGTCGAGCATAACGCGCAAGTTCCCTCAGGCACGATATACGCCGACAACCAATTGGAACGATGCCCCATTCGATGGCGCTTCCGCCTCGGCTAACAATGGCAACACTTTCAAGAAAATGCCACCGCCACGACCGCCACCGCCCAAAGTTCAGATAAATGGCCGTAAACTGGCTAGCTTGAGCTCAGGGAGCATTGGGGGTGGTGGAGGTGGCGGTGGCAGCAGCCATGGCCATAGCATTATAAGCAACATTTTCCATCGCAAGAAGTCGTCGGCCACGGCAACGACTGCTGCTTCCAAGGCCGCAGCGCAAAGTCGCGTCTACGGCCTGAGCAGCGGTCATGCCGTGTCCTCTACGACGACCGCATCGGCTGCGGCTAGTGTGTCCAGCCAGCTCACGAATAACTCAAGCACGTACGATTGGAATGCAGCCTGGAATACGGCGAGCACAACAACCAGTAGCAACGCAATGAAGAGCTCCAGTAGCAGCCATCGGGAGACGGCAGAGGCCCAGCTAATCAGCTTCGACTCGCCGCCTTCATCGCCCACTTTTACGCAGAAGTCAAACAGCGACTGCGTCAGCGTCGACAGCTTCAGCTCGGACAGCAATTTCAGTTCACCCAACAATGGCAGTGTCTCACAGCCGGAGAGCGGCTTCGAGGATGACTATCACTCGCGGTCGCGGCCCGCCACACAAAGTCCGCTAGCTGATCCCTGGGAGGCGGTGGACAGCAGCATCTACAGCGGCGGCGTCGATAGTTTCGGTGCAGCGCCAGTGCGTCAAATGCATCCACAGCTTTCGGCACGCACCTCAGACAATCCACTGTGCAACGGCAAGAGCCTGCTGCCGCCCACACAGTCGCTGACCATGCCCACCATCATTAAGCCGAAGATATCGCAGAAGCCTAAGGCACCCAAGCCGCCGCCATTCATTGGCCAGCCGCCAGCATTTGCCTATGGCGGCTACAGCACACCGCCATCGCCACCCATGCCAAAGTGCGCCCCACCGACTCTGCCGCCGACCGCTGCCTCTTCTGCGTCTGCAAACATTTCGCTGCTGGATGTCATATCGGGCAAAGTGGATGCCCTGGCCCTGACCAATGGTAGTTCTGGCTACGTTGACGACATCGAGGTGCCATATGCGATTGCGCTCTATGATTTCGATGGTGTCGAGGAGGGCGATCTTAGTTTCAGAGTAACTATTTGCGTGTGCTTGAGTTTTATTTGAGTCATAACATCTGTGTTTGCTTGCAGGAAAATGAGAAGATCTATCTGCTGGAGCAGCCCACGGCGGAATGGTTTCGCGGACGTTCACGTACGGGCTGTGAGGGCCTATTTCCTGTGAATTATGTCGAAGTTAAGGTGCCATTGGGTGGCAGTGCAGCTGCAGGCGCAACTCATACTCAGCCCCAATCAGAGGAACGGCAACAGCAACAACAGCAGCTGTCCACTGCGCGTTGTCTGTACAATTTTCCCGGGGAAATTGAAGGAGATCTTCCCTTAAGGGTAAGCTAAGACAAACTAGTTTATCGTTTAAAATTAAATCGAGGTCATCTTTGAAGGAAACTAATGTTCACTTTTTTTCGGATTACAGGAAAATGAAATAGTAAACATTCTTTATCGTATTAACGAGGATTGGCTGTATGGGGAGGTGAATGGACGGCAGGGCCAATTCCCGGCAAATTTCCTAGAATATGTCCCCGATAATCTACCTACGCTGTGAACACATATTTGAAATATATCAGTAAGAAACAGGAAATAGCAACTATATTTGAATTATACAAAGAATATATATCTATAAGGAGCAAGCCGCAAATATCATTGGAACTGAAACATATTGTATTTCCTTTTGATAAACCACAACAAATAAGCGCCCAGAAACACAAAACTCAGAGACGCATCTTCACAAAGCTAACTAATTAATTATATGTAAATGATATATGTGCGTTAAGTCTCGACCTTAGGAATTATTTTACAAAATAGTTGTACGGCGTGAAATCAAAATCTTAACCCAATCAAGATCCATAAATTGTTTTTTCCCCTTTTGATTATTTATGTAATTAACATGTTGATAACTAATTCAAAGTATTCGAGAAAGTTTGGTGCATTGTAAATGATATCGCGTGATGATCTATTGATCCATTTTATTAATGTTAAAAAGTAACAAATTATATTTCAACTATATATACAAACATATTGTTTTCGTCGTCTAATTTAGTTAGTTATTTAGTTAGGCACATTTATCATTTCCAATTGATGCAAATCTTAAATTTTATACATATATACATACATACATAATATTAAAATGCTTATATGTGCTATTTAAAAGAACTACTATGTAAGCTATAGGGACTATACTGAAGTCAGGCAACTAAGCATATACTATATGTCAAGATACGATGAACTGAAATAAATGCAAATTATGAAAAAAAAAAAAAAACAAAATCAATCCCCGTGTATATGGTAGCAAAGTGCTGCTGACTGTGTTGCACAGTCGCAGGCAGAGGCTGGGGCTCTCCACCCCGTTGCCTAAGACCGACCATACGTGGCTCCAGTGCCACACCCTGCCCGAGGTGCTACTGCTTTCGACTAAATATGGCGGATCTAGAGAGGACAACTCGATAAAACCCGCAAGCCCTGGTGTTAGTCGCAACCGTGCCAATGGGCTGAATGGCAGCTGCGTGAATGCTGTCTTCGAACGGTGACCTCCGGATATCTGGCGACCTCCGGTTGTAATTAAATGCCTTGTCGTGATACTGGGGGCTATGTCACGGTCGACTTGCCCCACCCCCACACTCGTGGGAATCAAAATGAACTCAAGAAATCAACAACAAATCAACCAACCAACATACAATCGAACAAACCAAATCAACAACACGCACGGAATTCGCTTAAGCGGCGCAGCCCGCAAGCGATTCTTATATCTGGTCAAGAAGGGCATGGACCCGGAGGAGGCCAAGGAGCGGGCGATGCAGCCAATAAGCCAGGCACATGCCACATGGCAGACCCAGCAAACCAGAGCACAAAGGCACACCTTCAAAGGAATTAATCCACCGCATGAAATGTTAGCCATGGAACCTGTTCAATTCGACAACAGCTTCTCAGGCTACAGGCAATGTGGAGCTGACTGGACAGAACCTGCACATAATTATCAGTCGGCGGTCCAAGCCGAACAGTTCAGCGGAACAAATCCGCCGGCTGACAACAGCTACGGCGACTACGGACAATGCGGAACTGACTGGCCGGAACCTGCACAAAATTATCAAACACACCAAGTCGGCGGAATAAGTCCGAGCCAACGACCGTTAAGTGGGGAGCCTGGCTACCATCATGCTGACCATAGCTTCGCAGACTACGATCAATGTGGCAGTGGCTGGGCTGAACCATCACGAAGTCATGTTGATCAACTAACTGTGCCATTTGGAAACCAATCCCGTCGAGCATCTGTGAGAGCTAGACTCGGTGCACCTGTAAATCGCGTACGACGCGACATGCCATCTGCCTATGGCAGTAGCGGACAAACGGAGAATGGGGAAGACGTCGATATACCAAATCTTAAGGTGGCCATACTACCCGGTGACTATCCCAGCGAATTGTGGACAACTCAACAGCTGGAAGCCGTAAAGAAAAGTATTAGTGATCTCGTGCAACGCCAGGGCGAGGGCTGCATAAAGCCCAGTTTTGCGGGTTGCATTTTCCGGAACGGCTGGCTCTCTGTGAAAGGCAACGATGCGGCCAGTGTGAACTGGCTGATGGCCATGGACACCAGGCTACGACCCTGGGCGGGCGCATCCTTGAAAGTGCTGCCGGAATCTGAGGTGCCATGCAATCGAGTATTCGTTGGCCTCTTTCCGGCCTTGTATAGCACGCCAGTCAAGTACACGTTGCGCCTAATCGATGCCCATAACGAGGGTCTGGCCGTGCACGAGTGGCGCGTGCTGAATCGTGTACAAAGCGGGCCCACCATGAAACTGGCCGTGTCCATCGATGCCCACTCAGCCGAGGTGCTGAAACAAATGCACTATCAATTGAACTATGGCTTCAGTCGGGTCCACTTTCGGCCAAGAAAAAAGGCGCCCAAATAAACTCTTCACAATATCTAACACACTTAATCATTGCATTTTCTTGCATTTTGCCATGGGACCTAACTTGTCTACCCAGCTCATTTCTAACTAAAACTAACAGTTCATTCGAAAACCACATCCATTTATGCATGATATCATTCAGTCTTTGCACGGAAGCACTGACTGACTGATTGTTCGGTTTCAATACGTTTACGACTCCCAATGAGTTTTAGCTCTTGGCAAAGTAGCCCGCAACACTCGTGAAACTCGTGAACAAATCAGTTTACTCAGAATTGAGTTTGAGTGCGCAACAACTTGGGGCTCGTAATGTTAGGTAGGCTGTGTTCTCCAACCGTAGCAGTCCAGGATTTGTTGAACCTGCTTTAGCATTACTAACTGTAATACCTTCGTCGTTGAATGTCAAAGCAAAATTTTTATTTCGTTTTTCGGATGTGTTAATAATACAGTGATTATTCTGTGCTCGGAGCAAACAAAATTATTTCCTTTAACAACTGTCAATTCTCGTATATACATATATATATAAATATATATATATTCTATCTGTATATATATATTTATATATATCATATAGATTTTGTATATTTGTAAGTAGCGTGAATTGTGCGCGTTGTTGATATACATATTTGATAATTACGATCAGGTAAGTACCCTTCCGAATCCCCGCAGGTAAGCTATTAACTTTAACCTATCCCGGATCGCGGGCTTAGAGTAGTCTAGGGAGGGACGGAGCAACATGGGTGATGCGTGCCAGCCACCCGTTGACTATCCATCATGTCCGCCCGGGGCCTCGTGTCCGCCATGTGATTGCGGCGATTACTCCGGCTGCTGCTACCAGCAGCCACCGCGCACCCTTCCTATAGTCCCACAGTCACATTTTATGCGCTCCAGTGCTAAAATGGACACGGATACCATCTATCGCCGCTCGTACTATGGCAACTGTGGGACTACGCGCGCCGCTCCGGTGCGTCCATGCAACCACATAAGCGCCAACACGGCGCCAATGGAGAAGTGCACCGTGCAGAAGCTGTCGTATCTGCCGCCGTGCCCGGCTGGACGCACCATGCCCATTCTTCCGATGGCAAGCGGCTTGCGCTTTGAAGGGCCCATCTATGCCATGACATCGCAGAAGCATGACTACGTGCCCAAGTGCGCGGCGAAGCAAGAGCCGTGCCTGCCACGCGGGGCCATCTGTTCCTCGACGGCCCCCATGGAGCGCTGCACCATACAAAAGTTGAGCTACATGCCGGTGGATGTCTGCCAGAATCCGCCGCCCAAGGCTATGCCGCAGAGTTCGCACTACACCAAGCCCGCCGGGCCCATGGAGCGCTGCACCATACAGAAGCTGTCGTATATGCCGGTCTGCCTGCCGCCTAAGGAGCCGACGCCCTGGGCGGATAAGGTGCGCTGTGTGCCGCCCAACTATCAGAACATTTGCACCACTTACAACCTGAGCTACATGCCCAACTGCAATGCCCCACGTACTGCTCCCATGATGCCCATGAATACTCTGCGTTTCCTTGGCAACGATGCGGGTGCCGCCAGCACCGTCTACAAGCTAAGCTACAGGCCAGTGGATGCGTCTCGCAGCAAGCCGATGCCCATTTTGCCGAGAGACACCTTCCGTCGCGCCACGGGCCCGCTGGAGCGATGCACCGTACAAAAGGTGAGATTTACACAATGTGTGGATTATACTAATATATTGCTCACCATGCCTTCTCTCCTACAGCTCTCGTATCAGCCCAATTGTACTGAGCGCACACCGGCCATTCGTCCCATGGAGAATGGCCTGCGCTTTGATGGACCTCTATACGCGATGACAACACAGAAGCACGACTTTGTGCCCAAGCCGCATGTACGTCGTGCACCCATAGTGCCACTCACGGCCTTCTGTCGCCCCAGCGGTGCCATGGAGCGTTGCACAGTCAACAAGCTATCATATATGCCAGTGGATGTCACCTGTTATCCGCGGCCCCAGGCTGTTAAGCCGCGCCAGGGCTTCTGTCGCAATGATGGTCCCGTGGAGAACTGCACCACATACAAGCTAAGCTACTTGCCCAACTGTGTGCAGCCCAAGGAGCCGATGCCCTGGGCCAGATATACATCCTATTGCCGGCCCAGTGGCCCCATCGAGAAGTGCACCATACAGAAGCTCAGCTATGGTCCACCTGGTGCCTTTCAGCGTTGTGGTGGTAAGTGATACTACAAGGGCATTAATAGATATATGAATAACTGTTACCATCCTCCAGGTCCATGTGGTACCAGCTGCGCCGACACTGGCTGCTATCCAAAGGCCGGCATTTGTTGAATCGGAAATACGTTTTGCTTGCTCGTGTCGACATGTCCCGTCGCCCGTCCCCCATCCCCTGTCCCGATTGTTTCATGTTACATGTTTCAAAATCTTCAAGTCCAACTGTTTGAGAAGAGTTTATTAGCTCGCGATGACCAAATGAGGACGCTCTTTTTTTAAAGCAGTTTTACCACTGTGGCAATGTGCCAAACAATCACCACACTCACCCACCGCGTTTCTTGTGCTGCATATAAATTTTCAGGCTAAAATTGCAAGTGCTCCTCGGTGATTCAATAAACTGTACATTTATTGATTCGGTCTTGATAAAAAAAAATTTCTAAGTCCTATATTAAAATGTGTTCACACCATTTGAATCTGCAGACGCCGCTTGGAGGCGGCTCGACGTTTCTTTTCTTGCTTCCGCCGCGCCAGCGTCGCGTCCCGGAACAGCTGCACATCCTCGCGCTGCTCAACCTCCCTCTGCAGCAGGGAGAGGGCGTGTAGATTGTAGCCCATGATGTCGCGGAGTTGTTGGACATCGCGCTTGAGCAGCTCGAGTAGCTTGAGAAGCAGCGGCTTCATCGACTTGGCTGCCGTAATGGGTTTCATGTGAACCTTGAAGAGGAATACGGTTACGCGACAGAGAAGCTCCACTTCATCGGGTCTCTGTTTAATTAGGGCAGGCAAGCGTTCCAGCAGCTCACACACCATGGAGAAGGGCAGCAATAGAAGCGCTTCCTCCATGTCCGAAGTACGTATTCGCATCAAGGTTGTGACAAGGAAATCTATTGGATTTTTCACTTGCAATGCGATCATCAGGGGATGTAGCTCTGGTTTCTCGTCGTGCTCCAGCTCGTATTGTTTTGATATTTCCAGGCACTCCATGATGGACTCGGCAGCCTGCTCGGAGCCAACTGTTTTCCGAGAGGGCAGCTTTAGGCCTGGCAGCAATGGAACGCTATTATCCTCGCCGGTGGCCAGTTTCTCGTTTTCCATCTGCTCACGCTCCTCCTCCTGCACATCCTTTAGCACGATTGTCTCCTCTGTGCGCTCATACATTCGCAGAGTCCGATCTGAGCCGCAGGTTACCAAATAGCGGCCATTGGGCGACACGGACAAACAGTGCGCCTCGCCAATGTGGCCAGGCAGGGTCTGTATCTTCTCAAAGGAATCGCCATCCCACTGCTTGACTTTGCCATCCTTGCCGCAGCTGAAGAACATGTGCGTCTTGGGTATAAATTGTAGCGACATCACAGAATCGTCATGTGCAAAGATCGAGCGATGGCAATCGCCGAAATTGAGTCCCCAGATCTTTATGTTACGGTCGGCGGAACCAGTGGCTATAATCTGGGAGTCATACGAGATGTCCATGCAGAGCACTGGCAATTTGTGTCCGTATAGCGACAAGTAGAACTTAAACGTGTCCAGAAAGAAGATCTTTACTGTGGCGTCTAGCAGGCCAACGGCAAGGTACTTCATGTCCGGGCTAACGACCACGCAGAGCACCGTTTCCTCCAGCTTGAGCGTATTTTTGTGCAGCAGCGAAAGCACCTTGGTTTGAGTGTGGCTCTCGCCCTCGGAATCGATCAGCTCAAATGTCCAGATCTTCAGTGTCGTATCACTGCTGCCCGTGACACAGCCCTTCTGATCCGGCAGCAAAGCTATGCTCCAGAGTTCGCTGTCATGGGCGGGTATCTCTTCGACAATGTCCGCTGCACCCACGTCTGCAATCAGCAGTTTTCCGCTCTTCATGCCCAGCAGCACATACCGATCGCCGGGCACAAAGCGAGAGCAGAGTATGTAATCTGTGGGCATAGTTCGTAGGCATTGCATAGCGTCGCGATCCCAAAATTTAAAAGAATCCCCGGCGCCAGAGCCAATCGCAAGCGAATCGTTGCTAAAGCACACGGAACGTACCTCCGACTGATGACCGAGCCGTGTTAGCGACCGCAACAGCTTGACGCTGGTGTCCGTGGGCTCACTTGACTTAGCCTTTGGCTTCCGGGACTTGAGCGAAGCCTCCAGGGAGTACAGACTCATACTGTTATTGGACAGGCTGACCAACACGCGTACCTCTTGGTTCTGGCCAAGTAGCACATCAATAGATTTGATTTTCTGTTTCGTTTTGATGCTTTCCAGGCGTTTAATTTCATCGCTGAGTGAAAGCTCTTTGGAAATATGCTCCTCATCCTCTTGCTCTCCGCCCTCCTGCATCTTTTTGCGCGCCTTTTTTAGTCGCTTTGCCAGTCGTTGCTTGGCTTCCTCTGCATTGCAAATGTAAAAGTTTTCAATAAGATCATTCGTGCCGTGACAGCTTAGCACACGCTCGTTGGGATCGACCACTAAATTTACGGTGCGTCCTTTGCCCGCACGCTGTATTGTGCCGCAGTTACTGACGGACAGCGGGCTTATTGTGTCCTCGTCATCTATGGCTAGGCCCTCGACAGCTTTCTCCAGTGATTGCGCTGCATTGTCTTCCCGCTTGCGAAGTCGATAGACATTCATACCGCTCTCACCAGCGCCAGCAACCATTAGGTCGTTTATCAAGGCCAAACCCCATATTTCGGTGCGATTGTCAACAATAGTTTTGAAGCAGAACTGTGTCTCCAAGTTCCAAAACTTGATTTGTGTATCCTTTGAACAGCTAACCACAATGTCCTGCTCGACTAATCGTTGCAAAAAGTGCGCATCCGTAACAGCTGCATTGTGGCCGCTCAGACGTTGACGTCCCGCCTGCTCCACCACATCTACAACGACGAGCTCTGTGTCCAATCCGCCGCTCACTAACCGCATGCCATGCGCATCGTAGCGCAACACACTGACGGCATTTTTGTGTAATGCCAGGGAGCAAATCGCATCGTAATAAGTGCGTGAGCTTAGATCAAAGATCTGAACTACGCCGTCCGCATAGCCCACGGCAATGTGTAGATGATCAGGTGAGACGCGCAAGGCGGTGACTTCTTGCTTTTCACGCCGTAGCGTGAGCTTACGATCGCCCATCCTAAATTATATTTGAGATTTTAAATGAATACTGTATATTAATAAATTACACTTACCGTAAATCCCAAATGATAACATTCTCAGCCGCCGGAGCTGCAGCAAAGCGGCCCTCGCTCTTCTCAAGTACGGCGAAATTTACATTGGCGCGACCAGAAACGATGATATTAAAACTGTCTATGGCGCGATATGCCAAATATTGTTTAGTTAGACCCATTTTATCATTAAATTTGATTGAAGAAAACAACAGGTCCACAGCGCGCGTACTACTGCACGTGTTTGTAATGTTATTGTGGATTTTTCCTAAATTTGACCAAAAAATACTAACGATAGCCGATAGGTATCGTGTAAGCAGCATTTTACAGCACTGAATTATCGAATCGATACATGGCCGTTATGCACATGCGCCTGTTTCTATATTTCTAATACACCCTGCTCTGCCATTTCATTTATAATACCTTTATAATAATATTTCAAGCATCGCACCTACTCATTATAGCTCTAACTATGGCCACACAAGGAGCTGGTAATAATTTTAGACCCCAAGTATATACAAGAAAACTGTAAAGCTAACGCTGTTATTGTTTATAGGTACTTCGGATTTGGACACAGAATCCGTGGAAGTTTTACGTGAACGCCTAAGCACCATGAAGCGCCTAATGGCCGAGCGTACAGCTCAGCAGCAGAACAATCCAGCATCAACTGAAGAAATCTTTTCAACCAAACGCCATCGCTCCGCTGGAATTATCGATGGCAATTTCCTGAGCATCGCCTTTGGCGGCGCCCTCCTTGTGATTGTCACGGTTTCAGTCTATGCATTCTACAATCTATATCATGCCATACTCAAGAAGTTTCCCTCTCATCATGAGGAGTTGTAAGCAAGGCTGCATATGCAATTTTTATACATAGTAGTATGAAATTTTGTGCATTTAAATAAATACGTTGCTGCGGTTTTCAATTAAGACAGTAAATGAATTTTTTTCGTTTGCTGTTTTGCATTCGATTAAATTAACTATTTATTGAATTTGTTGCCTTCTTAATTACAGTAATCAATATTTCTCATATGGTCTTCATTTAGATAATAGATAATTGGATGATCAAGAGCCACAAACCGAAATACAAAAAAAAAAAAAAAACAGAATGCATTGACAGCAAAAGGAAAACAAAGGACTTTTTAGGTATCGCCGATACTCCCTATAACTTTAATAAAAAAACAATAATTGTAAACAATAAGACGAAGGAACTGAAATGAACAAGTTTTTATGCGGAAAAGTGGAAAACTCTCTGGTTTCTAGTTTACCTTACTCTCTAGCTATGCAATTTTAACGTTTTTCTACATATTTTCTTTGCTGTGTTGCTTACAATCTGTAGTTAAACATCTATATATATTAATGTATATATAAATGTAGCTGCTTTTTGTTTGTTTTACTTTTATTTGTTTTAAATAAGTAACTAATATCGTTTGTTTTCGATTGATTTTTGTTTTTTTAATTGAAATAATAATAAGTTGTTTGTATTTCGCATTGTTGCATTATTTGTTTTTGTTTTTCATTTGCTTTAAAAAAGTTCTACTATTTGTTTAACATCATTTCGTATTGAACATTGCGTATGAAAACGTTAGATTTGAGTTTGGCATCCAAATTTGAAAAAAGAACTTCGAAATTTATAAAAAGGAACGCTTCATTTTTTTAAGGTTATTGCTGTCTGAATGGATTGGTTTGCCTCCTGCATATATCGATTGCCAGTTGTAACTGATCTGCTTGCTGTGTGCATATGGTGGATGCGTGTGTGTGTGTGCCTTTGTGAATGTGTGTGTGCGGGGTTGTTGACTGCTGTGGGTGGACGCTGGTGCCAGAGGAGACTGTCGGCTTTTTACAAATTTGTTTATTTCCCTATTCTTGAACAGACTCTACAGCTTCGTCTTCAGCTGCTGCTGCTTGATTCTTTTTGGATCAGATGTTGTCTACGGAATCAGCATCGTCCTCCGAACTAATCTCATCACCGAACTCAATATCTTCATCGAAGCCATCTTCGACGAATGTGACTGTTTCGTTGATGCGAACCGATTCCGGAAACTCGCCGTAAGTCTTCAGATTTCGGGCTTCATCTGGTGTATACTTCAAAATGACATCAGCCTTTGAGTCTTGATAGTCACGCAAGCCGACCAATATTATATCGCCCTGATTGATCCAAACCTGTAATATGTAAGAAAAGTAGACATAAGTAATTTATATAATTAAATTTTTTGTAATATCATTTATTGCTCCAATAACTTCATAAAGTCTTTGCTGACTCAGCGAAAAAGTAAAGCAAAGCAAGTCAATTTTGCAACTTGTAATAGATAACAGATCTGTAAATAAACTTGAACTGGAGTTCTTTTGGCTATTTCGCAATCGAGCGAAATATTTCAGACAACGATATGAGAAAGACTCGTTTACTTGAATAAATATAAAATTTGCATTAATGTTGTCTTTCTATAAAGATAATCTTGGTATTTTTGGGAATTGGTTTATTTCCATTTCGAAGGAACTCCAAAGATTTCTCTTTATATATGCTAGTATCTGCTTTTGAACTTATTACAATTCGCTCCAGTTATATCTTAGCTTTTTGAACGTCTTTTAATGTATGTATGTAAATAATAAACACTTTGAAGAAAAGAGACACCGCCTCTTTTTTTGCGTATGGCAGTTCTAAGAAGTCATTGACGTCAACGGAACAGTGTAATCTTCCGAAATATTTGAGTATCTTAGTGATAAGTAGAATATACATATACATGATGTTAAGCAATTATCCATTTAGCTTGGGGAATATTAGTCAACCCAATTTGATAACTGACCTGCAGACATTTGCACCTGAAACGTGAATGCCATTCATAAATTCACTTCCTCAGGCACTTCCTGTCATAGTATTTTTACTACTCACAAAAATAAGCGTACAATGCTCCTAAATGCAATAAATACCAAATTAATGCATAAATATGACACATATGTTCATGAATCGAGTCATTGATAAGAGATATTGATGGAATGAAATATGATTTGATAGCGAATTCGGCTTAAATGTCCATTAAGAGAAACCAATGCTTCGTCAATTACGTTATCGTTTAAAATAAACATAGGGCCGATTGAACTTTGGAGCCTTAATCATAAGCAAGGCGGGAATCTGGACATGTAAGCGCAGGCGTGTGGCATTGGCTTCACCCCAAATCTAAGATATATGTTTCCGCACAATTTCGTACAGCGATACATCATGCGATAAAAGACACAGTGCACCTCCAGCAGGTAGATAGATAAAAGAAGCGTGACTAAAGCACTACAAAATTGGCATATTACCCAAGGGCGCAAGCTTGTTAAGTGAGCCAAAGATAAGCGACCGATCGAAATACCAGAGGCATGCGTTTGGGAATCACCCGACGACATGGACATGTACGACGACATCCACGGCGACGACGACACCGACTAGTAACGATCCATGAGCTAATTACTGATTACGTTGCCCATCGTACTGGTCATGTGCAGGCAGGGGGCAGCTATGCCCACATCAGATGGGCCCACATCGTCATCATATCGGCATTCGAGGCAGCAGGTGCCATTCTTGCGATATGAACAATGCACTATAAATATTATCGGAGAGTGCTACGTATCTATATGGCCGTAGTCTATTTCTTCGTAAGATTATTGAACTTGAGGGTTCGTAGGACTCATCACTGAAAAAAGTCGGTGAGCAAGAATTAAATATTTGTGCTGCTACAAAATATAATCAAGTACAAGTATAATATTATTATGTATTTTGTTCTTTCCTCGTGTTCTTTACGAACCTTAAAAGGAGCTTTTTTCAGAATGAATCATATTGCGGCATACGAAAAATCGTTTATCAAACGGAATCACATTGCGGCATTTCTATATTACCGAAATGCAGTTACATTATATATTTGCCAAAACTTCAAGGCAGAGACTGTGTGGTCTTTAATATAGGATCTCTGAATATGCCACTAAATTTTCAGTTTTGACTTAAATACCGCTGTGCATGCTAATTACATCTACTAAACAGTCTAAGGGCAATTCATGAACCACACGCAAATATCTTATCATTTCTGATAACGACGACATAGACAATACCTAATAAGCCACTCTCTTCTGCGAAACAGCTAATAACATTAGTCTCTCTGGCATTACTCTCTCTCTCTATCTGTCCTCTCTCGCTCTCTTTTGCTGTTAGATAAGCGATTGGCTATAAGTATGGCGAAATTATACGAGGCAACAGTAAACTAAAGACAATCATCGATCAGCGAACAAGCAGAAGCAAACGGCAGAACACGGCCGCTGAAAAGTGAATTCCATGAAATACTTAAAGGAAATACAAGTGAAGTGTTATCGGCACGCCAAAGCAAGGGCGAAAAGCTAAAATTGAATAAACTTATTAAACAACTGCAACACACCAAATACAGTGAAAACCTACAAACTACCAACAACAGCAAGATCAAGAATAATTCACCACACTTAACTCATTAGACACGCTAAGGAAAATCACCATTTCGCGTTTAAAATCGCGTCAAAATTTCGTTCAGTACAAGCTTAAATCCGTGCGGGGCGTGCAACCAGAGCGAGGACATCATCATGCTGTTATCCTACAGATACATCTACACATTTCTAATGACCACCATAGCCAGCATAATGGTTGTGCTCAGTTCAGCCCCGCACATGCAGCTGCCGGCACGCAAATGCAGCGGACCCGGACACACAATGGCATTGAATCTGGCAACGTACGGCCTGTTGGAGAATCGTATCACCACACTGGACGCGCCGATGCAGACGCACTGGACCAAAAAGTTTCTGGCTAAGCGCGAAGCGAGTCCGCACTCAGCGCCCTACGTGGTCAGCATTCAGATGATGACACCAGACCAGGGCCTGGTGCACTATTGCGCCGGCACCATCATCAACGAACATTGGATACTGACGGCGGCCCATTGTCTCAGCTCGCCACAGGCCGTGGCCAATTCGGTGATCGTGGCAGGCAGTCATGACATTCACAATCGTCGCGGCGAGGCGGGCCAGGTGCAGCAGCGAAACATCGACTACTATGTGCGACATGAGCTATATCTGGGTGGTGTGAATCCCTACGATATTGCGCTCATCTACACCAAAAAGCCATTCGTCTTTGATGAATACGTCCAAGCTGCAACGCTGCCAGAGCAGGACGCCAGGCCTGAAGGCTACGGCACACTGTACGGCTGGGGCAACGTTTCAATGACCGCCGTGCCCGACTATCCGCATAAGCTGCAGGTGGCCAACATGCCCATACTGGATATGCAGCTATGTGAGGACATCCTTGCACGTTCCGGCCTACAGCTGCACGAGACAAATCTTTGCACCGGTCCACTGAGCGGTGGCGTTAGCATCTGCACCGCCGACTCTGGCGGTCCACTCATGCAGGAATGCTGTGAGCCGCATTTGGAGCAGAGCAACGTTATCATTGGCATTGTCTCCTGGGGTCGACTGCCCTGCGGCCAGAAGAACGCGCCCTCCGTCTTTGTGCGCGTCTCTGCGTTCACAGATTGGATCAATCAGATTATCAGCTCAGCCACTCTTTTAATGTAAATATGTTACTCAACACTTGGATCGCAGCTCGAATGTTAAAAAAAAAAGAAATCTATAAAAAGTACCTCAAATAGTAAAAAAAAAAAAAAACTTAGCAGTTAATCTCAGTAGCAAAATAAGTTTTAAGAAATTGTTATATACTGCCCGTAATCTAAGCCATATAAAGTTAAGTCGCAAAATGTTCCTAATAAAATGCAAAAAAAAGTATTTTATATAATCAAATTGAGCAAACATTTTTTATTTGAAAGAAAAAAAGAGAAAAATGCGTCAGTTGTGAAATTGACTGGAATTTTATGTTTCCAGGTGCCTGGTAGATAAGTTTATATACCCAGCGCTATGGAGCACTTTGACTAGAGGGCGGGGTCTGGCGTCTCAAAGCTTTGCATTAGTCATGCGAAATTCAGTAGATTAGTAATGACAAAATGCTGGCCCTGCTTCTGGTAATCAGTTAAGTGCGACGAACTTACATATCGTTGACATGTTTTACGCAGATAAATCTAAAGATTAGTATCACTCCTAGTGATCGTCTGCTGACTTAATGTGTGATAGCTTGATTGCGTTGTGTTATACTGTTGCCCTGTAAAAAAGTTCGGGTAAATGTATTCCTCTGACATTTGATGAAAAAGCATTGGAGGTTCTTGCTTAAAATCATTTGATTCACTTCTATCTTTTAATATGAGTAATAAAAATCAATTCTGACGACTATGAACGGAAAAAGCGTAAAATGATTTTATTAATAAATAATGTTTTATGGAACTGACCGATAAGAAATAATCTAGTTCTACAGCATAACTATAGTATTTGTGTTTTTAGTTTTGGTTTTTGGACTTTATAGCTGACATGACTTCGTTGACTGATGTTTCAACCGTTTGTTGAGTAGCACATTTTCAATTCAATCTATCTTGATTTATTGTGCGATACGTAATTTCATCATATCGTTTCTACAATTTCCATTTTGACATTACAATCAGGTTAAACCTAAAGCCGAAATATACACATCAACTGTGAGGTGAACCAGGGACGATTCCTAACCTTATATGGTTTTCTCTATTCAGTAGCACTCACTGTCACAATTCCTTTAACATAGCAGCAATCTCAGCAGAGAACTTGCGATTAGATTGCCTCACACAGCTTAGCAAATAATTAGTTGCTACTTAATTTAAGTTTTCTAGTCGAATGGCGCCTGGCGCCATTATTTAAATTGACTTAACTGGTAAGTCATTATGAGGCAACAAAAAGAAACCCTTGATAAGGCATAACCTATTTATAATCCTTTTACATATATGATTTATAACCATATTGCGGCGTATTGCTTTTATTTATTGATTATCTTATCTTCTTTCGATTCTTTTTGATTATAATGAAAATAATCGATTTAGATTTCCGTATCCATTTCGTATATAACAACTGCACATAATAGAATATTGTAAAATTTTTATCAATTTCTGTCTCTTCAATTTAAATGCGTTTTACTTAAACATGTGCTGGGCAAGGTTCATTGCGTATCTGCATAATATACAGGCATCTATATATATTACTATCTTTTAATTATCTTCAACATGGTATGTTGTAGTCTCCAATAGTTGTTTGTGTAAATTTGTTTCCCCCTGATAAGAATCATTTTCTATTAATGACGTAGTCTAAATAACTACGTAGGAGCAATTATTTATTTATGGGTCCTCTTTATTGGCCGTACGGGTAAGAACCCAAAATTCTCGGGAAATCAATACCAATGAATTGAATTTAAAATGCTGATTAACCTACAGTTAATATACGTAAACAGAATCATTTCAAATTTGTATAGATTGGATATATATCGAAATAATATATTTTTGTAAAAAATCGTAAGTGCATGAATAATCTCTAAAAATTCAATTCAATCTTACTCGAAAAAAAAAAACTGTATTAATAAAGTAATAAATTGCAATAAACATGTACAGCAGTTTTTCTTAATATCAGTATTTAGCATTAATTAAATAAAAGATATTTTAAGAAATGCAATGACACTAGATTTTTGAAATGGACAAGTGCTTACATACACACGTGCATATGTATATATCTGTAAGTTCAATGAGTTTTGGCTTTGTTCGCATTTTCTGAAGGCCGTTTGTCAGATCGGCAAAACTCAACAAAATATTTATAGATTTTCAAACAATTGACCAGCAGAGATTCCGAAATTAATAAATCATAAATGGGGAAATTGTTAACAAGTGAGATTAACGTAAAATGTCATTACAGTTATGTTGGCCTGCGTCGCACATACATATTGTCATATTCACGCATACAAAATATTCACATATACATATGAATACATTTGCAAACAGTGCACGCAGCACACGTTCATGCATCAAAAGCAGCACGCATACATTCAAACACCCACACACACACACTTACCTTCTTACGAAGTTTCCCCCGAATATGACACAGACGTTTGACGCCATCAAAGCACATTGCCTCCAAGCGACCATTGCCCAGCATTTTGGTCACCTGCGCGTATTCCTGTTGATCCTCTTTAAAGATCAGTTCACGTTTTTCGAACTCGTTTTCGTTCTTTCCACGACGACGATTTTTGCCACCTTTTCCTTTATTCTTGGGCATTTTGCAGCGTTGCTGGTTTAACTAGTGTATCTTGTCTGAGGTGTTGCGCTACGCTCTCGACGTGCTTATTTAATTGATTTATCACAAACTGCACTAAAAATCAAAAGTTATTAGATCATGTTATATTCAATTTTCACTTCAAATTATTTGACAAAACTTACAATTTTGCCAAAGAAATGTGACAAATTTTGCCTCGCTAAAGTGAAAAGGAGTGAGACAAATTAGAGATGTTGATATTATAGCTATTTATCGATAGTTCTTTCGATATATTTGAGTATTGAGTGACCCTATCACAGAAATGATATTCAACCATCTGACAAGTGGCAACACATGTGCCTGACAACACGGTGGCAAGTATAAAATCAGTTGTGAGTAGGTGATAAATCTAAAATGCCACCTAAAAAGGATACGAAAGGTGGAAAGGATAACGCAAAAGGTGGCAAGAAACCAGCTGCAGAGGAAAAAGGTAGAAATGTGATGTGGTAGTAACGGTCGATCCATATTCAGTTCAATGATTTTCAGGTGCCGGCAAAGAAAAGAAAGGCGGCAATGCGGTGAAGGTGCGACACATTCTCTGTGAGAAGCAGGGCAAGATTATGGAGGCAATGGAAAAGTTAAAAGCCGGTCAGAAATTTCCTGAAGTGGCAGCAGCCTACAGTGAAGACAAAGCACGTCAGGGTGGCGACTTAGGCTGGCAAATACGCGGAGCAATGGTTGGCCCCTTCCAGGACGCAGCTTTCGCTCTGCCCATATCCACGGTCAATAACCCCGTTTACACAGATCCGCCGATAAAGACGAAATTCGGCTATCACATAATCATGGTCGAGGGAAAGAAATAAATGGTGATTTTACAAATATTTATTGTGAACATATTTTTTTTTATAAAAACGCAAATTCAAGTTTACTTCTTGCCTGAATCCTCTTTGAGTCCTACAGTGCGATTGAACACAATACGACTGCCAGATGTGTCGGGATCCACTGAGAAAAAGCCAATGCGCTCAAATTGGAACTTATCATACACTTTTACATCGCTAAGCGACTTATCAGAGTACGCGTTCAGGACGGACATGGAGTTATCGTTAATATCGCTGAGAAATCCGCCAGGCACTTCGTTGGTATCCTCGGGATTTTTGTGCTTGAACAGCTGCTCATATAAGCGCACCTCCAGTTCTATCGGCTGTGAAACCCATTGTACAAAAGCCTTCGGCTTCTCGGCCTGTTCGGCAGATTCGCTTTTGCAAACGAGCTCCATAATTTCGCCCGTGGCAGGATCACGGATAACTTCTTGTATGCTCAAAACCAATCCTGCATGGCGTAAGCCAACAGATTGCTGGGGTGACAAGCGTCGATAGCCCTTTTCTGGCTCCAATTTGAAATCGCTGCGCTCAATGTAGATAACACGATCCAGGGTAATCTTGTGCGAGCCGAGTGTTGGGTTCTGTGGGAAGTTAGGAACTTCTAATTCCACTGGCCCTGCGTGGGGGTAGTTGCTGATGGTTACTTTCAGTGGTTGTAATACGATCAGTCGTCGTGGCGCGGTCAAGTTAAGTACATCCCTGACGGCGGCTTCAAGCATAGAGGGATCTACAGATATTTGTGCACCAGTCACGCCCATTTGGGCGCAGAAATTATTTATGGCCTCCGCGGGGTAGCCGCGTCGCCGCAGAGCCGTCAATGTAAATAGGCGTGGATCATCCCAATCATTCACAATACCTTCGGTAATAAGTTTGGCGATTTTTCTCTTAGATACGAGAGCATAGTTCATGTTCAGACGTCCATATTCCCACTGGACGGGGCAGTAGATGTTGAGAGCATTGCAGAGCCAATAGTAAGAGGATCGACGCGACTGAAACTCCTTGGTGCAGAGGGAATGGGTGATATCCTCGATTGAATCGCACAGGCAGTGCGTGTAATCGTAGGTCGGATAAATGCACCAGTTAGAGCCAGTGCGATGATGCGGGATAAACTTGATTCGATACGCAACGGGATCCTGTTTACCTTCCTCAAGCGTGATCTTGAGGCGCAGTGTGGCTGCACCCTCATCAATCTTGCCACGCTTCATGTCCTCAAACAGTTGCAGCGATTCTTCAATAGGTCGCTCACGCCAGGGACTTGGAGGTGGATTGAAACCTTTTAGCTCCTCCGCTTTCTGGTGACACACATAGGCCAAGTTCTTGTTTATCAGTACCACTGCCCATTCATATAGCTGCTGAAAATTGTCCGAAGAGTATGTTATCTTGTATGGCGTGTAGCCGAGCCACTCAACCATCTCGCGAATCCCAACAAAAAACTTCTCCTCCTCCTTCTCGGGGTTGGTGTCGTCGTATCGCAGATAGCAGACGCCGTTATGGGCAGCTGCATAGCCAAAATTGATGTTAATGGCCTTGGCATGACCAATGTGCAGAATGCCATTTGGTTCAGGTGGGAAGCGTGTTTGAACCCTACCACCTGTGCGCTTCAAATGATCGCGCAGTAGCTGCTCCGTATGCTCGGTGACCACATAACCATCGGTTTTAAAGTTCTCGCCCGGTGCATGGAAATGCACCTTAGTCTTCATTAGCTCTGCAATGGTATTGGCACCATCGTTGTTATCTGGTACAGATGCTGACGATGCGGATGCCTTGATATCGGCCTTAGCGTTGGTTGTGGTTTGATTTGCCTTAACTTTAGGTTGCTTTTCGTTCTGCTTGGGCAATGGGATTAGATCAGCCTCAGTTTTTGGGCCAAGTAAATCGAATATCTCAACATCGATGGCTGCTTTCAAGGATTTTGCATCTGCCCATTTTAATTCATTGCGGACTTCCTGCATAATCTTAAATGAGTTAAAGTGATAGCGCTGTTCCAGTAATATTTCCTTGTAGGTGCCCTTAACTTTCTTCTGTACAACACGTTCGATCTCCTCAGGCGAAACTACGACGCCAACACCGCATTCTCGATCAAGTTCGGCCACATCGACATTTGCGTTTTTCTTCTGTCCGCATTTTAGCAAGTATTCCAGTGCAGCGTCAACACGTTGCGTGTTGTCCAGCTTGCGCTCCGTAATGTACCGCACCAAGAGTGGCAAATGTGCCGCTATTTGCGGCTTCAGTTTGGTTGCCATGTGGTAGAGCAACATGCCAACACCATCGCTCAGCGGTTTTTTTGTTTCCGCAAGGGCTAGTTGCAAATTTCGTGTCACATTGGCGTTCTTAAGCGTCTCCTTAGCTTTCTGTTCGCTCATACCGAGCTCCTGAAACTTGATAATCAAATCCTCTCCGGCCATATCTCCTCAAGGTTTTCGACACATATGATGAAATGAATTTACAAATAGTGATGGCAAATGAATTAGAGATGAGGGATAGAAAATACATATTTATTCGTACTGTTCGTACAAGAGAAAAGTATCGATAGTACTTAAATCATTTGTGGACTACTTCAAACTGTTGCATTTGCAAAAGATACATATATACATGTATGTATGTATGTATGTATTTTATTTAACTATATTGACAGTAACTATTACGTGAAAGAAAGAAAGTAAGGCTTTATCTCTTTAAATTAAAAACTATTACGAGACTGCATTAGACATAAAGCTATATAATTTTTTAAATGAGTCCATATTCTAGGAAGAAAGATGTTTTATTGAAATATTATAATTTAGTGGATATAGGAGTTTCAATTTTTATATACTCTAGCTTGTATGTCTCGTATGGTGCATGCATTGACACACAAAGGTCTGATGCTTGTAAAATTCGTAATAAATCACTTTTGATCACTTGACATGCATTTGCAGATAAAACTTGACATGACCATGGCCAGAGTATTTTTCAGTAATATCAATATTTTTAGCCCAAACTTTACACGTAACACGAGCCTCTTCATTGGGTGGTATATTCTTCAATTGTACAGCAACAACGCGATCGAGGTACGTTAAATCATTGGTTGTATCAAAATATGGATGTGGAATAAAATTGAATTCCATTTTCTTGGTTGCCTCGCATGTCAACCAGATCTTATTACCACCAGGGTATTTTTTAACTGTCTCTTCCAATGCTGCTGGTTTCTTTTTCGGCAGGCTTTCGACATCGTCATAAGTTTGTGCAGTGAATCCATGCACTTTATTAATCTTGATAATTACGCAGGGAGACTTTTCCTGATATCCCCATAATTTGTCCTGATTACACTTGGCAAATTTTTGAAGACCGAGTGCGTCGAAGTTGGATAGACCATTATCTATCTGGTCTGCATATTTATATATGTCTTTTAGAATGTTTGGGTTGAACTTAATGGTACCGGGCTTAGGAAATCTGGATATACCTGGAGCACTCTTTTTAATTTGAGGCGAACGTGAATCCTTATAAGAGCCATAGAAGAAAATTAAAATCAGTACAGCCAAGATCAACAAAATAAAAAAGTAGAGCAATAGATAGAAGTAAATGATTCTTGTCCATCCCAATGCGGTCCGTCCGAAAAGTCTATGGTGCTCTAAGTCGAGTACACCCTTAGACCAGGGCATTTCATACTTTTTTCGCTTATTTTCCAAATGTCGAAATCGTTTACGAACCTCGTAGTTCCCTGCGGGAACTACAAAATCTTCTGGCATAATGTTATTTTTTTTCGTTGAATAATAAATTTAAAAAACTAAACCAAAAATTGTGCCTGATCACCGTATTTTGTTTAGGATTTTTTCTGTATCATTCCGAATCGAAAACTTTCTGTATATTGAGACTTTCTTCTGAGAAATTTATCATGGCATCTCTGATTAGCACGGTTAAACTAATAATTACTGTCATCGTAATCTAAATCGACTTCTTGGGGGATTTCAACACCGTCTACTCTAATCACAAGAAGTACCGATGCGAATTTAAGTGGCATATTTTTTGCAAATGCCGAACATTTTAAAAAAACATCTTGATTCAAAGGAATATTAGAAATTTGTATTCCAACGAGACGACGATATTCTGGAAAGTCATTGATTCTTTCCATCGTCAAGTTCTCAGAGGGATTTCTAAGAAATGTCGTTTGTTCCGGTAGCATACAATCAGAATCAAAATATCTGCGTGGCACATAGCGCAATTCAGCTTTGGTTTTATTGCGCAAGAACGAGCAGCCAACCCAAATGCGATTAAAACGCATTCCCAGTGGCAATGTCATCAAATAATTCATCAAGTCATGTGGCGCCTCATCGGGCAAAGATATTGGACTGCAATATGGTTCGGGCTTAAAATTAACTGCATAATTCAGTTTTAATATGATACATGGCTGACCCGTGCTATATCCCCAGGTATCATCTAAATTACATTCTCTTAGATGGTCAATTCCACTGCGGCCATATGGTTTTGTAAATTTGTACAAATGTTCTATATATGGTGCAGATTCTTTTTGCTGATCTGAATTGTATCTAATGAGTTTCCTGTCCCCCACATACACTCCGGGAACGGATGATAAGCTCGCAGCTTTTGCTATGAACGGTCGGTCTTTGGGTAAGCGAAAATAGGAGACAATTAGAATATTACAAGTTAAAAGAATGCCAATACATATATATAACGCCAAATAGAATCCAATTATCTTAAGCAATCCAACTATTGTATACTTTGGCCGAATAACGAGTGTTCGTCTATCCTTATAAAGCAACTTTTCTTTTTTTCGCTCCTCAACACAGCGCCGTCTCATATGCAATGCGTAGGGCCCCTTGAGGTTTATTAACTCGTTCGGCATATTTCGCTATTTCTTTGAGTTGATTACTTGTAAGATATGTATGCTATATATGTAAATCTTTTTGGTGATTATTCTCGAAGACTACTTTGATTCACAGTAAGAAAACCTTTACAATAAATTAAGACGGCTATTTATTTATATTTTTACATCAAACTAAAAACCCTTATTTATTTATTATTATTATTATATTTAAAACATGCACTCAAAACTTGTTTTCATTGGCAATCAATAATTAGTTTATAAGCTATATATACATTAATAAACACTTATCTTAGTTAAGATATACTTTTCACTTGTTTTAGTTATTTAACGCAATATAAGCAGCATACGAATTTACAAATTCGAATTTACAAATTCGATTGCAACGCGTTGACTGATATCGATGACTGATTTCGGGTTTCGGTAGTTTTCAAAAATCGATGTTAATCGCTCGCCAGCCAGCAGCAGCTTTCTCGCTCTCACGTGTTGTTTTTAACAAATTGGAGGGAACATTAATACGGAATTATATTACAAAAAAAGCAAACAATGAATGCGCCACCATTAAATCGAATTCCCGGTACGTCGCAGACAAAGGAAAAATATGTCAAAGATCTCAAAACTCTTAGATACCATGAGCTACTAGAAATGAGGGATAGGCAAACAAATATTTTGTCATCCAAGTAAGTCGTAGAACTTGTTTCATTGGTGAGCGAAAGATTAATTTGTTGTTGATATTAATGCAAAGGAAACGATTAGAGAGCTTACCAGATAAAGGAAAGCGAATACGGGACTCCCACGAAAAGTTACTTGCTGAGATTCAACGTCGAAACGATGTCGAGGCAACTGCTAACCTACTCGGCGAGCTGAACATTGCGTCAAAAGGAAAAATAACACTAAATAATCTAGAATGGCATGGCAGAACCTCTCCTGGAAAATCAGACGTTACTGACCTGCTTGATAGCGACGACGAGCAAGAGATGGATCCGTTACGAATTATTGCCCAAGGTACAATGCATCAGCGCCAAGTAAAAGTCCTGCCACCGCCTGCCACCCTTATCACTCCTGAAGATATAGCTGACATAGCATCATTTAGACAAGAGCAACCGTCTCATTCATTGGATTCGAGCCAGACTAATGACAGCGCGTCTAGTAGTTGCAGTGGGCAAGATGACAGCAAAACAATTCCAGCAGAAATAATAGAAATTGATGTTTGCAAATTGGTCGGAAATCGTCCTACTGAAGCCACTTTGGAACAACACGCATTGTATCTCATTGATAAGACTGAACAGCACGCTGTAAAGGACCGTGAAAAGTTCCTGCCTTTTCGCACTACAGTATCGAACGTTCATGATCCGGATAAGGAACGTAGTCGTAAGAAAGGCAAACACTGGGAGATTACCGCTGCTACACCTCCACTCATACAGCACAGGGAGGCCCAATTAGTGCCGTTGGCTGAATCCGCCAGTCTGCAGATCGATTATATGCAGAAAATCAAGGTAAATCTATATCTTTATGTTTATAAATTTGCATATGTATAACCGTACGTATCCTTTAAAGAATCTACGCATACAACAGGCTGAAGAGCGTCTGGCTAGGCAAGTGCCTCTGAAGGGCATACGTTTACCCGATGATGCAGTGCTGAAGACCAAAGCGTCATTTAATAGCTATCGTGATCCACAGGCTCATTATCTTATAGAAGGCAGACAACAGGCTAAAGAAGAAAACGAAGTGCTTGATCCAACAATAACTGATAAAGCCACAGGTGGCATTAGTTACTCAGTTTACAACTGAGGATAGATGATTGATGTATTGTCAACAGTTCAACTGAACTACTGTAAATTAAGATATCCCGCAAACAAGCTTAATTTATGTAGATATTTCTAACCATTTATAGAATTGAGGAATTCATGTGATTCAAACAGTTTATTCTGAGTAAAGATTATTTAATAAGTAACTACTATTCTGTTTTCTAACGCAACATATTATAAAGTATCTATGGCATTGGATAAATATGTATTCGTATCGCCTTAAGTTCAAATGGAGTAAAACTGTGTAGCTGTCGAGGCCTGAAGCTCTATTTGGCCCATTTTAAATTGCAAATGCTGTAACCATTTGAGCAGCGCCTCTGATTTGTGGGTCTGTTGCTCCTCAAAGTCGGGCGCATAGTCACGTACGTTCTGCAGCCGGACATGTAGCGTATCCGATAGTTGGGTTTGCGAAGAAAGCACAGTGCTCCACATGGGCAGCAGTTTGCCCAGCACCGTAGAGTTTGTCTCTTTCAGGGCCTCCAGCAAGCTAAGAAAGTGTAAGTTAACCATTTCCGATAGCTTTGAGTTGGTGCTTTGAGTTTGGAAGTCAACGCTGGCCTGAGCGTGCAGCTCCTTGTTGGGTGGCTTGGCATGCGACACTAGTTGCAATATGCTTGGCGTCACCTTGGTCCAAAACTCAAAGAGTACACCTAGCGTACTGCCCTCGGCATTGCTGTTGGTGTTGTGAGCCATCTGCTCCAAATAAACGGTCCACAATTGGCAGAGTGTAAACGCATGGAACAGCGAGGACATGTGCAACACCGATGTCTTGGACTGCTCGGCGAAGCCCGCGAAGATCACTTGAATGTGATCGGCTATGTGACAGGATGCTTCCTGTGGCACAGGCTGCGAATATGTGACTCCTTGATGTTGGTAATGAACACTAGCTGCCGGCGGCTGGCCCTGTCCAGGCGCCACATTCGGCGGCAGAACTGGAGGCAATGTGTGCGTTTCTTGGCGGCGCTGCATCAAAGCCATGTGCGTAAGTGAGCCCAGCAAAAGCCACGAGAGCAGGCGCATATGACCCACACATTCAGTAAACTCCTTGGGACTGCAAGTAGTTCAATCGGTATTCGATTACGGTGCAAGAATTTCGTCTTGACTTACCCCTGCTGTAATGAAGACGGAGCATTGTTTAGCCACGGCAGATAGCGGGAGACCGCCTTGTTGTCGCGGGAGTTACCCCTGGACATCTCAAGTGCCAGGTACTGGGCCACTGCGCCCTTCAGCACGCCGCCCAGGGTGTCCTCGCCCAGGCCATTGCTTGTCTGGCCGTTCTTGAAATTCTGCAAGAGCAGAAGGTGCTCTCAGTTAGCGAGTGGTATAACGACATTTGGAAAGAGTTACCTTAATCTTGCTGAGTGTATGGAAATCTGCCAGAAAGTCGATCACATCGTTGATGTACTGCCTCAAGCAGTCGGCGGCATTTGTGGTCAGCACAGGAGCGGCGTCTGGTAGATCGGGCAAGGCACCTGGTGGTAGAGTGCCGCCCGCATCGAGTAGAACGAATCCGATGATCATCAGCAGATTGTGATCGGGGATGTTCGACTTGAACTTCAGTGCCTGCACAAACTCAAAGATCATTTGCCGACAAAGTAAGTTCTTGTCGCGATCCTTGTTGAAGGATCGGGTGCTCAGCGTGCACAGATCGTAGAGAGTTTGGTATTCCAAATTGGTGTGCTGCACACAGTAGGCCATAATCTTGGAGTACGGATCCAGCAGAGTTTTGGGCACGCAGTTCAAGCGCAATGTGGCCACAATCAGATCCAGCATATACTCGGCATTGCTGAGGCTGGGCATGATGACAATCACCTGACGCAGCAACGACTCCACGGCCTGCATGGCCTGTGACCACACAGCAAGGCCGACTCCTGCCTCGACGGGCACACACTGAAGATACTCGGCCATGTTTCGAAAGATGATGGGCAGCTGATCGATGGGCAGGGCCTTCTTCGAGGTCAGAGAGTCGCAGACCATATAAATGGGACTGGTTGCATTTAGATCCTGGAAGTCCTGCAACGCTTTGGCAATGCTGCGGAAATGGTTGTGCCGTATCTTGACTGCAAACCGAACGAGTTATTAAAGATGATCCACTCCACTCCAATATGCGGCCAACTTACTTTTCATTTGGGTCTGGAATACCTGCAGAAAGATTCCATTGGGCGCCAGCTGATGTAGAACGCAGCGGATGAATTGCAGTGCCACGGCCTGGGCGCTGCTAGCCAAGGGCGGCCCGTTCTCGCCTTGCCAGGAGTGCGTGCCACTCAGACAGATTCTACAATGGATCACAATGCAATGAACGGCAATGCAAGGAAAGTAATTTCGATTGACTACACTCACCGTGATGTCATGGTCAGCACCTCGGGCAGGAAGGGCGCTGCTATCGCTGGCTCTCGGTGAATGAAGGTGCCTAGGATTACGATGAATATGCCAATCTCTTCGTCTGTATACTCCTCGATGACAGCGCCGCAATCGGAGCAGCGGTCCACAATAGTATAGTTACCAACGCGTCGCGAGCTCTGTCGGGAAACGGAAGAGGACTTATTAAATATGAATTTATGATCAACTTGAATATACCCTGTAATTCATGTCAAACATTTTATGTTTTCAACTAGAAGTAAAAGATTTACTTACCCCTCGCTGGGCGTGGGCCGTTGAATGCGCCGCGTGTCCATTCGCAGCTTCGGGCGAGTCTTCGCCCTCTTCGTCGTGCTCCTCGGTTGGCTGGACAGGCGGTGGAGGTGGCCAGGAGCCGGCAAAGCGCGAGCGTATGTCCGGTATGGCATTGGTGTCCACATTGAAAGGCGCCAGCTTTTGCCTGGGTCGTTTAACGCTATTCGAGGTGGTCGATGTTCCAGTGGCCTGCGGCTGACGCTCGCTGGACTGCTGCCTTAGATCTTGTGTGACGTTTTTCAGAATGGATGTGTGCAGATCTTGATGGGTCTGTGACTGCGGCAGGTGTTGGGACGGTGCCACTGGAGTTGCAACTGGTGCATTGGGGTTGGGCGGTGACTCGAGAGCCACCTGCTTTATGAGTCGCCGGGGCGAGTTGTTGCGACTGCTGTGGGTGACATCATCCTTGGTGCTTTCCGACACGTCCAGGCTGTCCTGCTTGAGGTGACTTATGTCCGGCAGGTTGAGCCCATCTCGCATGCGCTCCACCAATGTGGCAACCGTATCCTGTGTGCCAATGGGCAGCAGTCGCTCAGGCGTTGGGATCTCCAATGCGGCAATATTCTTGGATGGTGGCAATAGACTCGCATCCAGCTCGTCACATGGATTGGGCATTACACTCATCTTTGACAGCGGCGAGTCCGGTGAACCATATGGCTTGTCGGTGCGCTTCAACGACTTTGTCTGCGACTTCTTCTGACGTGAGTCATCGACTGACGAGCTGGATGTGGCGGCGCTGCACTCCACGATGGTTTTGTGGCGTCCAATGGACTTGGCAATGTTGGAGGCCAGTGTGGCGGTGGCCCCGTTTGTGGAGCGATTGCCGTTGCCAGTGGTGCTGCTGCTGGTGCTGGGCTTGCTGCCACTGGTTGTGGGCACGTCTTGCAGCGCGCCCAGCGCTTTCAGATGATTGGTGGCGATGGCTGCGAACATTTTAGACGTAGAGGCAGCTGCGTTCTCCAACGACTTGTTGCGCACGGTAACCGCACGATGCACATCCACAGGCGGGCTAACAATCGCTGTCTCCGTCGTCTCGGATCCGACTAGAGGCGTCACTATCATGCGCACACCCTCCTGGAGGCTGTGGCGTGCGTGGGTGGTTACCACGGTGGTGCTAACGGACTCGTTGGTCTTTATCTTCGTTGAGTACGTGTCCCCGGTTTTGGTGGTGATCATGGACTTGGGCGCTTTGGATTTCTAAATTTGTAAAAATTCAATACGTTAGAAACCAGACGAATCGAAGATATTAAAGATATGGATTTACCTCTTCGGAGTATTCAATTGTACGGCGATTCCTCAGTGACTCTATTTTTGTGGGCAACATATCGTCAAAGTGAATGGCATCATCAAAGGAGCCCTAGGGAAGAAAGACAATTAGTCTGGAGCTTGGACAATGTTAGTAATTAGATTTACCGGTGCACTGCTGCCATGAAGTGTGCTGTCGGAGAGATCACTCTCGGGTATGGCCACCAGTTCAGACTCAGTTTCATCCGCATCCAAGCTGGAGTCGTTGTACTTGCGGAAGGCGTGCTGCAGTTTGGGCGTGAAGGCGACGTTTTGACCCTTGCTTTTGGAGGCGGCGCTAGTGCCTTCAGACGGGAACATGGGACTGGCCGGAGGACTTGCCTCTTTGTCATCGGGATCTGTGCCCAGAGAGGGCTGGCTAACGTCGCGTGATCGTGCTGCACCGCCAACGCTGGTCTGTATATCCAGTATGGTGGTGGTGGGGATGCGTCGGCACTGGTGGAAGTGGCCGCGCAGGCTGTTCATGATCATGCGAATGGCCGAGATGACATATCCACTGAGCGGTGGTTGTGTATAGGAGTACTTGTAGAGCACGACCAGCAGGGTGAAGAGCCAATTGCGACGCGGATACTGCTCCAGATACCACAGCGAGTAGTTGAAGACAATATTCTGATACGATTCGCCCGAAGTGCTTGTCGGATTGGGTGCATACAAAATGATCTGCATGACGGACGGCAACATGAGTCCTCCAATTAAATGATTCTGATCCAAGACTTGCGGCAAGTTGGCCAGAAATGCATTGAATACGGCTGAAACACTGCAAAGAGTAACGAATATTAATATCTTTTATCGTAGTGAATTACGCCATTAGCTTACCGTAGTGATTCCGGCGTGGTGTGGAAGGTCTTGTCGATTTGATTGTGGCCCAGAAGTAGGAACAAATGCTTCAACACAATGTTCTGCGTCCTGGTCATGGGCTTGTCCTCGGATGGAAAGGCCTGATCTGTGCGGGACATGAACTGCATCAGCATAAAGACCAGCAAGTGAATTGTCTCTCGATCCGATTCCTCTAACTCCGTAATGCGGCTAAGTAGTCCAATCAGATTCTCATCGTTGAGTCCACCTAGCGAGTGGATATGGCCATCTAATAAAAATTTAATAAAACAATTTATTAATGATGAAATTAATAAAATTCTCAATTGGAGGAGAGGAAAGTAAACATCGATTTCGAATAGACTGTATTTTTTTTTGTTTTGTTTTTTTTTTTTTTTTTTTTTCAATTTTTTTTTTTTTTTTTTTT
>NW_022045901.1:468522-491748 GCF_001654015.2 Drosophila navojoa
TTAATTATATTATTATTATTAATTTTTATTTAATTTGTTGATCGATTGATTTATTATTTCAGCATTCATTTATTTGTTAATTTATTATTATTATTATTTTTTTTGTTTTTTTTTTTTTTTTTGCTTCAATTTTTTTGTTTTTTGTTTTTAGTACACCCACATGCCAATTGCACAATTAGATTGAAATTCAGTTTATAGTGTGGATGAATATATATATATATACACACACAAATGTATTTAGAGCAGGACCCAATGCGAATTTGGTTGCTCTTGTGTCTCGAGTAGAAGTTGGAGAAGTTTACAATAGTACATGAGAGAATACATACCAGTTCGGAAGGGTACACTTAAAATGAGTTTGTTTTGTGTGAGAAACCAGTAATAGACATTTATCAACACTGATTTGCTAAAAGCAAAGTTTACATTTAACGATTAAACACACAGCGCACACATTCAACAAATAAAAAATAATAAACAATATTGTAAAATATTTTAAAATATTTTTTTTTAATATCATAAAATATTTTTAAATATTTTTATTGAAAAATAAATTAAAATTAAAATTATTACAAATACTTTACAGTTTTTATTTATATTTTGCTTATACTTTTAATATTGTTTTTATTTAAGTGTAGGACTAAAAAAATGACGAAAAAAGAAATAAGTAAAACAAAACATTCTCAATAGAAATGTTAAAACTAAGTCTCTATATACATCTTAAATATGAAATAAGAATACATTTCCAAAAAAATAGTCTTTTAAAAAAAGCTTTTGTTATTTTCGAACTTTTTTTTTTTAATCTTACAGAAATATATACTTTAATAGCGTGCCATCATGTAAATTGAAAATGAAAATTATAATAATAATGAGATTCCTCCATTCTGAATGAAATGAAGCGAATGGAGGCTCACAGCCAAAGACTAAAAGAAAGCACGGAGAAACGTTGGCAGGCCAGCGTTTAGGATTATATCATTCACAAAGAATCTGAAAAATATTGAATCGCTTCGTCCGAAGCTATCAGATCGTAATAATGTAATAGCAGTTAGTCATTTCGTAGATTTTTGTGAACTATACAATGTACACTGAACATCGAGCCATCACACCATTTGCGGATGAAAATAGTTGGGAAGAGAACGGGGAAAAAGACAGCTAATGTGGCTACGTGGACACACATGCTCTACAACCTACCTGGGTTGGCCGTGCTGCTGCCCGTGGTGCCCGTGGTGCCAGTGGTGCTGGCACCCGGATGCGGAGCGACATCACATGTGCAATGCATGGGATAGGCCAGTGCCGAGGGACTGGGACTGGGTGCAGCCACCGCTGGCTGTGGCGGCAGCAGATTTGGTGCCGAGGGATGCTTTTGGAAATGGGAGTGAAGGGACGTGGCAAAGCTGTGGACAGTGGTTGCTTGTGGGGCGCCTGTCGTGAAGCTCGACGTCGCCAGGCCACCCACGGCTGCCACCACTGTGGTCTGTGATGGTGCACGCGTCTGCTCAGAGGACTGCTGCTGCTGTTGCGTCGATGCCGTCGTCGACTGTGCTGGAGCGGCTTGCTGCAACGACTGCTGGGCAGCCTGGGTGCGCAGACGGGTCTCCGCCTCCTGCAGCGTGGGCAGTGGACTATGATGACTAGGCGGTACACAATGCACTAAATACTGATGGCTCTGACTATGAGCCGAGGCAAACGTCGCTACTGGTGCACTACTACCAGTGTGATGTGGATGGTGTTGTAATGTGTGTGGATGTGAATGTGGGTGTTGGTGTTGGTGTTGGTGTGGATGATAGGAAAAGGCCGTGTTGTGGGAGTGGGCTTGGTGTATGGGACATGGTGTCGGGGCCTTAGATCTTGTATTACTAGTTGTGGCCACACTATGACTAGCTGTATTTGTATTTTGATTGCCACTACTAGTGCCTAGGAACTGACCCAATCCGAAGCGCGAGGTCTTCCGCTTGAGTATGGGTGCCGAGACCTGGCGACTGTAGATCTTTTCCTTCTCGGGCACTGCAATGGCAAGACTGAATTTCCCGAAAATCCCAGCAGAGATCTCACGGCTTACCGAACTTGGAGTCCTGACGCGGCGCCATGCTGGCTGGTGCGGACATGGTTCGCTTGTAGGGCCACTTGGTGCCAAAGGAGGCGCTTAGAGTCTTGGCCATGCTGCCGCTGGTGTCCGATTGGCTGAGGGCCTCTCTGGCCTTCAGTATTTTGGCCGAGAGCGCCTCACTGCCGTTGTCCGAGTTGCGCAGGTCGCGCAGGTACGAAATGTCTCCGCACTTTTCCAGATTGATTTGCGCCTCCACGAAGAGCGTATCGAAGCGATTGAGAAAGAACTCCCAGCTGAGTATCTTGCGGTCGGATAGCGAATTGTGCAGCTGATATACCGACTGCAGCACCACGGGCCGATCGACAATGAACAGATCGAATTGCGACTCCAAGCAGAAGAGCAGTGACCGTATTGCCGTATCATGTATGGTTCCGATGTACAGAGTCGCCCGCTGCGCCACATACACATTGATGTCATCCATGCTGGCGATCAGATGACAGAAGGCGGTGGCCAGTGCCGTTTGCAGGCCAACCTCTGAGCGCAGCGGTGTCGAATCCATAAAACGTGTAATCACGGTTACTCGTTCCACTGCTGTGAAGCGAACGCGCCAATCGACATCGTGAAATGCCTCCTGCACCACGCGCCAAAACACATCCGAGCCCAGTGGCAGCGTGATGCAGTGCAGCAGCAGCGGCACGCATACCTGACAGATGTGCGAGTGCTCCGCATTGCACAGCTCCCACAAGCTATAGAGAGAGAGGAAAAGCTGAATTTCTGCTTTGAGCTTCTTGACAGCATTCACTCACTTCTTGATCAGCAAGTTCTCCTGGCACCATATGAAGAAGCCGCGCTGCTCCTTCGCAGCCTTCGTCAACGCATCGCCGTGCAGCGCCATCGTCTTCAGGCATTGCAGCACATAGTAGAGTATTTCGGGCTTTTTAATTGTCGGTATTTCCTGCAAAAATATTACATTTAAATACGATCTACAATTGCTAATCGAAATGCAAATAGTTAAGAGATCTGCAGACATTGGCAGTCTCCAGACTTATGGACCATATATCAGCTATGCTGTATCAGACTTTCGTTTTTATCTCTATTCACGTCCTTAGTTAGCTAAGCATACGCACCGTAAGCAGCTGGTGTATGTACTGCAGTGGTTGGGGCAGCTGATCCAGCGTAAACTTGAATTTGCCCACCGATGTGTGCCAGAAGTCATCGCTGTCCTCTTCCTCCTCATCGTTCTCCGAGCCGCTGCCGTTCTCGCCGCCAGCTGTGCTGCCGTTGGCTCCATTTTCGCCCATTACGGACGCCTTGGTGACGCTGACATTGGCGCTGCCCACATCCGCGTCGGACAGCGTGATGGACCGGGCCACAGCCCTGTCCGTGGGCAGAATGGAGGCCAAGTCAAGCTGCTCTGAAACTGTTTCTACAGTCGCCGTCATGATCTGCATTAGATAGCAAAGGTATGGCGATTAAAGCGAAGGCTCCCCCGCACCGACGGGCACATCTTTACAAAGTCGGTAGTTTACATATTTACACGGTATTTTCATATTAAGTGGGTGTACGGCAGATCACATTCATCACATAAGGTACGAGTGTACATAGATAAATGCAACGTCGCTTAAACTTACACATCCAATAATATTTGTTATGTTTATAGATATATATCTTTTTTTAAAGGTAGAATTAGTTTGTGATTTACATAAACGATTTACATAAAAACATGTAATAAATTGCAGGGTATTTGTGCATTAATGGTATTTTGTACAGTTGGTGGCTGTTGCTCGGTGTTGGAATCAAGGAACTGACACGGTGCTTGTACACGAAACATGCTAGTTAACATTGAGTAGAGTAAATAAGTGGACCAAACTTTATTAAGAGTACGTGGAAAAGTTGTAAAAATTAACGTAATATTTACATGATATAGAAACTAATTAAAAATGATAAAAACAATTGAGATTTATTCAAAAGAAAAACGACAGTTAATTAGAAAGAATTTCGTTTACATTTTATTTCCGTTTTTGTAGTACTCTGAAATTTATATATTCACACACATACAAGATACTTTGAGACACGGGAGTAGAAAAAAATTTGAAAAATATACTAGAAGAATTTATATACATATGCCTATAATACCTTGAAATTACCGAAACATCTATAATATCGAGAAATAAAACTATGCTACATTGATAAAACTGGAAAATATCTACAATTTCTTTTTTATGTTATTTTTTATTTGCACTTTTTCTGAAAGCAAAACCAGACGAAAACATTGATAGACTATCGGCAGCCTGAAAAAAGTTAAAGATTCTAAAGATTGTTGCCCTTAAGATTTTCTTTTTCGTATTTAAAATTTTCTTGATATAGTTTAAGAGTATTATGAATAATAATGGTTCTTTTATTTGCTTGAAAAAAAAAAAAAAAACATATTTTCTATAGTGATAATGATAATGAGTCCTAGATAAGTTTAAAGCTAATTTCAACTAAAATCTTGTTGATTGACCTATTTTGCCAAGACTATACTATTTGAATGTATTTTATATACATATGTAAATATAATATTTTTTAATGTAATTAAGCACATAGTATATTGAAGCTTGAAGAGACAAAACATGTGATTGAAACTTATTAAAATTATCTATTAGTATAAAAGAAGCCTATAAGCATTGCACTAAATGCATTTTTTTGTCGTCTTGTTAAATTGAAGTATGCATGTAGGTAAAAATAAAAACAAATAGGAACGTATTTAGAGGAAGAATTTCGTAAAATAAAGTAAATCGAATTAACACTCTGTACAATTTATATACACTTAACATGAAGAACACATTGTTGTTGTTGTTGTTGTTGTAGGGATAAAAACCAATTAAAATATAGGCATAGAAAATTGAAATGTACAAATATCGAATTGCATGTAGGAGTTTTGAAATAGCCAAATGATACAACTAATACTTCAATAATAATATTGATTGGTTTGATTTCAATTTTGATTTTGGATTTTTGTTTTGGTTTGTTTGTAAATGAATGCACAAAGTACCTCGTCTGTGGCGTGAACTTTTCTCAATTCATTACTATCAACTGAATGCCCATTTTCGTTATTCTATAAAAAATATATGAAGAAATGAAAAGTTTTGTATAATTGTCAAATGGTTTTTGGCTTCGAAAATTATAAATTCGTAATTTTTTCAATTGCATCGAAATGAAAAGTACAAAACAAAAACGATAAACAAAAACTGCATTTTCGCATGGAATCTGTATTATTTTGTTAACTATAATATATTTATCGTATTTGACAAAGTATACTCAGTGTTGCTGTTGTAATGTTTCTGAATACCTACTTAAACGCATAGGCTTTGCTGTTTTCATTTTGTTTGTCTTAATTATTAAGATTGATAATATTTCATGTTTTGTGGTGTACGTGTGTGTGTGTGTGTGAAAACTTGAAACTTGAATATTATTCGCCATTAAAAGGTGTCAACCAAAGAACGTAAGATATAATATATAAGGTTTGCTAATACTTATCGGAATACTTCGAAATACATACGGAACAAACGTGGGGCATGTGGACGAGCACGCCGCCCACTGAGTGGGGCTCGGGTTGTGGTACGGCCACAGGCACAGGACCTTCGTAAAGAGAATATATATATAAATAATTGAGATTAGTAAGCTTTAGTATATATACTGATTGCGTCAGTTGCACACAACTCTGCTAGAAATGGAAACGAAATCGTAATTGTAATTGTAATTGTAATTGAAATATGTAGTAATTGTAATTGTAATTGAAATTATTTAAGTGGCCAAGATAACGCAATGCATTCACTAATTCGAGCATGCATCCATGTACATACATTAAAAGTATAATTCCTAAAAACTGTTTCCACTAATGCTCATGGTCAATATGCAAATACTTTTGTTTTTTGTTTTTGGAAATTCACTGATTTAATCAACATGCAAGTTTTGAAAATTCCAATTTTTCCATTTCCAATTGGGGTTCGCGTCAATGTGTGTGCGCAGCTTAAGATCAGTTCATGATCGACTCGGATATGGCATTAATATAATGGAGATTTCTTCGAATGACCATAAACTGCATACACACAGACACTCAACAATGGCTACTCCTGAAGAAAATAGTCTTTAAAATCATAGATCATCAATATGTGTTAAGGGCACTGAGTGCTACGCCGGATGCGGGATTAGAACTGTGGACTTTAGTGTATTATTAGTGTAGTGGAAGACGCATTTATTAGTGTGTAAAGAGCGTTTACCGAACCGAAACATAATGGAACTAAATGGAGCAATCAATATTTATCTGTTTGGGAGTTCTACGTTAAAGACCATCTAATATATATATATATGAATATATACTTAAAAGCTTTTATGCTAAATCAAATGCTAGAAAGCGAAACAGACATTGTTGGATAGAAGAGTGTTTTGTTGTTGCTGTTGTTGTTAAAAGTGGTTTACTGTCTGCTTATAGGTGGGGTGTTTGCTGTGTATAGTCTACTCGTGTGTTCGTGTGGTATAAAGTACTCAAATTTATTTGAATTGTAACGAAATGTATGTTTAACTGATTAACAATGTTAATAATGTAATGCAAATATTTGATTATTGTTGATTTGTGTTTGGTGTGTAGTTTTTATTTTTTTTATTTTTGGTTTTTCTTTTTTAACAAATGATAAATTTGCTGTTGGTGCATCACCTGCCATTATAATAATTTTTCCATCGTCTGAAAAGAATTGATCTAGCTTAAAGATATCTGATAATGATTGATAGATTGTAAATTTTAGTATTTAGTATTTGATGAGTAGTTGACGGTTTGTTATTGTATTAAATAGCAAGTTAATAATTCATCATATATAGACCGATTGATTCGACAGAGCGACAGAGCGACAGTGTGTGACAGAGATAGACAGAAGATAGACGTTGGTACGCGCGAGAAAAGTGCGTGTGTGAGCGAGACAGCGAGCGAGCGTTAGTAAGATTTTTATTTATACAGTGGACGCGTAGAATATGTTAGAGATAGAGAGAGAGAAAGATACACATATTTATGTAGATAGAGATAGCAAGATAGACATATAATTAAAAGCCAAATAAGTTGAAAGGAAAATGTTTCTTAAAATATGATTATGGAAAGAGACTTAATAAATGATCTCGGTTTTAATTGCAGCGTTCTTAGTGAAATGTGTTTCAATTTAGGAATTAGTCTCGGTCTTGTTTAGTATTTGGTAAGTTCCATAAGCTGTTTATTATTTGAATTTCGTTTTAATTTGGTCTGGGTTTTAGGGAAGTTCAAACTGTTTACTGAGCATAACAGGTGCAGGTTTCTATGTTGGTTCCAAACTTGATTTATATGCGCTTTAAACGTGGGCTTTAGACTAAGCAATTGTTTACAAAGACGCTTTCAAAGGCGTCATACCATTCAGTTGCCTGCATATAGTCGAGGCAATCATGTATAGTCTACGTTTTTAGCTACAAGTTGAGTGATATTTGTCTGGGATTACTTTTACGGTGGTTAGTTACGAGTATTTATAGGTTAGGTTTTGCGGGTTCGAATTAGATACAAAACTTGGAGACTTTTCGAGAGGCTCTTTACAACCGAATTTCGCAAATCAACTAAAAAGCGCTCGGAAAGCGTCGGGCTTACCTGCGAAGCCGCCGAGCGGGCCCAATGGGATCGGCAACGGTGCCATGGAGAGCGACACATCACGGGTTTTCTCCTTCTCAGATTCGGGTGGCGACTTCCGCGATGATTTCTCCTCTTCGATGATGTCCTCAATGGGCACCTGAGTTGAGGCAGTTCATCAGTGATGCTGTTTGGCTATTTGAGTAAGGATTACTTACATCGGGTGGCCTGACAGGATTCAGCGGTGCCATAAACTCCACCAGCTTCGTAGACAGCTGATGCCACATGGTGGAGGCCTCGCAGTAAGCACACTCGGCCACCTGAAACCGCATGAGATAAGATCTCAGTTTGTAGAAATTCTAGTTGGAATTAGTTAGAGCTCTCACCTTCAGGGCACACACATGACTGCTTAGACCCACCCGGGCCGCTGTCACCATGCATTTGATAAGGCGCGAGACGTTCTCGCAGACGCTGGTGTGTATGCCCATGTGCTGCTCCACGTCCTGCAGTTCCATCTGCTTCAAAAGAATGTCCAGCATGAGTATGCAACAGGTGAGATTGTGCTCGGCATCCGTGGAAAATTCTGTGTGACGATTGGTGGGCGCCTCATCATCCGATATGGCCGAGGTATTCCCAGAGTCATCCTCCACAACAGGTGCTGCAAATGGAAGGCAATTCAAGTAACTGGAGTTCATTTACTGGGGAGTAATATTTACAAATGGAACTGCGTCTGGGTGGGTTGGCCATTTCGGCCTTGCTCTCCTTGCACGGCGTTTTGGGCGCTTTCGCCTGCTGCTGCGTCTGCGGCTCCTTCTCCTTCTCCCGCATCAGTTCGTGCTGTATGCCATATTTCATGATGCGCACTCCATCGCCGAACATGGCAAAGAGCTGGACGAGTGGTATGAGTATTTCCAGCTTGGTCAGTATTTGTAGCCAATGCAGCGCTTGCTGCTGCACCTTGGCTGTCGTCTTCTCGAATCGTATGGCCACAAAGTTGTACATGGTCTTGGCATCGAAGCCCAAGGGCGACATTTCCGGATCGAGGATTTTGCTGAGCACAATTTTGAGTTCGTTTAGCTCCTTTTCGGCCACATCGTTGGTAATGGCTTCCATCCAGTGCGGCATCACATAGTCCCATATCTCCGAGGTGATCACCTCGTAGGGCACCAGGCAAATCAGCCGCTGTAGCCCCTCCTTCAGGTGGCTGGTGCGCGAGGCGAGCGTCTCCCAGTGGCCACCCACGCGAGCGTACTCCGGCGGATGGGGCAGCAGACAGGAGATGAAGACGTTGTAGTGTATGCGGCAAATCTCCTTTAACCAGTTGCAGACGTGATCTATTTTGAGCTTCTCTATGGTGCTCTCCACCTGCCCAGCAGCTGGAAATGCAACGTTAAGCTCTGTGTGGGATAAATTGCTACTTCCTCTACTCACCATCGTAGGAGTAGGCCGTGACATGAAACCAGTGAAAAAGCATGCTAAGAATGCGTCCCAAAACCTCGACAGGTGTGTCAGCGGTGGGGGTGCAGCGGCCCACCAGTAACCAGATGCCATAGCGGCCAAGTCTCTGGCGCTCCTCGAGCGAAATGTTGTCGGGCGTGGTCGCACTGCCATTCTTCTTCACGTCCATCAAGGACTCCTTGCCCGGCTCAAAATTCAGCGGCTTGGCCTCGCGCAGCAGACTGACCACGGACTCGACCATGTGCATTTGCATCTCGGGATCCATCTGCCAGGCTGGCTGCAGGCTGCGATGCACCACATGATCCCCACCACGGCGAGAGTTGTGACGATTGCTGTGGCACTGGGCGCAATAGCGAATGGGATGATTGCCATTGAAGCTGGCGCACTCGGTCGAAAAGCAGATGGAGAAGGCGGACTTCTCGTTGGAGCGACAGTTCTTGTTCTCGCACACCATCGACACCTGTTGCATGGGATGCAGTATGTCGCCAAACTCCAAGTTCGTGTGCTCCCGATGTATCTCGTTGGCGCACTCAATGCACAGATACAATGGCGGCGGACAGTCCTGGGCATAGGTGATGCTAATGCTGTGATCATAGCAAACCTTGGCTGCCTCAGCATTGCCAGCGTTGGGGCAATGCTCGCGCTGACAGGTGAATGGAACCAGGTCATCTGCACAATTGGAGAGAGTCGAGACAATATTTATTAAAAATAATTGAGAGGCATGGGAAACCATAGACTAAGCTGGGAATGCTGAAAAAAAACTTAATCGTTGATGAGGATACAACTTTTTTCGCATTCAGCTTTATGATTTTTCTACGGCCCGAATACTTGCACACTCTACTCACTGGTAAGCTTGGAGAGCAGAACTTTGCGATCAAAAAGATTGGGATCGAACGCAGGCCAGTAGTAGAAGAGCAGCTTGGCCGCAGAAGAGCGGGAGACAGCCGTGCCATAGGCCACCACACAGAGTATATCCTTGACGACGTTATGCTTCAGCGTCATCAGGCACTCCAGCAGTTGACAGTGATGTGCTGGAAGATAATACTCATACTCATAATATATACAGCAAGAAGTGTAAACGGCTTTTACCTGGGTTCTTCGAGTACTGCAAGACCATCATGATGACAGAGGAGACCGATTGACAGGCTTGGCACTCCTGCTCATCGGAGCTGCGACGTGCTGTAGATGAAGGATTAGATTAGAATAAGCTGTAGGCCAGCAGAAGTGAAACCTACTTATAGTAAAGGGTAAAATATAGTAGCATAATGCATTGACAATATCCTGATGCAAGGCTGGCGGTAGTACAGATATAGTAGAGCTAACTAGATAGGGTAGATTATCAATAAGATCCTTGTCGAGGAAGGGTAATATACAGCAGAGGCACTGTAGCAAAGCTTTGCCAAAGACTGAAAGTAAAGTAAATGTAAATGAGAGAGTTTTATCGGATTATCATTAGAAGCTTACCAATTTGGCCATACTGGATGCAAGGTGCCACATCGATGAGCATGGTCAAGGCATTATAGAGATTGCCATATTCAAGATTTGGATAGGCAGACATGCGTGTAGGATCTTCGAGAGGATCGCGAATGAGCTCATGCGGAGAGGTGCGCACATCTTTAAGGACAGCTGCAAGTTAGAAAATGTTAATGATGCCATATAAGGGTAAGTTTGGGTGGAGCTTACTTAGTAGAGTTTGAGAAAAGTATTTGATATTGTTAGCAATATCGACGCCAGAGGGCGCAGGTAAGACATTGTGCAAGAGGCGTACATGATATTCATGGAGGGCTCTCAGTTTTGCCTGAACTGTGAATGAAAAAGTGGAAAAATATTTTAAAGAATTGTTGTTGCGCGCCATATAACTAATATGCCCCTATGCAATAAGTACAGGGTAAAGGTGTTGCAACTTGAGACTCCTGTGGCATACTTACAGGCGGCAGCGCGAGTGCCCATGTTGATGAGTTGCACCTTAAAGCTGCCAGTCATTATATCAGACAATTCCTTTGCATTGCCGAAACTGCTGCCGAGCGACTTCGCATTCTGCATGAAATGTTTCAAAACATTAAATACCAAATTGAACAATCTCTAAGCATTACGTAATCTGTACCAGCCTGTGGCTGATGCTGTAAAAGTTTCAGTGACTGCTGAATTTTAAGTAATTTTTATAAATTTCATATATTCCAATTAGACTAGAGTTGTGGGCTTCTATTTGCAATGCACTCACCTCGAAATTAGCTAGTTTTTTCAATAAATTTGCAATTTTTTACGGGTTGACGATATACCTTGACCACAAAGAAAAATCTCTATAACTAAACTGAGCTCTGTATGTGTTCGCTGATTGGGTGTGCTGTGTGTGGGTGTGTAAGTGTGAGTTAATGTGTGTATCTGTGCAAGAATTTCGCTGTGTCAAGTGCCGAACACCTTATTGACCGAGTTTCTCACACTTATCCCGCACATCACGCAGACTTTTGCCCAATCTTCCGGCTTATATGTTATTTCTTATATTATTTAGTCGCAGATTTCGATTTCGATTAATTATTTGAGTTGCATTTTTATAAAATTAATAGCCGGAATATGCCGTGGAGTGAGCACTGACCCACTTTTACGACTGCTGATTAAGACTCACCCCGAGAGTGGCCCGAAAAACCAGCTGAAACCGGAACATGCGCATTTCGAATGTTTACTTCGCATTTTGCAGTTGACGCAGCTTTCCCGCTTTTCCGACTTGACGGTCCGATACAACAAGTGTTTGTTTTGGTCGGCTCTCTTGTAAATATTTACTGCCATCCTTATCAGTTGGTGCCGAGGCGAGTTTGCGCAGTTGCTGCGTTCTGTTTGTAAATATTTTCCAGCTGTTTGTCCAAAATGCAACAAGTTTCTGCTTTGGAGACTTTCCAAGTAGTACATATATACATATATAGGGTATTTTTTGTAGATTTCTATAGGCTGACTTTGTGTAACTTTCTTTGTTCTTAACTCAAATAAAAAATTGATGTACTCTTAGTATAGACTCATTATGAAAGTTGTAGTTCTGTATACTCTGAACCCATTAAAAATAGGAATTTTATAGAACTACGACTGTTCTTGCTATACCCCACTCCCACTTCCGAATCCACCCCCATTTCCATAATTATTGGCAAAAAGTATAGATAGTATATAAGTATAATAAGAATTTGCTCTAAGTATTTCCTCTAAATATTTCCTCTAAATATTTCTTTTAAATATTTCCTCTAAATATTTCCTCTAAATATTTCCTCTAAATATTTCCTCTAAATATTTCCTCTTTAATGATTGGCTAAACGATCACATGCATCACATTACATTACTTCACTTTAATTTACCTCAATGCACCTAACGATTGACCCCCACCAGGCCTGAGCGACTGAAGAAATGCTGCAGCTGCCCTTTATATAGGGCGACTTTCGCTCAAAGTCTAATAGGCGCTCAAATGAGAGCCTGGCGTCAGGTAGAGATCAAGAGCGTCAAATGACCAATGGGAGCACTCTCTACTGCTGCAAGCATTCTAGCTTCGTGGGCTTCGTAGGGGTCGTCGCAGCCGAGCTTTAAGGGACCAATGGGAGCACTCTCTGCCGCTGCAAGCATTCTAGCTTCTGTTTACTCAAGAATAAGTAGCAAATGCTTGATGCTGCATACATATAGACATTTTTAATGATCTTAAGTAGCTATTCTTCGTCTTTTGCTTTTGTTAGACAGACAGAGAGACAGTTAGCCTAATGCTTCACATATACTTGTAACTGAAAATTGAGTACATAATGAATTTGTATAGTATCAGTAGTAAGAAGACGCGCTGTTTGGTACTCTATTTAAAATAATAATGAATGTAGTTAATCAATGAAAGTTAGCAATTTAACACATGCGCAAAATGTTCTGTTGAAGCCGAAGGGAGTCGCATTTAGGGCTTCTTTTGGGGTTGTCCGAGACTTTCGTCTGGTTTATGCGGCACCTTTTAACCTGCAGCCGGTAAGTGCCCAAAAAAGGGGCGAAATTAAAACCGGCAGACACTTTAACGACAGATTTAACTGAACTTTGTGAACTGACCAAGCCAAGTTGGAATCGTTTTACAGTTGTTGGGGGCTGTATGGGTAGTTAAATGGTATTAAACAATGTGTTGGGATTTTTCTTAATATGCTTTATTCAGCATTTGGGTTTCAAGTTAAAGCTGAACTGCAGAAGAACTAATGTACTTAATGTGTATGTGCGTGTGTGTGTGTGTGGGTGTATGCGTGTGTGTCTATGTATGTATGCTTCGATTCCTCAAAATGTATGGTGAGTGGGTGGCAGAAGGCTGGCAGGCTCTTACAAACTGGATAACAGTAAATTTAAATAGGTTACAGCTATAACCTATGATTCGGTCTCCTCGTTTGAGGCATTCAAAACAACATCGGAAATAGCGAGCATTTGCACTTCCTCGAGTATCTCCGGAATGCAGTTTAGATGAATATCCGATGTCTTTTCTGGCTCAGTAATATCTGTAGTCTCGGGCAACGGTTCTGCCGCCGGTATTGTGGGCTCCTCTTCGGCTTGGACTGGATCAGACTGCTGCTCCTGCGATATCTGAGGTGATTCTGGCACATTTTCCATTTCTATTGCCGGTTTCTCTTCCTGCCGGTTGGCCGCCTTCTGGCGGTGAAAAAGCTGTTTCCAATAGCCAGATATGGATGTCTTAATTGTGGGCTTTGCGTTTGGCACCGGCTTGTCGGTAGCCTCCTCCACGGCCGGGCTGACAGTGCTGGAAGCGGGTTCGTCAGGCTCTGTGAACTGCACAGTGCCTGGGAGATAAAAAATATATTTATGTCTAGATCTACAATAGATTTATGTATAAGAAGTAGCACAGTTACTTTTCGTAGTGCCCTTAAGTCGGGTGAGAAAACGACTTATGCTGCCTGGTTTGCCAGGGTCCTTGGCCTCATCTTCCAAGTCGATTTGATCCTCGCTGAAATCACTTGGTGTGATGGATTTCCTGCCAAGCTTAAAGAAGCGCTTCAGCGAATTGGACTTCGTTCCGGCTGTGTCGTGTTCGGCTGTTGGCATAGTTTCGGGCGCGGCAAGCGGTACATCTTGAAGGTTTGACATTGTGCAACCACTTGAATTTTTCAATTTTTTATTTATTTACTGCTCGTTGACTTACGAAATAAAAATGAATCTGGCTAAACAGTTAACAGCAACTGCCCCAACTTTAAACCCAAGGCCTACTGAAAGTCGTTCAACAGCACTCTGGCCCCAACGAAGTCCTGCTGCTGGCATTTGAAAATTTATACGTCTGCCAATTGATTGCAGATTTAGGTACCGACCAACATGTGTTAACAACGACATCGAAACTGGTTTCAATTGATACGATTTCAATATGTTGTTGTGCGCTCTTTCCCCCTCTCTCTCTCTCCCTCTCTCTGCCGCTGACCAATACTCCAATACCTCAATACCAATATCAATTCATTCAATATGGCACCACACAATACCTCTCGTTATACGTTAGTCCATTGTTCCAAAAGTCCCCTCCGCCTCGATCCACATCCCTTCCAGCTCTGACCGTTGGCCACCAACAAAGCCGTTTCGTGCTGCCTCTTATAAAATCAATTGAAGAAGTGGCGATTCCTGCTGTCGACACTGCACCACTGCACCGCTGCATCGCTTGTTATTATGGCTGTAGTACGAGTACGAACACAAGTATTGTATGTACATTAATTTATGTGGTTATATTGCTGTTGCTGCCGATGTCGAGCACCAGAACAATGGACATTCAGTGCGTAACAAAATTTTTGGTTGCACGTATGTGAAGGGTGTTGAAATTTCAACGGATTCTACTTGTAAAATATGCAGCATGTGAATTTTTATTGCTTGGAGAATGATATGGAGGAGGAGAAGGATAATGAGAGAGATAATTAGAAAGAGCAGGAAATATGAAAGAGAAGGACACTGAGAATGAGACTGAGAGTGAGAAAGAGAATGAGAGTGAGAATGAGAATGGGAATGGGATTGAGACAGAGAATGAGAATGAGAAAGAGAATGCGATTAAGAATGAGAATTAGAATGAGAACGGGAATGAGAATGGGAATGCGAAAGGGAATAAGTATGAGATTAAGAATGAGAATGAGATAAAGAATGAGAATGAGATTGAGAATGAAAACGAGAAAGAGAAACGGAAATAAAGTGTTATAAGGCAAGAGAAATGAATAAAGAATAAGAACGCGAGAGAGATTATTTATAAAGAATCATTTAGATTTTTCATTGTTTTTGAACTTACTTAGTAATTTATTTGTAAAAGTTATTTGATGTCCGTTTCTCATATGCGAGGTCTGCGCTTCTAATATTGAAAGGAGTTCTAAATTGATATTAAATTCATGCACGCAGATGACTTTAACAGAGCCAGTACACATCTACGTAAGCAAGGAAGTATCAATAAATCATATGTGCGACAGCAAAACATGGATTAATTCAAGGGATATCCGTTACCAGGGAGCAGCTGCTGCTAGACAGCTAACGAGTTTCTCTCCCACCCCAAAGAAAGTGTGAAAATGTGAGCGACAATGAGTTGGAGTTGCATCTAAATGGGTGCGGAGTTGGAAATGTTGTTTGTGGCATGACGGCAAATTCATTGCCAAACACATTTGTAAATACCAAATGCCCCATAACCAGAAGCAACAGCAGTTGCAGCCACAACGGCAGTCAGCAGGAGAACAACAATAATATCAGCACACACCCCCCTGGGCTTACGCAACAACAAAGGGCAGCAGCACAAGTGAAAACAATGGCAGCAGAAGCTACAGCAGCAGACCGCAAAATGTGTTGCATGCCCCCTGGCGCTGTTGTCGAGCTGATGCTGTTGCTGGCTGGCGTTTGAGTTGGAGTTGGAGCTGGAGCTGGAGTCGCAGTCAGAGCCAGTGGCAGACAATCCTCACAGACGAAGTTAGCAAGTGCATTCATTCATTGGCAATAACAATCAAACTGCTGCTAGCACTTGGCTGCTGTTGTCGCTCTGTGGAAGCCAAAGAAGATGAAGGAACCCTGGCAGGCTGCTCCACCCGCTGGCCCCAGCTCTTGTTGCGCATTTGCAATGCCATTCAACTTGTTTTTTGCTGCCGACAATAACAGCAACAACAGCAACAGCAACAAGAGAGCATCCATTGCCAAACCAGCCCATTCAATGTTATTGACTTTAAAATTTCGTTTAGTATATATTCTCTAATTGAAATAGATATCTCGTACTTTTGGTGCTCCATGTGGGAAAAGTAAACTTTAGCTGGGCATACCTTGATAAAGATCATAAATTTGTCAGCTCCACACCTTGGGCTAGTTCGATTTGGCATTACTCTATATCCGCCTTTATAGATTTACAATATTGACTCGGACCAAGTCTGTTGACATTGTAACCCCAGCGATAAAGAGTTCAATCGCTTTGGTTTATTGGCCCCTCAACAGCAACAGCAACAACAACAACAACAGTGCTCCATTTAAAATAAATATTTTATGTCTAACGATAATAAATTTCCAACTCTGTGTTGATTCAAAGCGCATTGATAATACTTTTTATTATATCACACTTTCACTTCAATGATTATGATATGAAGCAGCGGCCGTTGAATTAAGGCTTGAGCGGTGTTTTATAAGATGAAAATTGTTAATATAATAGAGCTGTAAGGTTTTATATATATATTTATTTTTAAATGAAATTTTTTATATAGAAGCTTTTGCAGACCGAAGAGGTAATATGGTTCTCACTGCTCATTTTTCCTAAGCTGATTTAAATATGTTTTGTAAATGAATTATACATACTATAATATCTTATATTGAGCATCTAAGCAAATTGATATAACTGTGTATAACAGTAACTGCGATCAATATAAATGTATGCCATACACACTTTTTTTGTTAAATAATACTAAGATTCTTTTACGAGTATAAGCGATGCCTAAAGCAGAACCGTTGACAATCAATCGCAGCTTGCGATCAAGTTAATCAATTACTACAAGCCGCAATAAATTCAACGCGTTGCAAGCGCCAGCGCAGCTGTTGATATCGATATCGGGTGATGGAATCAAAAGAGGCAAAGCGCCAGCCGAGTAAACAGAATGTCAACAGTTTAATAAATAAAATCAGTCAGCACCACAGCAGGCGCAGATCCAGATCCGCAGCAACAGCCAGCCGGAGCTCAAGCGGGCGCTGGGAGCAGGCGCGCGACGGCAATTAAAAAAAAAAAATAAAAGAAGGCAAAGACACAAGCACGAAGCGCGCAAGATTCACTCCGCTTCAGATTCAGATTTAGAGCCAGAGCCAGAGCCAGAGCCCGAGTCGAAGTCAGAGTCTGAGTCGGAGTCGGAGTCAGTCACTCGATCACAGAGCACACGGCGGTCCAAGGTTGCCGGCAAGCACATGTGAGGCGCTGCTGCAGCATCTTTTCGCGTCGCGGCGTCGTGTGCGACAGGAGCAGATTGTCGCAGTCGATCAGAATCAGCGCTGACATTTTGATATTTGAGTCTGCCATAAAAATATGATCGATTTATTATGCGACAAGGCGACGGCAACGGCAACGGCAACGGCAACTGGCCCAGCGACAACATGGCCAACTCCTTCGGGCCGGGCGCGGTGCAATGCGCGACATTGATTTTCGCGAAGTAATGAGGCAACTCATTAATCATTTTTTTAGCTGTGCATCGGCTGGGGGATTATGCTGCCCGGCATCCCGGCAGCGGCAGCCGTCGCCGCCACTGACGGAATGCTGGCAACATGTTGCACATGCTGCTGGCTGACTGGCGGCAACAGCTGCAGCTGCAGCAGCAGCAGCAGCAGTACATCCCGGAACAAGCTCTGCCTGCACCCAGCCCCGCTTGTATTCGCTGTACAAATCGTGTTCTTTGCGCGCACACTGCTTGATTTTGTTAACCTTTTGACCATTTGAAGTTATTTTTGTATGCTTTACTGCCAATTTGGTGGTCATTGGCCATTCACTTGACTTGCGACTGTTGCCTGTTGCCTGCTGCTTGTCGGCTGTCCATGTCCAATGTCTGCTGCTTGCCAGTGCCAGTTGCCAGTTGCCAGTTGCCAATTGCCTGTTGCTGCGGTTGCTCTTTTGGCACACAACGCACCATGGCTGACAGTTTGGTCGATTGCCTGGCCTCTACCTCAGAGTCTGGCACTGCCGACTCGGCTGTCGCGGTCGCGGTCATCTCCTGGCTTGTGGCACACACACTTGGGCCATTTGGCAACCGCCTGGTGGAGTATTCTATACGCTACAATTGGACTCTTGTGGGCATAGAGCACTAAAGCAAGTGAAGTGTGCCAAGATAAATAACAGAAATAAATACCAAGTAGTATCATAAACAAATTTAAACTTAAATATGATAATTGAAATAGTCTGTATATTTTGATTATAGTTAATTAAATTTATATTAATATGTCAATAATTATATACAGAAACATATCTTTTTCAACTAACAACTAATTTGCCTCTTTTGTAATTGCTTTTTGGTTTGTTATTGCCGTTGTCTTGTGATTTACCTGTGAGCTTAGTTGTTGCTTTGCTTTGTACAGGGTGCCACCAGGTGAGCGGGGTATTGGTGTTACCTGCACTTGTCTCGCACAGTTGGCCAACTTGTTAGCTGTTGCTGTTGTTGTTGTTGTTGTTTTCTGTTGGGGCCATTAGCCTTCACTGCGAGGCACACGCACAAGCACACGCACATACACAAACACACTCACACATTTTTCAAAAATCGCAATTCTAACAAAATTTCTTCATTTGGCGTCTGAACTTGTTGCTTGTTTGCAGTTGTTGGCAATTATTTATAGTTTCTGATGTATTCAATTTATTATGCAGATGTAGAAAGTTGCTAAATGCTTGATGTATGACTCTAGCATATTGAATGTAATCATTTTTCCATAGTTTACTAAAACAACTTGACGGAAATGCATTTACCTGCTCACAAAGATGTCTGCCCGTTTTAAGTATCAGTTGATTATAATACTCGTATATGGTTACGTTTTCTCACCTCTATGAGAATATTTAATCAAGTGACATATGTTATTTTAAAAGAGAGAGATAGAGAGAGAGAAAGAGATAGAGAGAAATAGAGATCGAGTTGGTAAATTACTTTTGTATTGTTTGTCGGTTTTATATACAGTGACGAGCTAAATTATTGGCACAGCAAGGTTTTTAAACTAGATAGCAATTTTTCAAGTATTTTGAAACGTTTTTTTAATGAAACAAAAAATTAACTAAGTAGAATAAGGTATTTATTAAGTTTCTATGTTTCTTAAGTTTTTTTTAGGTGTGCCAATAATTTTGTTCAGCAACATTTTTTGTTTTTTTTTTTTTTTTTTTGTTATTTAATTTTTTTAAAATGTACGATGAAGTTTTTTGCAATATTTTTGTTGTATAACTTAATAAATACTTTATTCTACTTAGTAAATTTTTTGATTCATTAAAAAAAAAGTTTCAAAATACTTGAAAAATTGCTATCAAGTTTAAAAACCTTGCTGTGCCAATAATTTAGTTCGTTACTGTACATTATGAGAACGAGCGTGTTCAGCAATGAAGGGAAGTGATGGTTTAGAAATGTACAGCAATTTGACGATTATGTCATTTTGTACATTTAAATGGGTTATCTATTTAAATTATATATTTAAAATAATCATCAGTGGTTCCAATTTTAAAAAATTTTAAATATGAAATACATTGTAGTATGATTTTACATTGTAGAGTCGAAGTACAGCGCAGATATGAAGAGCACGTTATTTGTCGTCGGGATTGTTCAAGTTTGCTTTATACTAAAATTCAGCATAAATGTAAGTTTACAATTTTGTAAATTTATAAAACAGTGTTGGTGTATTTCAAAATTTAGAATGCAGCTCAAGTCAAGTTTACGAATGCCGTCTGCAAGTCACATAATGAATCCTGGGTTATTTTGGACACATGTCGTCTGAGAGCAATCAACCGAAACAAGACTGTTTTCAACCTAAATGCCACCTTTTTACATCCCGTCCATAGTATGTACGCTGAATTTAAGTTCTTTTCGAAAGGCAATAGTTACCAACCTTGGCTTTATAAGCCGTTAATTGACATCTGTCGGTTTCTGAAGAAGCCCTATCATCCTGTTGTTGTAATGGTGTACAATTTGCTTAAGAACTATTCCAATTTTAATACCAGATGTCCCTTATTGGTAAGTCAAATACTGCATCTATTTACATGATGTAATTGTTTACCACATTATTTTCCCATAGGGCCCATACTATCTTGATGGGTTTCATGTACTCTATGAGAATATCGGTGTTCCTTGGCCATCTGGTGACTTCTTATTAAAAATCAATTGGTTAGTTGAAAATCGATCACTGTTTTCAACAAATGTTTACTTTCTTATTCAAGAATAAGATTTAAGAATGTATTGAAATCGGTAATTAAATATACTGTATAGTATTATTCCGATTTTAAAGTTAAATGAATAATCGATTGAAATAACAATAAGTAGCATCAATTTTTTTTTTATTTATCAAATTTGGGTTACACTTTGCATTAAATTCTCACAATAAATCAAGTCAACCGACAGCAGTTGATTTATGCACAATTTGTCTGCCTAAATCCAAAATCTAGACAGGCAAATACTATCAATATTCGCTTAAAGTTCATCACACTACAATTGGTAATTAATTACGGCCACTGCAAAAAAAAGTAGTTGCCATCAGAGCTGCAGGTAATTAAAAAATAAATAACTAATCGAGACAACTTAATTTTGAAGGTTGCTGCTGGCGAGCCAGTGATCAACATGCAATTTTCCATGTAGCAAAGTTTAAAGGCCAGCTCGAGAGGGGGAAAATGGCAGCAAAAATGTATTAAAATGTTTTAAATGGGTTGGCGGCTGCAGCAGTAAAAAAAAAAGAAGTAGGAGATAAATAAACAAAAAATAGGTAGCCTGCAATCTATTAGGCAAACAAGCGCCGCTGACAGGTAACATAGATCGCCAGGCGAGCTGAGGCCATTAGAAAGCGATTAGATAGCGATACAGATACCAGCTACAGATACAGATACAGATACAGATACAGATATGTAGCTCTACACATACTCGTGCACACAGCTACACGACATCCATACATATGTTACCCACGAGCTAAGACTCAGCCAAACAATGTCTGGACAGGCCACAAACAATGGCAGCTAAACATGGCAAGTTAACAGTTTAATTTTGCAGCGCCACAGACATAAACAAAGCCGAAAAAAAAAAACACCAAATGCCGCTACGTGCAGCAGTGGCCAATGCAATATGCGGATGTTTGCTCTGCATCCGAAAGATACGTAACTAATGCATCGACAAAAAGCGCGCTCAATCTCAGGACGAAACAAAAGCAAAGCCTGCTGCTAGCTGGCAACAAAAACTCAACTGCAGTTATCGCTCATTATGGATCTTGATCAATGTGCTGTTGTGTGGAGGAGCGCTTTGGGCAGTTGCCAGAAAAAGAGAAAAAGAAAGAAGCAAGAAACACAACTAAACCGCAAGCCACGCACAGGAGCCGAGTCTGGCCCAAGACAAAGGAATTGTCTCCCTGCCGGCCGGCCAACAAGTGTTGCCGCAACATGTTGCCAAAAAGAGCCAAAGGCAATGGCCGCGGCAACAATGAATCCAAAGCCGAGACTGAACCCGAAGCCAGCTTCCGCCTCGCATCCTTTCGAGTTGAGTTTGGCATGGCATAGAATTAGCCAACTTACGTATTAATGGGCCAAAACGCACTTTTCGGTGCGCTACGCTTAATGATAAAATACCTGTAAAAATATATATGAAATACTTAAATAAATATCAAATATTTTTTATTAATCTATTTATATACAATATGGAGTCAATTAAATGTTCTTATATAGATGCTTAAATCTTATAAATTATTTTCATATTATTTTCCAATTTCAATGACTTATCCAGAGAATATTTTTTAATTTTTTCTCATCTCTTAATTTATTTTAATCGCATTTGCTAAATGATCTCGTGGTAATTAATAGCGCATTATGAATGTAGTATATATATCAAATCATTTAATGCCTCTTCCATTTTTGCATCTGCTTTGTAGCGCATCAGTCAACACGTGTTGACCCAGACTTTTACCCATTTCATTTGAATAATCAAACATTTAATTTACGCACCATTTATGGCAAGTTTCTGCAAATCGATCGTCGATTCGCTTGTTTGTGGTGCATGCAACATTGGGAAGGGAACGATAAAAACAACCGACACAGCTGTGGTTTAGACGGCATTATAAGACCATAAAAACACATCAAACGAAAATAAAAACAAAAGATCTAAAAAAACCGTAACCGCAAATGTTGTTTTGAACTTTCTTGAAGTTTTTGCTCAAGTGGCACGATATAAGCGAAACACTTTCAGCTTTTGTCTTAGCAAAAATGACATTGGAACGAATCGTTACCTATGGAGACTGGACGGTATGGTTCACATGGCATCCAGGTCGAGTTCTTGACGCTCGAAAACGTTGGCATTGAAACTGGCTAAATTTGTTTTCGTTTGTATTTTACTCTATTTTCACTTCACAATAAGTAGACTCTCTGATCTCTAAGTAAATCCTAAATGCTACCGCCCAAGCAACATGCCGCATAAGTAAAACAGTTTTCTATTTGCAAATACGTTCAATTCCCACCCGATTTGGTGGCATTACGTCCCATAGCCAGGTCTGTGCATACGCACATCTTGCCCGCTGTCAAATGGAACAATAATAATTTCCAAATAGAAAACAAGAAAACTTTGCTTTGCGTTGGCCAAAAAAGCCAAAATGCTAAAAAGAGAATTTTTTTGCGATGTACCGTTACCGGTTTATAACCCATCAATTATATTGTAATGATGTCTGCTGCTGCTGCTGCTGCTGTTGCTGCTGCATCTTCAGAAATCATGGCTAGAACAACAACAACAACAGCAAAAAATCAACACATTTAAAACGAATATTCAATACTCTTATATATTTCTAAAGGAGGAAAAGGCGGTGCTCAATCATGATATATGTTTTACTATTCCAGATAATATAGTAGATTAACTTTATAGTATAGTAGACTTATTCTATATATATATATATATATATATATATATATATATATATATATATATATATA
>NW_022045901.1:491758-535483 GCF_001654015.2 Drosophila navojoa
TATATATATATATATATATATATATACATGTACATTGTCCATCTTTAATGTTCTTTCCTGCTAGGCGTTGCTTCTCTAGTGATTAAGTAAGAGTACCCTCTGCTAGGGCATACAAACAGCAGCAGCAGCCACGAGTAGGCAACGAGTAGGCAACATGCTCATTATCAACGTCATCATTGGCGTGGCTGTGACTGGGGCTGAAGTCGCATTAGAATGCCAGCCCATTCGGTAAATGGACAGCAGTCGAAAAGGCATACTACTTATAGAGCTGATGTGCATCGGCTCTTTGGCACTCGGACTGCATTTGGCTGCAGCTGCTGTGGCGGCTGCTCATGGCGCAGCATTTGCATTTGAATTCGCATTCGAGTGTCCACTAAATGTCAATTAAGTGGGTTTTAGCACGGTTTGATTCGCCGGTTGCCAAGTGCCCATCACCCAGTTTACTGATCATTTCCAGCTGCCTCATCCTCCATTCCCGACACTATCTACACCTGCACTCCCTACTCCTACACCCACTGGGCAACTTCTTGCGCTCCAGCTGCGCTTCCCACTTTGACCATACAAATAACTAACATAATAGCAATAACCATAATGCACACAATGCTGTCCGCCGTCCGCTGTCTGAAGTGGTCTCCCAGGCCGGGTCCAGCCAGATCTGGTTTGGGTCTGGGTCTGGCCTGGTCATGCACATGTGTGAGCCTCTCCCAGTTATTGCATCCAAGCATTGGCGGCTCCCTTTGTCATTTGGCGTGACGCATGCGTAACGTTCGATTTGATTCAATTAATGGATGGGAATTGTCTCTACGTGTTCTCTACATGGCGTTGAAAGAGCTCCCAGCCACCAAAGATGAGGAGATGTCGGAGCAGCCGTTGAATGCAAATATTGGAGTGTTGCGCAAACATCAACTATTATCTCTGATGTTTCTCCTTTGAGTTTAGAATATTGTTATTTTTTAAATCTTCTTATGAGTGCCGTAATTCATAATATAATTTCTTATATATTATTTAATTATGTGTAATTAGTCTAATATTAAATTATAATTTTCTCGTGTACTCTTGTTCTCACGACAGCTTTTGTTCTTTTTACGATATTCTCAAAGAATGTTCCTATTTAAATATGCATTAGTCATTCATTAGATTATTTCGCTACGATTACAGCTTTCCAAATCTTAGTTTAAATATCAATAATAAAAAAATTATTAAAATCAGTCTACCGAAGACTAAATACTCTTTTATGGAAATATTATTATGTGCAAGTGTTGCAAATATGAAATCGATAGATCTTAAAATAAGCAAGATGACTAAGTAGGCCTTCCATTGATTTAGGATATGTACATATAGCAAATGGGTTTCGATTTAGTTACAGGTTTTGCAACAAATTGTAGAAAACCTCTAAGAGAGTAGTAAATATATGCGAACCCGTTTTCCTGGTTTCGACTAGTGAGCTGTAGTACTTAGTTGAGTGCTCTTCAGCAGTGGAATAACTCAGAGTCATAAAGACCAGCAAACCCATCGATGTCAGTTGCGTTAGAGACAATTACTTTCAAATAAATTAAATCCTAACGACGCGACGAGTCGTTGATCGAATCGGTTTCGATTGCGAATGTAATTGTGCATTCGATTACAACATTGAGGCATAAGTTTGCATGCCAATGCCGGCTGATTCGAAATCAATTACAACTATCATAATTAATAGTGCCTAATGAGAGTGGTGCCGGCAATAGAGTATGCAAATTGGTCACATCGGGTAATATCAATATCCAATGCTCAGCAGTCATCAATGATTGCGATTATGGTAGCTTAGCTCTCATGCCATCGAAATCAATATAATCATTTATGGAGGCTATCAACAGTTTGTCACGAAATGTGTAACGCATAGATGAATTCTATGTTTAATTGCCATTTTGGGATTTAACTTTTTATTCAGTTGAAGTTTCATAAATCATCAATTGAATGCAATGCGTAATACTCACATTTGTATGTATGAATATCTGGAAGAGTGTTTAGTATTTTGATTGAGAAATAGGGATTATCTTTAATCTTAATTGCGAAAACGATCGAAGAGCACTTGAGTCTCGCTCCAAGAGAAACTGAAGCAGAAATCAAAACATCATTTAGCAGCTTTTTATGCACATGAGCGATTGCAACTGCATTATCATTATCACGATCATCCGCAGCACAATCATCATGTGATCATCGTCGTGACGTAGCTGAGCAGCTCGATGGAGAAGCATATGCATCATGCACAACAAGGTTAAAATTGTTAATTGTTGACGCCAACTGCAATTGGTATTATTATGCACAGCCCACAGCAGAAATAACAACGATAATATAAACTTTTGCGGCGATTAAAGCTTAATGAGTTGCTGGAATTATCTGAATAGCATGCCAGTAAATACAAATAATTGCGCATTTGACAAACAAATATTAAAATGTGAGAGGAAACGCAAGTGCTTAGTTTTAGATTTTATTAATATTATATGTTAGCTCTAATGAATACAATGTTTTCCAATCCGTTTTGGCGTACCGCGAAACTCAGCTTACTGCATAGAATATGTATATATTATATATGATTAAATTTATATTTATATTATAATATATAGATATATGATCAGTTCGGGCATTTAGTTAGTGAAATGATGCATTTATATAATTAAAATGTTATTTATTTTCTATTTGCGGAATGGGTATCGATATAAAATGCCGTGTTATGGACAAAGTACTGTCTTTTCGGTGCAAAAACTCTACTGAAAGTATAATATAGTTAAGTTTGGTGAGCTACATCGCAGCTATGAGGAGTGCATTACTTGCTGTCAGCATTCTTCACGTTTGCTTTATACTAAAATTCAGCTTCAATGTAAGTTTACAATTTTGTAAATTTATAAATCAGTTTTAGTGTATTTCACATCAATTAGAATGCAGGTTATGTCAAGTTTACGAATGCCGTCTGCAAATCACATAATGAATCCTGGGTTACTGTGGACATGTGTCGTCTGCGAGCAATCAATCGAAACAAGACTGTTTTGAATATTAAAGTCACACTGCTGCATACTACGAAAACTGTTCATGCTGAATCACAATTTTTGCTCAAAGCAAATGGCTACAAGCCTTGGCTGTACAAGCCAACATTTGATGTCTGTCGGTTTCTTAAGAAGCCATATTCTCCTCTTGTTGTAATGCTGTTCGATTTGCTTAAAAACTATACCAATTTTAATACCAGATGTCCCTTATTGGTAAGTCAAATATTAGCTCTCTTTACATGATGTAATTGTTTACCTTAATATTTAGGGATCATACTATGTTGATGGGTTTTATGTACGTTATGACACTGTGCCATTGCCTTGGCCATCTGGAGAATATTTATTAAAATTGAATTGGTTATTTGAAAATCGACTTCAGTTTTCAACAGATGTTTATTTTATGGTTCAAGAATAAGATTTTAAAGTAAATAAACACATAATAAAATAAAGTAATGTGTTATACATATAACTGAGTATATCTATTTGAGAATCTCTGAATATAAAAGGTAAATATGGGTTTTTATAGTTAGAAAGCTATTGCTATATATATCAAGTAATATTTATTTTTTATTTAGGCAATGAATTGATATCTGATCCAAATATTCGAAAAAGTTTGAACTCATTTGCTGTGCACCATTGAAGTAAATTAAAAAGTCATAAAAATAATTAAATAATAATTGGAGTCCGCAAAATCCAAATTTATTATGAGTTATTAGGTCATCGGGGCGTATCATCGATGACACACTACGACCTATTCCAGCTCCAGAGCAGTAGATCTTCATAATTTAAACTTGGATATAATGAATTTGGTTGTTCATCCGTTCGTCTCAATTAGTTTTGTGCCAACTCACCTTCTCAGCTTGTTTTATTCTTTTGTCTAAGCCTCTGCAGAGTTGATGTGCATAAGGTTGGGATAATTTATTAAATAGTGTCACCATGCTTTTGGCCCCTTGGCAGCCCAGAGTCGCTGCCATAGAGCAATGGATGCAACAGTCGGAATTACTACCAGAGCCAAACAGTCAACGTGGAACATACTTGCGATCACAATAGCGTGACTTTGTTGTTTGATCGCTGAGGAACGTAAGAAAATACTGCAAAAGTGAAGGTTGTGCAGCAGCCAAGATGGGAAAAGCGGGAAAGCCGACTACGATGACAGTGTTGACAACCGACAACATCGTTGGTGGCTACCACAATTAATGCTCTAATAAAGCCGAAGAAAACATGTAGCTGGGGCAGCCAGGGGCTGAGGCAGTTGCTGCTGCTGAGGCTGAAACAGACGAAGCCCCAGCAGCGATTGCCGTTTGGAAAGATCTGAAGGCAGTCGCTAAGTGGAGTTCCGTTAATAATGTTGTCAAAACGCGATGCGTTGATAAGAGCTCTTGTTTTGACGCTCTATTATGTGGGCGTGGCTGGCGCCGATGATCGTCGCGATTTCGTGACACTGGGCGTGATGAAGAGCAGGCGTGACAGTGCCAGAAGATCCCCGCAACGGCTTGGTGGCATGACCATTGATGGTATTGGCTATCACTATACGCTGCGCTACCAGCCCAGCAAACACCTCCAGAGTTTTGCACAGCAACAGGAACAGGAGATGACTATGGCACCGCCGATGCCGCCAGCAATGACAGAGATGCCGCCGGCGCCGACAGAGCCGATGGAACCCGAAGAGCCCGAGCCAACCATACCAATGCGCCCGACTTCCATGGAGCCCGATCCGGAGCCAACTGAAATACCAACTGAGCCCACTAGCACGGACATGATGCCAAGTGCTATGCCAACGGAGGAGCCATCGGCTAAGCCTTCAGTGAAGCCTTCGGTGAGGCCCTCCGTAAGGCCTTCGATGAGGCCTTTTCCGCCGCCCACTCCAGCCACAACGCGCACCTCTATCATGCAGCCACAGACATTTTCCACCAAGCTGGCAAATAAACTTAAGCAGCTCATCTATGGATCGCCAATCCAGGCCAATCTTATACAAAAACAGCCCGGTGCACCCAAATCTAAGGGCAAGGGCTTCTTAAGTCTCTTCGAGGTGATCAAATTTCCCAACACCAAGTGCAGCGTTTCGATGGGCGACATTCGCACCATGGAGGGAGTCTGTTATCACGAGTTCGAATGCAAAAGCTTGGGCGGCATACCCACCGAACGATGTGCCGAAGGTGTTGGCGCCTGTTGCATCTGTGAGTATCTTCAATTTCAGCCGATCATCAATATAAAGTGATATTGCATTTGCTTGCGGCTTATCCCGAGTACCCGACCCAACTATTTTCGCTTTCAGTTGTTCATGGCTGTGGCGATGTTACCAGCCAGCAGATCGTTTACTTTGAGAGTCCCAACTACCCACAGGCGGTGCGCGAAATGATGATCTGTGTGCTCATCATAAATCTGAGACAAGGGGTGCAGCAGCTGCGCCTGGACTTCCAAATGTTCGAGGTACTGGTATATCCAATGTATCCCATCATATATATTTGATATCTATATAAACTATATAGAGCGTGTTTCTTGGATTTGCAGCTCAGTCGCCCCACAGATGGCGATTGTCTAGACGATCAATTCATCATATCCGGACATAATGCAAACTTCCAAATACCCATACTCTGTGGCATTAATACGGGCCAACACCGTAAGTAGAACAATGCTCAGAGAGAATGTTTCATTGAGGCTCCACTTCTACTCATTGGATAGTATATGTGCACGTGGGAGACTCCACTGAGAGTAAGGTATATCTCTCGGTATTTGTGAAGGTCTCAAGCGGCGGACGATCGTTTAATATCATGATCAGTCAACTTGAAGATCAGCTAGCGCCGGATAATTGCCTGCAATACTTTAAAGACGGCGAGGGTATCATCAAGTCATTCAACTACGACGTGGCTGGCAGCATTGTGGACAACCGCGAGGCAACCTATCTGGCTAGTATCTGATATGCTAATCGAAACTTAAGAAAGTACTAATGCTTAAATCAACTTTTCATGTTTAGAACAATCTCAACTATGCAATATGCTTAGCCAGGTCAAAAAATGTGTGCAGCATTAGCTATAGCACCGAACAGCAAGGCGGCGATCAGCCCGACTTCCAGCTCATCAATAAGGATGAAGGTAAGACAATAGAGATGGAGTCTGATCTAGAATCATTTTTGTATTCAGCTTTTTTGTATTTTTTTATTCAGCTGAAAATGATCTTGTGCCCGATGGCCAGGCTGGCGCTGGGATCTTCAATTGCCCGGACGACTTCATAGCCATCAACTCGGTGCGATTGTGCGGAGAGCGGCTGAACGATGGAATCGAGATTGAGGATTATACCATGCATGCCACAGTGAGGGATATAGCCGCCGGTCCCATTGTGCTGCCCTTTCGCACCGATGCCGAGTATGTGGGTCGCGGCTTTCGTCTGTTCTATAGGCAGGAGTTGTGTGTCTGATATGGATGCAGTTCGGTTACGGTTAGATTTACTGCTGCAGTTACTGTTACCGCTCGTAGTTCATAGGCTGCATATGCCGTTGTTTGCATTAAACTTTGGAATATGTTACGCTTCAGTCCGAATCTCGAATCTCGAATCGACTGCAGGCCTTTCTGGTTGCTATGGGAAAACTTGACATGCATGCGACCATTTCCGTTCCCAGTGCTGTGTTAATGTGTTTTATGTATTTCAGCGTTTTGGTGGCTTAGTTTTGGCGCCGCCCACCCGCCGACTGGGCGGTCTGCAAGTTCGTAGTTCACAGCCGGTTGGCGTTGGTGTCGGTTGACAGGTTTATTTCCAGATATTCATACCTAGCCATACCGAAACTATGACGAAATCTATAACTTGCCGAATCGCCATCGTTTCTGCTCAACTCGAAGTGGAAGTTGAAGTCGCAGTTGGAGCTGTTGGAGCTGTAGAGGAGTCGTGTCGGTAGAGACGTCGCCAGGGCCGGTGTTGTCGTGTTGGTTTCTATGCTTAAATTTGTAATAAATTTGATTTTTTCCTTTCGATTGCGAATTTTCATTGTTCCCTTTGGCCGTCGTATGATAAAGTCACAATTAACCCACGCCTTTTTCGTAGCGGTACTCTTACATATATTTGCATATCATTTTGATTGTTTGGATCGCTGTCTGCGCCGCTGACATGGTGATGACTAAAAGTGTGCAGCAACGCCATCGCCACCACCACCACCACCACCGCCACCGCCACCACCACCACGACCAAGCAACAACCAGCTGGAGCAACCAACAATCATAAAATAGACAACAACAAATATTGCATGCAAACATTTTTAGTTTGAAGTTTGTCATCAAATGGCGTCTGAAGCCTTGGACAGGGCGCCACATGGCACAGTGGAATGATATCCGAATTTAATGGAATGATTTTAATTTGATGAAAGATTTCGAGGATTTTACATTTGGTATTTTAATGCAGCCGAGAATCAATTTTGGGCTTGAACGAAAGGCATGACTTTTGTATGGAACGGAATGTTTAGTATATAATATATAAATATATATTTTATAATTTAATATTAATGGTAGAGGAATAAATATAAATACACTTACAATTGCTGAAAGAAATATTTATATTGCATTTACTATAATATAAATAAAATATAAGTATAAGTATATTAAAACTTCGCATTCATATAAATATGTCCTTGTTATATTAGGATATTATATTCAGAAATGTTTCCATTGCAAGCCACAGTGTCGCCCAGCTCTAGCAAAAATAAATAAAACCCGTAAAGTCGAAAAAGTATAAAATAAAAATCGCTTCAGGGCGTAACGTGCACTACATTAGAAATTGAAAATCCACCGACACCGCCAACAATGACGACGACGACGACGACGACGAAAACAACATCGAAGTCGCTTTGGAGCTGGCCAAAAAAAGGAAAACATGAGAATCTTTTGCCATGCAGAGTCAGAGCCAGAGTCAGAGTCAGAGTCAGCGTCGCAGAGCCAACAAAGCGCCGCTTGATGGAAATTAGAAATACAGTCAAATTTTGAGGAGAGGTTTTTTGCTTTCGGTATTTTTTACGATTTTTTTTTTTTTGCCTTTACTGACTGAGAGGAGCAGAACGTGCAGGGCAACGCCTTTTGTCATGGGGAGATCTGTGGTAACAGTGGGGCATTTGCATAAGTTAATCAATTCGCAATGAGGCAAAAGGTGAAAACTGTGCGATTGCCGGCCTATCAGATCGCAATCGCACTGTTAACTGTCGGCAATCAAGCGAAATGAATGCTGGCAATTGCCAGCGAATCGGCAATCGCTTCATGTCTTTTAATTGTCAACACCCCCCCGGCAACAGCAACAGCAACAGCAACAGCAGCAACAATAACAATGGGGACCCACAGCAGACTCAAAATATGTCCACTGCAATCGCTGTTGGCGGTCAGTTAAAGCCATTTCAAGCGGCATACCAGAGATCACAATCGCAACAACAACAGCAACAACAACAACTATCGAAAACTCTTAAACGTTAAGAAAAAAATGCCAATAAATTTTTGACAAGACATTATACAAATGCTAACTTTATTAAACGGCGTTGCGGCCTGGCCGTGTTATGGGACCACCGCATGGATTTTAATTGCCAGGTTATTGATTTAAAATACAGCCCAAGTTGCTGCCAACTTGTTTGCGGCTTAATAAAGCGATCAGCTGGCCGATAGCTTGGCCGATCTCTTGTTAATAGAGATGGGCGCGTGTCTGATTTTCGTTTCATGCCACGATCAAACACAATAACACGCATTCGACTTGAAGAGTCCAAGCTGAAAGCATTGACTGACGGTTATCATAATCTTTTATATATGACTGAGAGATTTATTATCCAGAGAAGCAAGTAAATAGCATTACGCCTATATGATCGATAGCAGATAGTGCCAAGAAGACTTAAGAGGATCACAAATCTATGGCTCTTCACAAAGTCATTGTATGTACTTTGATACCAATATGATACTGATGAAGCTCTAACTCACGATGAATTCGTGTCACGATAGACAGTCTAAGGCTTAGCTTTGGCTGTGTGTGAACATCCAAAAGAGTTGTTATTGCTTCTGCTTTAACGATCTAATGAAGCAATTTTGATACCTGTTGCATTTTTTTTTTTTCGCTGCTCGTCTGCAATTAATTTATTTGAATGCCTGGCAGTTGATCATTTGGCCCCGTCGTCTTCGACTGCTGATGGGTCTTTAAGCGGCATGGGGTCTCTGCTGTAGAGGTGCATTTTTGCATTTTGCATCGAATGCGATTGGCGACGCGACCCAACGATTGAAGCCTGAATTCCCAGATCGATGAATCTATAAAATGTTGGCAGTCCATCGTAATTCAAAGTAATTAGTCATTGCCAACTAATGAAATGTCTTTTCGCGTAATGAGAATGTTATGCAGGGAAGGGATTGGCCATTGATTTGTAAGATTAATGGAACGATCGGGGGAATGTGAAGGCAACGGTTTGAGCACACAGACAGCGTACGATATTTTATTTTTAATTAGTTACACTTTAAGTTTTTAAGGTATTATACATATATGCCTTATCGAATGTATGTATGTATGTATGTACATATGTATATGCATTCCGTAACACCCTCGTATCAAGCTTTAGAATTTGAGATCCCCAATAAGTGCGAGGTTGACAAAATAGCCAATGGCTGACACTTGATCCCCCAGGGCCAAATTATTGGCCAACGTATGGGAAATTTGCAATGCATTATTATAAGCCAGAATCACATTGCCGCATATGAATACACAAATGCATGTACAGCTACGCCAACTGACACGAACACCATCAAGCAGGGATTTTATGATTCACGCTTGCATTAAAAACACATCAAACCGGGGTAACAAATCGCAAAAAAGTCTATGAAACAAAGGCCTAAAACTTAACTACCATGTATTTAGAAATGCTGGCAGCTAGTGCTAGAGCGTCTGCTGAGAGAGCGGTTGCTGGATCGAGGCCCGTACTGGGACGGTGTGACGGTGCGACGGTGCACTGGTCGGCTGAATACAAAACAACGGACTGTTCGCAACTTCACGCCGTAATTAAACTGTCTTCGGTTGTGTTGTACCAGCGTTCAAGCATTAAGCCGTCCAAATTTCAACCAGTGCCATTTAAAGTTTCATTTATTTTACATATTAGCCCCATACAAGCGCGCACCTTATACACCTTGAGTATATACATACGTATGCATATACATATGTATATAATGACGATTTTCACACTATTTCCTACAAATTTAACGATTGTGTTCGTGATTTTTATTGCCGCACTTTTAGCACCCCTTCGGAGTCGAAGCGGGACGTCTTCTAGTGAACGTATTGCTTACCTATTTATTTGCCTGTAGGCAAAATAAAGCTAAATACGGCAATCTTTTTATGCTGACACAAAAATACCCTGTAACAAGATCTAAAAATGTACTCGAATTTCTCACCTAATTTGATTCTTATTGTTGACTAAATTGAAATTTGTCTATAGTAATACTACAGACCCTACCGCTGTAAGCGTACTGGGTATAAGCATGGCGAGTATTTATCGGAGCTCAGTTTGCAGTGGGTATTGCCAAGAAATGTTGCTTATGCCATGATTTTATTTAAAGAAATATAATTTTTATATTTTATTGGTTTTTATTTTTAGGATATTTTAAGAATTTAATAAGTGGAAAAATTCTTAAACGTATAGAAGATTTAGATTTTGCTATGATAAACAATATTTTTTTATTTTTTATGATCCAATTAAAGCAACACAAACAGAGTTTACTTAGGCGTTCCTTTGCGCTTTTTATTATTTATAAATTAAAAGTCCATTGCACATTTTAAATGCTTATTTGACAAAATAAAGCCCATAACATTCTGTAAGTCTTTTCATGAAACTAATTTAATAATATTTCTTTATGCCTATCATCACATATTCTTGCCTTACTTAAAATCTTCTCAACACTTGTTTCCCTCATCTCGAGTGGCCTCACGTAATCGCACTTAATCGCTGCAGCAGCTCTTTTCAAATTTGAAAAGCCCTCGCATTATTTCATGCACCAGACGTATGCATATCCACATAATAATCTCGCACTTTCATGTGCATTCATCAAAGTTTCAACACTCAGCCAAAAAAGGAGCCTTTCGAAAATTTGCCAGTTGCTTCGGCGCCAGAATGCGTTGCATGTAAAAGATCTTGACCAAGTGGCAGGCGAGCGACACCGAGCCAAGCCAACGCCAAAGCCAGACCGGGCCGAGGCGAGACGAGAATGGGGCGATAACAGGCAGCTGGCCTGGAGAAGAGGCGACTGGATGAAAATGTAGAGGAAATGGGCACTGGCCGTGGCAACTGATGCCACGAGAAGGCGCATAAATCGCGTGAAAAATGTGAAAGAAAAAAGCATTTTGACACCACAGCAAAAGGTGGCTGTTAACTGGCAGTGCGTTAAAACACGTTGACTCGATGATGATTATGAATATGAAAAATTAATGATAGTCACAGCATGGCAACAGTTGCACGCACAGCGGACGATGCGAGTGCGCTGATTAAGCATACGCAGCGTTGCCTGCTTGGACTTGGCCTAGCCAACTAGGCTTGTCAGCGTCAATTTCGCAATTTCGCAGCGCTAAGAGATACAGCTGGAACGAGAGAGAGAGAGGGTTATATATATATATAAATAGAGAAAGAGAAAGATGCAATGAGAGTGAGAGACGAAACGTTGACTTTCCACTCTCGGCATTTTTAATTTTTATTACTCGTAGCATTCGGCTGATTTTTGCATTCAGTTATGGCTGTTAGTTTGCATTTCTCTGCTTGGGTCTCTCTTCTGGCTTCTCGATTTCTCGGTTAGTCGCTGCGTGCCTTTTTCGCTGGCTCAGTAGCCAGGTCACTTGCAAAACTTTCTATCTTACTGTCTTGGCGCTCCTGCAGCCTCGTCTGCCGGCTATCAACTTCAAACTTGACTTTCAGCCTAATCGCCCATCTGCCGTTTGCGGTCATTCGCTTAAAGATGCGCCAAGTGTCACAGACCCATTCCGCCTCGCGTCCCGCTCCAAGACCCACTTACAGCTTGCGCTCGATGTGCGTGTGCCATTTCCCAACTCGCGGCTCTCTGGCTTCGGCTCCGGCTCGTCCGCTCGTCCGGCCAAGATTAGCGGAAAGCGCTGGCAAGTTGCGTTTAAATGCCGCACATTTATTTAATTTGTATTTCGTTTATTTATTGCATTTTCCTTTGCATTTTGATGGTCTAACCGTGGTTAATTGTCTGCTGCTTTGGCTTCGCCTCTGACATGGCATTTTGAAGTCGCTTTGCATTCGCCGTTGTCCGCTTGAGATTATGCAACTCCACAGTTAATTGCTAATTAAAACTTGACCATTAACGGTAGGTGCTTATTTCAATGCATTAGTTACGAATAGTTTTGATAAGCCAATTACAAAGACCTTAAAGCACTCTCTAGGCTTGCAACAACAATGTTCACTGACATGCCCCAAGATGAAGACGTAGCCCAAAAGTATGCCGCATTCAAGCTATGAATTAATAATGACATTAAAAACTAGATTAGGTTGCCAGTAAAGATAGCACAATAGTAAAATATAAAATAGTAAAAAATAAAAATATTAATAATAATAATAATTTTGGTTAGACAATTTACATACAGAAATGCAAATATTAATGTAAGAAAATAATATTACAATTTAAGGTTTGCTCTATATCCAGAGAATCTTTCTTAAATGAGAGTGCATAATATTGCATAAAGAATTTATCCATTATATCCTATAATATAATAATAAAAATGCATAGTAATACAAAATAAATAAATTTAAATTCTTGATATAAATTCCTGTTTTTGATAATTCAAAAAAATCTTTACATATTCATAGAAATTTTAATTGATTTTTTGCAACATCACAGCTTAATGAATATATTAAAAATATTTTAATCCGCTTGAAGATTTGCTGCTGTTGAACACAGTGTATTATTGCGAATGATTAGCAGTGGCGAGATTAAGTCATGCCAAGGCATTCCAGTATCCAGCAAATCGTTTAAGAGTTTTCAGATGCATGGCTGAGGTGCAAGTACTTTGAGTCGACTTGTTAGGCTGCATCCAGCATTAAGCATCCAGCGTGAAGCACCTAAGCATCCGAGTTTTAAGAAGTATGCGATGCTTAACTAACGACAGCGTCATCTTTTTCTGCGGCTGCGCCCCAGAGTTGTTTTTGTTGTTGCTTTGCTTTTTGTTTCTGTGTGCATTTTTTTTGTAGTCATCGTCGTGGTTAGCGATGCTCGTAAAACATGTTTTTTCAATTAAAAACCTACGAAATGCAACAGCCCACAAAAGCAACAACAACAACAACAACAACAACAAGAATAAAAGTACAACACATGCTTTGCCAAGTTTGCGTATCGCTCAATGTAAGTAAAATTCAGAGTCAGCGGCAAAAGCTGATGCCGGGGGCTAAGGCTCAGTTGAGGCAGTTAGTCAACTTGGCTTAGTTAGTTACTTACTGCTGCCTGCCTGCCTAGCCCTTGCGTTCAATCATCAACATTATCATTATCATTATCATCGTCAACCTGCTGATGATGATGTTCATGCTCATGATCACCTCCTGGTGGGTATGGCGAGCGTGTGACTTTATGTGGCAATTGTTAATATGACAAATTAATTTGTTACCCGGACTTGCCAGTAGTGCGAGCGTAGAGAGAAAGAGAGAGAGAGATAGAGAGATCATAGAAAGCAGTTAAGCAGATAATTGACTGCACTCAAGAGATACGATATTATACTAAGGCATTTACGAGCTTAGGCATAGAATCTTTTATAATATCTGTTATATGCATATTAAACTAAAAGTATTTTTGAAATTTTGAGTAGAACCTAAAATGGAAGTATGATGACACTGATGATGAGTTGGAATAACTAGACAATTATGTGTAATAACATTACCTTCATTCAGAGTTCATTTCTAGCAGCATTCGTCTATTCACTTTGAATACTGTGTGAGTTTATACCACAAATTTGGTGGAAATGCCATAAATTCTGTGTGACAATTATGAGTGGACTGCAAATGTAAGGAATATGCATCGGTCGGCTATAAACAAATGACAATTATGGCTGCACTGCATCAAAATTTGCCGTTAGACGCGCCAAGCGGCCAAGATAAAGATAAACTTATCGCCAACGCAAAAGCTGCCAGGCAATAAATTTTCCTTATGCGCCGCGGCCCGCGTCCGCGTGTGGCAATAATTTTCGCACAGTGTGCTACCGTAAGGAGCAGCACAACTGGGGAAACAATGCCACTGGCTGGCCATGGAGGATAGACAAAGGTGGCATGCAATGGGGCTGAGAGCGAAGCGAACCCAAGCCGCCGCCGACATCCGCGCCCAACAGGAACGCAAGACCAAGTGACGGTGCCACCAATTGCTTTCAATCAAACACAAACTCTGTCATCGATCATTCAGCCGGTGCTGCTCGAACTGGTTGACTGCTTGACTCGCTGACTTGGTGACTCGCTGCCTCGCTGACTGGCTGACTGAGCTGGCTATCGTCAATGTCGGTCTGGAGTTGGCTCCTTTGGGACCAATAAAGCAAGCCGCTGGACGCAGCAGCCCACGGCCACAGCCACAGCCAGAGCCACAGTTGGAGGATGGCAGCGTGATGACAATTTGATTTGCATGCAATGCAAGTGCAATTATTATGGCAAAGGTGACCAGGAAAGGCATCGCAGCAGCGCGCTCGGCTCGCCCCATCTCACAACAAGAGCAACAACACTGTCTACCTACCGCCCACCCCCCTACCCACCTCACTGATCTCTCCCCAGCACTGCTCCATCTATGCCGCCGTCGGTTTGTCAGGTCAGAGTATGCGGCTGCCTCGACGGCTATTTTGCATAAATGTCATTATTGTTGCCGCTGGCTCTCCAGACCGCCGCTATCTCAAACTGATTGACAGTTGAATTGAAAAGTTTGGCGACATTTTTCCTTATTTGATTTGTTGCTGTTGCTGCTGCAGTTGCAGTTGCAGTTGCCATTGCAGTTGCACTCTCTGCCGTTGCCATTGCTGCTGTCGTCAACTCACAGCAGATATGCAAAAATTGGTGAAAATGTTTTCTGGCACTTTGCTGGTGCACAGCTTTTATATATAGTTCATAACTTTCCTACTCTCCACCTCGCTCGCCTCCCTCGCCCACCGCCCGCACAGCCTGTCATGTTGCCGGTTGTATTTCGGTTAATTAATGCTTACCTCTTGTCCAGTTTCTTGTCGTCAAGTGTGATAACCCGTGTTTGCCTTCGCATGCAGCCAATCGAGCGTCAAAGTGAATAAAAAGAAAAGCTTACACAGTTATTTATTAAGCAGATCACAAGTTGTGCCTTTGCATGCTCTCTTGGAGCACTCAATTTCTTGTAGTTTTTATTTCTCTTCATCTCAATGCTCGGCCTCAATATCCACTCTTTGTTGAGCCGTAAATTGTCCGTACGAATTGAAGAAATTTCAAGCATATTTCTAACAGTAGTTGGCAAGTCGAAACAACGCAACATTTTCCAGTAATATGACAACAAAGCGAGCCACACAGGCCAGCCGACTGCCGCAGGCGGTGCATCATCGCCAGCCACCCAAATGGAGAGACTGCGGGCAGGCATAGTAACCAATTGGCAGTCGGGCATGCCAAAAATACAGCTCGACTGCAAATGAAATAAGCTGACATCCATTGACAGCGGCTGGCAGGTGCTCGGGTGTTCGGGTGCTTGGGTGAGGCCGCAATGGCAGTGACTGAAAAAGCTCGAGCCACCAAAATGCATTTTCACATAATTACCGAATGGGCTGGAACGCAAATTGCCAAACTGAAATTTGAATAGCCAGTCAGAGAGTTTGAGCTGGAGTTGGAGTTGGAGTTGGAGTTTGCATTTCTTTGAAAGGCAGCTGGGTAGCGAGGCTGTCTTCGAGGCAGGCAGGCCATATGAATGGCATTTCATCGATGTGGATGTTGGCCAAATTAATTGCCTACGCAGGCGCAAGCGCGCTGACTTTAGTGGTGGCGGCTGCAGTGGCAACAACAGCCACGATTACCACTGTGGCAGTGGCAACAGCAGCAGCCGCTACTAACGCATTGGCCAGGTTCTCGGCTGTGTGCGGCATAATCATAAAATCCTCGACTTTAATAAACATTTCCACAGAATCTTTAGCATCTCGACAGGGTCGACGCTGTTGGCTAACTCGTTTCTTTATTTCATGCCGTTTTACTGTGTGGCTTATGAGCTGCCGCCAATGGCCAGGACTGCATGTCCGACTCGGTCTCGCTCTTGGCCAGCAGCGCAATGAAACTTCTCAGTCGTTGACTCATTTATGACCGCTACCAGTCGGTGCAACAGACTGCTGCTGCTGGCTGCTCCCCTCCCCTGTCCCCGCCTGCCCGTCTGCCCGACTGCATGCTCTGCTCATTTGCGAACCTGACTGTTTAGCAATTAAATAGGAGAAATGAAATTTTATGATGCTGCAGAGAGAACCCCACCCACCGGGTGCGTCGCACCGTCTCTAGCCCTGACATTCTGACACTAATTAGAAATGTTTAATGAAAAGAAGCTCCGCTTGCCAGCTCGCCTCCAGCAAAGTATGGGTCAGACACTGTGGCCTCAATATTTGCAATCGAATGAGTAATTAGACAAGATTTTGCATGCATTCACTTGAAATTTCTATAAATATAGAATATTTAAAAAGCGCAAGTCTAAATTTAAGGCTAGATTTCGACACTGGGCCAATGCAAATGAGTCTTGCCCCCAGCACTTGTGGGCGAACTAATGGTATCGTCTGTCTGTCCAACAAGATCAAAGCTGTGCCTACGGCTCCTTGACATTTGACGCCAAACATCCCCAGCCCAATGGAAATATGGGACTAGTATATAGATTAATGCCAGCTGCTCTCTCTCTCTCGCTCTCTCTGTCTATCTGCGCCCATTAGACACTCGAGCTGACAATGGGCGAGCACACAAAGCACAAAATGTTGGATAAGTGCGAAACGTATTGAATAGCCAAGTGACCCCCGATAGACGTAAATGTCAACAGCTCAACAGCTCGACAGAGCTGCTGATGACGTCATATGCAAATACTTACGAGTCTGTGTCAAGTTTAAAAGCGAGCGCAATTAATAAACGTGGCTGCAACGCTGCCTGTGTCTGTCGCATGCTTTTGTGAGACACTGTAGCCATGGGCCGTGTACGTAATTAAAAATAACAGCAATGCATCATCGTGTGTTGCAAGTTCGTCCCGCTGCAGCCTGGGCATGATGACGCCGCTGCAATGAGAACTTTGCCCCAGGCCCCACTGGGCCGTCGAGTTAATGCCAATAATGTATTTATATCGCTGCACTTGACATTTCCCCGCTACATTTTATAGCCCAATGGCGCCCTTTTTCATTTTTCGCATGACAAAGCACCGGGCGAAACAAAAAACTCATCAAAATCATAATAATAATAGTAATAATAATAATAATAATATTCATAAAAGTTGTAAGACTTGCAGCAGAGAACAAAAACCGCAAGCAGCAATTTCACTTCAGTCAAGCAAATTAAGTTGCAAATTCTGCTTCACGCTCACAACCCAAGTCAGTTTCCAGAAGATACTCTACACACACACACACACAATGATCTTGTCAACGGAAGCTGTAAGACCTGATGCATTATTTCAGCTTTGCAATGACTCAAAAGTGCAATTACGTCAGCGGAGTGACATTTTAATAATGAATGAATGAAAACTGTGCACAACATTTTCCAACTCTCGAGAATTCTCTAAGCAATGCAAAAACAAATATCATCCCAAGCGAAAAGACAGAAACTGCGAGTGGTTGCGACTCACTAGAAAGTATTTGCTGAGGTAAATAAAAAGAAATAATAAAAAAAAAAAACATTACTGTTAGGGGAAATTTTTAAAAATTAAATAATATTCAATTATGAAAAGAAAATGATTTTATATAAATATAAATCGATTGATTATTTAGATTAAAATATTTTATATCATATCTTCTACTATATATTAAATATTTTAGCATTCGTTTATAAAACAATTTAGCCAAACAAGTGCTTGTAAAATCTGAAATAAATACAAGTCTCTTTAGTCTGCTCTGCTCCCAAAACCCAATTCAAATTGCCAGTGTGGCCCATAAATTCGATTAGGTTGCGGCAACAGCCATTGCTGCCAATGCTAACCATAACCATATCAGCGGGTCCTTGATAAGCCGGGAAAGCCAAACAAGTTTTCAAATTAAATAATGCGAGAACGAAAACGAAATGACGGCAATCAATAAACAAATAACTTTTTTGGCTGGCACCATTTGCACTGCAATCGGACGGCAGCTTTGAAGGTGAGCCAGGAAACTGGCTAAAAAGACGCAGTCGGAACACTGCATATCAGTGGGAGGGAGGGGCGCCGGGGCATGTCGCTTGCAACAATGACGTGACAAAACAAAGGCAACGGCAAAAGTTTTGGCGTGCTGATTTACAAGGATACAGCAAACAGCCTTGCTTAAGCCGGATCTGGGCTTTGGGCATTGATCGGTAGGCAAGGGCTGCAGGGGCGGCTGGGGCGCGCCCCTATCGAGTGCATGGGCTGGGCGGGCACTTTGTTGTGTGCCGACACTTCCGTTTGGCTTGACTTGAATATTTGTGCCATGACATGAATTCGAAGGCGTTATGCCGGCAACTTTATTGAGATTGAGACATAATGGACATGGAGGCTACTTGGCGAGTCGAGTGGGTGGTGGCTGATGGACTGACAGGCTGCCTGGCTGACAATCGGTGTCAAGCCGGGTTCAAGTGGCTGTTGGCCCAAGTAGAGCAGGTTAATGGTGGGCCACAACAATCAATAGCAGTTGCACAACACAACAACAGTTCAGCAAAAGCTGACAGAGCCAAACTTAGAGCCAGTTTTCCAACCGGGCTAGGCGAAAGGATGTGCCCAAGGATTATGGCGCACTTAACGCTAATGACGCCGCCCACTCACCAATGGGCGCTGCATATGATTTCTTCTTTAACTTTTACGTTAAAATAAACAAGTTGTTGTGAGATCCAAAAATGTTGGGGTTTTTTCTGCATTGCAATAACTTGGCTCTTGTTTTAAGTGCAAGCTATAAACATGTTTGTTAATTTGGCCAGAACTGTCTTTTAACTGTGCTTAATTATAAGTCTTGTGTACTCAGTCGGACAGTCTTTTTAATGCCCATCTTTATGGCTAGCCATTATAATTGCATACACATATTTGTGCTTGTATCTACAATGGAAATGATGCCAATAAAATATAACAATTTTGAATAGTAACAAGTTTTTGAAATTATATTCTTGAGTCACAGAAAATGATTCAATTCAAATGCATGATATATTAAATGTATTATTTGAGCTAAGTTTAAGTCACTTTTTTAACTTTTTATTTTTAATACGTTATGTGATGTTAATGGCTTGTTGTTTAGATCTGATTAAAATTAAATTCAGTATGTAGAAATAAAGATGCAATAATTATAATAACAAATATTGATAATAACTATTTAAATAATTAATAATAATTATTAAGTAATTAATAATAATTGATAATAATTATTTAAATAAATATAAGAGGTGTAACAAAACATCAATAACTTGTTAAAAATTACAAAAAATTACAAATAGTGATTAAAATACAATTATTTAGATAATTGATTATTAATAAACTGATATTTAAAATTATTTAACACTTTATTTTCTGGAGCGATACAAACTCTACTTAATATGAACATAATTTCATTCTAATTTTATTAGCTAAACTTAAAAGCCCATCAATTTGGTCCAGCTTTTTGAGGAATATTATAGCCATCAATTTGGTCCAGCTAAATGGGGAATATTATGGAGACCTGCCAACAAAAACCAATCAAGTTCAATTGGGCAACAACAGCCAAAAGCACTCAACAAAGCAATTAACAATTATTGAAATTAGAAACCCGACTGAACCAATGGATGCCGCCTACGTATAATAAACATGAGGCAATGCCTCCACCGTAAGCGGGAGGGGTAAGCGGGTAAGGGATCGGTGTATGCTGATGTCTTTGTTTGCGCATTTGGGTAAAAAGAACCTGTAACAAGTATTGTTCATCGGGTAACTTGTCCATCTCATTACCACTTGGCATGGGCAAACACAATTAATGAAACCGCAGATGGAATTTCATTCGACGTCTGTGAAATTTCAACTGGGCCCGAAAAGGTGTTAATGAACAGCCCGAAGGTATTTTGTTTTAGGCTGACATCGTGTTGACACACGTAACATTTTTAAGTGGCCAGCGGATAGAAACAGATAAACAATTGTTAGCGAGCCAGAGTCTCTGATGAGTCATTTGAATGCTCAATCTGTAGATTGAACATGTACATTGATGATATAGATATTTATATATACATATATATTTGTGATGAAAAGGTCAGAGTTCAGTGGAATGCGCTAGCTTTGGAATGCAATGGGTTCGTTCTAAGAGACCGTCCGGAACCCCACCTGAAATCATGAATCTAATTAAAATGCAATTCATTGCGGCCCAGCAGCGTGATGCGCATCAACTGGAATGCAAATCAAATATTACCCAATAGGAAGTGCATAGGAAAAATAATAAAATCATCAGCAACAATAACAACAGCCGCTGGCAAAACAAACCCATAGCCATGCCGAGCACCCAAACCCAAAAGTCTTCCAGCCATCAAACAGCAGCATCAGCTGCAGCACCACCCCCGCCAGCACCACAAGCACCACCAGCAACACAACTACAACTACAACTACAACTACGACTGCAACTACAAACAACAGTTGCCATCTCATGCAGGCAACGTTGATGTCGATCCAGCGTTGAAGGCGTTGAAAATTGTCAAAGAACGCGCCGCAACAGACGCACAGTGGCACCAGACTGAAAGTAAGCAAAGCGAAAATTTTGATGCACGTAAATGTAATGTATAATACAATCTTTGAATAAAGTTAACTATACAAAAATAATTATGTTAAGATATATTTGATTAACTACAATAAAATTAATTATTAAATATAAATAAAAATTATAATTGTTAAATTTTTGAATATAAGTAAAGTCATATCAAACAAAAAAAAAAAAAAAATATAAATAAATAAATAAATAAAGATTTAATTTAAGCTAGAATTATATAGACAAAATTGAATAAGTCCTTTCGCCATTTGAATTCAATATAAATGCAGATACGGGCGTATATCTTTGCACTTTCAACAATTGTAAATATTTCTCTGACCACTGTGCAAAGGGGGCAACTGATATTCGATTGTTGGCAGTCATGATTCAAAGCAGTCGAAAAACATCGTCTTGGACGTTGCCCGCCCGTTGCATGCAGCCTCATCTCTCATCTCTCATCGCAGCAGCAGCAGCAGCAGTGGCAGCAGCAACTGCAACAACAGCAGCTCCAGCAGCAGCAGCAGCAGCAGCAGCGACAGCAAACGAAAACGGTAAACTAACAGGCGTTGCATTTGGAAAATCAGGAGGACCAACCTCAAAAGTGCGCACCTTAAAAAATAATCTTTAGACGTGTTGGCTGGCCCACTCCGACTATGACTGCAGCTCAAATCGCAAACAGTCGTAACCGAAATTGTTGCCAATCGATTTTCGTATACGAATGCAACAAAACGAATAAAATAGGCGGCATCAATACCATCCGCATCGGCATCGGCATCGGCATTGGCATCGTCATCGTCATCATCATCGTCCGACTTGTTGACATTTGCAGCACTGGGTCTGAGTCGGTGCCGGCTCAATAAACTATAAGTATAAATAGTTTAGAGCGAGCGCATTTAGTGGGGCATCTCGGCTAAAATGTTGCCGCTCGCACAACATGCAACAAGTGCAGACAGACAATTTCAAGATATTTGCACCGCTGACAATCAGTTGTCGTCGCCGCTGTGGGCTCCAGAGCCCGACCCACCCGTGCTGCCCCGCTCAGCCGGAGCAACAGGCGCTGCCAACGGGTTTGGCCAAATGTGGGGCCGTCTCTGCTCCCTCAAAGTAGGTTAGACTTTGGCTTAGTCATAAGCGCATTACATGGAGCGAACAGCCAGTGCAACAAGACTCTGACAAGATTTTAATCTAGGCGGCATTCTTATGGGAAATATTTTAAGTATGTGGGTATTTAAATAAAACTCGTTAGGATGCTGCTCTACCAAATGTAAATCACTTGCGTTCAGCTTCAGAGAAGGGAAGTGGGTCTGCTAACATAAAATATTTAGATTAGTAAGCCGAGAAAATTCAGATATATTGATGAAAAGATACCTACTACTGTTTGAGTATCTGAAGATAAACTACATACATATATGAAACAGTTTTGTTTGCCATTAAATCCATTTTACTGTTAAAATCCCGCGCTATCCCTCACATTTGAATAACATTTTATAGACAGGGTTTTATGTGTCATCCAACAAGTCATTTGAGATCTAAAGATAACGAATCTGAATACAGCAATAAATGAGAGAGCATATTATAAATCTCACTTTTAATCATAAACGAATATCATTAAAGAGAAATAAACTGATCTGAAGTGCATCCGTTTGGCCTGACTTTGCTACCAAATGGGCCATGCTCAACTCCTACGACGAGCAGCTAAAAATAGGCGCTCGGAACAGGTATTAATTACAAATGCCAACTATCAATTACAAGCTTATGGACATTCAGTGCTCAAAACAATAAATCAAGCATGTGCAAACAAGAGGCAACACAGCAAGATAGGCCCATTGTCAGATGGGATGCTTAGGCCAGCGTTTTGACCAGCACCAGCGGCCATTGTTTGCTTCCAGCTGACCAGCCGGCTGCTGCCAAACTGGCTGAGAGCAAAACAATTGGCCAATTTATTGCATGATTAGATTTTTCAGATTTACAGCATTGAACACCAACAACAACAAAAATAAGACAAAAAGAAAATCAATAAAAATAAAAGAAATCGCAGAATTTTTGCGCCCCAACATAATTGAGTAGGCAAAACAAACCGAACAGTCAGAGACTCTGACTTGAACGATGATGATCAAGCTGATCATGATGATCGTGATGATGATGGCGATGGCGATGGCTACGGCTATGAGCAAGTCGACTAGTTAGCGCACACGAAGCGATATTTGTTTTATGAAGCCGCTGCCGTGGCTAACTGCACAATGTGTTGATCTTGAGATTAACAGCCGGCAGCTCGCACAGATTCAAATGAGCACACAGCACACACAGAGCACACCGTGTCGATGATGTGGAGGACTTTAATCATGGGCATTGAAATGGTCAGCCGTCTGGCAAAGGCGGTGGCGTTGGCGTTTTGTGAGAACAACGCCAAACTGCTTATTAGACGCAATTAACAAGACACACAGACAGTGAGACCAGCGAGACACAGAGATACAGAGAGAGGGGGCGACGGGGCTCGGGTGTCAGAGAGTATCAGAATCGGAGGCGTTGAGCGCCCCAAACTGAAGATTGGCAGCGGCATTTGGTTTCAGCTGATGCTCGTTTTCGTCATCTTTTGTCGGCATTTGGCATTAGCTGGGTGTTAATTTTGTTGGGACCGCAGCTCGGCCAGCCATCGTTGATAAATAGGATTTTGATTTTGATTTTCGTATTTCGTATTTTGTATTCAAAGTAAACTCTTTGACTCAGCTCGGCGTCTGTTCGTCGTGTGATTTATGTGCCGAGCTTAGGTGCTTGCCCCTGAGATCCCTAAGGCTGTTTAACATAAGAAGGCTCCTCACTTTCGTTCATTCATGAATCTTTCGCCTCTGTCCGGCAGTCTCTAATTAAGGGCTTAAGGTCTAATGCAATAATTTTGCAGGTTTCCGGTACTTAATTGGCTTACGTTTAATTTGGATCGAGCGCTGCGACTGGGTGGCCACACTGGGGTGTGGGCTATTTGATTATGGGCTTAGCGATACGCCCTAGGTCAATAGACGTGTGAAACATACGAGCGACCACTCAAGGTTATTATGATACAGTAATTAAACTGCGAATGCCTGCTTGGGTGCTAGACATATCTCTGTTATTTTAGTTGACTCACTAGCTAAACATTCATAAAATGATTAATACAGCAATTAATTGTATCATTGAGTCTAAGTAGAGTCTGATAATCGTCATATTCAGTTCAAGCTCAATAAGATGTTTAAGCAACTGAACAATATGTTATAATGAATGCTATTGGCGACGTTTCGGTCGAGTCCAACAGAATTCAAGGTTAGCGGTTTGTGTGTACTGAACCAAGAAGCACCACTCTTGAGGACTTGGCTAGTCACCAACCAACATTAGCCATCCAGGTCTCGCCTAGCCAGCCAACAGCTGCAACAAACCGAATAGAAAACCAGCCGGAAAAACTCTGGCTCAATTGATGGCACACCTTGGCACGATAAAAAGGAAAACTCAGTCGGTGCACAAGCCAAAAGTAGACACAAATATTTTATAAAAAAAAAAAAATGTAAATCACGCCTAGCTGGCAAAAAAAGACAATCCGAGCCGCGCAGAGTGGAGAGTCGAGACACACTTCAAAGATGACAAAAACCAAGCAGCCAGGCAGATGTCGACGACGAAGATTTCAATGAAAATCAAGTGCCACGAGCAGCAAAGAGACAAAATAGGGTAGGGCAAAAAGCGCCCACAGATGTGGTGTGCTCCACTCGGAGCAGAGCAGAGCAGCGGGTCTAGTCGAGAGGGGTTTCGCTGCTCAGCGATGCGAGCGATATGGCAGGAAGCGGTAGAGCAAATAAAATAAAAATAATAAACCAATTATGCACTTTGCCGCAACATTGACTGGAAACGTTGTGGGCAACGGGGCGGGCGGGGCGGCTGGGCCGTGTGAGAGAGCTGGTCCTGGGTTGGTCAGCTGCTTGATGGAAGTGTTGCCAGTGCACTGGCAACATGAAAATTAAATCAGCAAAATGTGTAACTAAGAGATGCATCATTCAGATAGTCAAGGTAAGGCTAAGGTAAGTAGCTGGCCCGGGCTAATTCAACTAACGGCCTAGCCTGCCCCAGCACCAGCCCCAGCCCTGGGCCTGAGCCTGAGCCCGAGCCTGGGCTTGTGTCTGTGCCATTGCCAGTGCCTGGGCCAGATGAGCAGCAGATTAGGGCCGCGGGCTCTTATCTGACTGTGTGTGTGAGTTGTACTTACTGATGTTGCATGTTGATTTGCCATACATAGTTACGAGAAGCTGGGCGGGCGTTACAATCTGGGGTCAGCCAGCCGAGGTCAACTGCATTCGCAGTCGCGGTTTCACTCTTTAAAAGGTTTCACTCGACTCGAGCGTCTCGTCTAGCTAATGAAGCTCCAGCTGAAGCTACAGCCAAAGCCAAAGCGTCGATATTGTTATTGTTGATGAGACCATGTTGATAGCTCCGCTGCCTAACTGCCTAACTGCCTAGCTGCCTCACTGCCTGTACGCCAGTCCTTCACTCCGCCAAGCAGACGACAACATCTTTAGAGGCAGTCTTTGTTTATCGTGCATAAAGTGTTTAGTATTTAGTTGCTTGTTTTTGCCATACAAATTATCTGGCATGGCATTTTGGAGGCTGGTCCCCGCCATGTAAATATGTGCTTGAAAATTTGTTTTGGAGTACCCGAGGGTAATTAGTACCCCCAGGGCAACAGGTTGCTGCTCTGCAGGGCTCGTCTCAGCAGCTCGGCTTGTGCTCAAAATATGACATTTTCAATACTTTTGTTTAATGAACTCTCAAACAATGTGCTCAACAATTGCCTAAAGAAACGATGATAAAATATTTGCCAGAGGTGAAAGTTTGTGGGTTCATTTTGTGTCACAAGTCGATGTTGTTTATGGTCTTGCCTTCTTCTTCTTCTTCTTCCTCGACTTCTGCTTCTTCTTTGTGACTGGCGAAACTGAAAGTTTGTGCAAATAGTTGAGCAGAACCAGCAATTAGCGATGCATTTGCCAAAATGCTGGGCGGAACAACAACCATTCCCCTAATGGATTGTGTCTCTGTGAGGCCCGTTAGCTCTATACGATTCGCCAGTGAAGACAGATTGCTTAGCTCAGGCTTAGCATTCGCTTTGTTGCAATTGGACAAAAATTATATAAGTGCATTAAAAATGATGCTTTTCGAATTGCCTCAGAGCCGACTTCCCGTTTGTCAGGCATTTACAAAATGAAAGGGAAAACACTGAAATTAGCTAGACAAGCACACACCTGAAGGACCTACAATGCATAGCTCGATGATGTCTGAATGAAAAATGAAAATATTAATCACATACTTAATGTAACAGGCTGGGAGGTAAAAAGGCGTGGCACCATCCTTCAATCTAGATCAGTATAAACAGCCGCCCGTCTGTCTGTCTATATCAAAATTTATAAGAACTACAGTGTGTGTACATACATATATTATATTATTTGTAATTTGTAATTTATTTTTAAATCTTCTAAATCGGGTGTAAATTTCAACAAAATTCTTAACATAAAACTTGATTGAGAAAAGTAGTTTTTCTTTGTGTAACTATTATGTACATATACAATTTAATTATATATCAAATATGTAGATCGTATAATGAAATTAAATAGAGCTATTTAACGTAAGAATTCCGGGTATCTCTTAGTCGTTCAGCGCCGACTAGAGCTTTGATATTTATACATATTTATTTATTTTTGTATGCTACCAAAAATAAATAATAATTCGAATTGCATGTTTCCGGCGGACACTCTGACTGTTCCACTTTAATATTTAATGTGGATCATTACATTATCTATATACTACATCTACATATGTATATGCCCATAACTAGTGAAAATAAAAATCGAATACTGTTTATAATAATTGCTCAAATTTTATTTGTTTTTTCCGCATGTTATACATCGTTGAATATTATTCTTGAACACGAAAATAGACATTTGTAGATATCTGAATTCGTTTGTCGAATAACCAATTGACTTTCAGCAAGTATTCACCAGATGGCACGGGAGCACGCATCTCCTCATAACGCATGTAAAAGCCACTAACAGTTTGGACCCCCTAAACGAATCATATAAATAATATTATTATTCAAATAGTTGAGAGTTTCACTTACCACAAACGGACATGAATGATTAAAATTACTGAATTTTCTGAGCGCCTTATAAACCAACACTGCAACTGGATTATACGGCTTTGCGACAAACCGACAGATATCTATTTGTGGCTTATAAAGCCAAGGCTTGTAGCCATTTGCTTTCAAAAAGAACTCGGCTTCAAGATCTATGACATAAGCAGGATGCAAAACGGTTCCATTAAAATTAAAAACCGTCTTGTTTCGACTGATTGCTTTCAGATTACAAGTTTGTACTGTGATCCACGATTGATTATATGACGTGCAGACCGCATTCGTAAACTTAAGTTCAGCTGCATTCTAAATTAGGGTAATTTAATTGAAACCGTATTGTAAATTTCACAATTTTTCAACTTACATTCAAGGTGAGTTTTAGTATTAAGTAAAGTTGAAGAGTCCCGACAATATATAACTTGTGCCTCATAGCTGCACCTTGTTTCGACTGTTCGATGGAAACCATATACTTTAGTTTCGTTACTATTATATGTATCGCTTAAGCGATATTAAACATTATAATTGGGACATCATTTTTTCCCCATTTAATAGCCGATTATGCAATAATTATGCAATAATCTGTTTTAAACTTTAAACAAGATTACATTTTCCAACTAACAATATTTTAGCCCAAGCTCGTTGAAAATGGGAGCTGATGGTTCAGTTAATCCCAAACTGAGTCACAACAAAATTATTCTCCGATTTTGGCTGGCGTCGGCGCCCTTTTTGAAGTTGGTTAAAATAATTAAATAAATAAACTGTCATAATTAATTTGTGAAGCATCTGCTTCAGAGTCTTCGGGAACAAAATTGTCAGCGGAGCAGAAATAAAAATTCGAGTAAAGCCCGAATGAAATGTGAAAACCACAAAACAGCCAACGAGCTGACCCAAATACTGAGCCCCTGTCGCACGGGCCGCCGCTTCATTCACAGGCAAAGACAAAGATCGTTTACAATATTTATATAAATGAAAATACAAAATAGCCACATAAAATGCACCTAAATGCCAGCTATAACAGCAATAAGAAGTCCAACAAGCTCTTCGGGGCCCCGACGGACGACACCTCGATACACAGCTGAGTCACAATTTTCAACGAATTTCCTTTGTGTATTACGGCCAAGCCAATGAAGAGAAACCAAGATAGAACGACTGAAGGAACACCGACGAAGGTATACCCTTGACATAAATGAGATATCAAAGTAACTTCCATTGAATTTGGGTGCCATTCTTAAAGTAAGGATTAGAGATTTCAAAGACTCGACACGAATAAAAGTTGCATCGAATGACTGGAATGTCAGTTATCATGGCACAAAAGTGTTCTGCCCACATTAGAGTATCAAGACCAAGATAATAAAAAATAGGTAGCTTATATACACACAAAATATTTATCGCTTCCGGATTTTCAAATGTCGTCAAAGTCGCTACGATCTGTTAAATTTCATATGCATAAATGTTCGCTTTATCGAATTCGAATAGTTTTTTTTTGTTTTGTCTGCCGCTGTTTACGGTTGTCAACGGCTTTGAGTAGAAGTTTGATTTTTGGTTTATTTTTATACCCTGTAGCCGAATTGAAAATATAAAAAATTGGGTATAATAGTTGATAGCACAGGTATGTAACGCCATTTGATTTATAAGTGATCCCATTCTCTAGAGCTGAGTAAACATCGACAGTAAATATTTTAAATTAATTATCTCATATTATTATCATCTACATCTATTACAGAGTATCTTCGAGTGCACAACTCCGCCTAGAGCTGAAACGTTTTCTTTTCTTTGGATTTGATTGATATTCGTATCGATTGCGTTTGCGTTTGACAAGTTTTGCAATGCAACTGCGACAGGCACGAACGAAACGCGGCAGTTACCTGTTGCAGGCTCGCCGGCATCGCAGTTCGGCTCGGTTTTGGCCAACTCGAATTAAATACATATATTTAATGCATTTACAAAATATCGATGACGTGCGCGATTGGCTTTCGTTTTGAAATGCGCATTGACTCTGTGGTGGGAAGCATGGCCCGGCCGCAGAGCACCTGACTCAGGCACCACAAAGCCTGCAACTGAGCCGCTAGCTGCAAGCCTCAAGCCGCAGGCCGCAAGCCTCAGCTGTGGCCTGTCTTCGGTGCATTTTCTACGCCTGTATGACATATCACCATAGATTTACATTGAATTTCAATAACTGCGAGTTGTCGGTTTGCAGTTTGTTTGTGTCTAAGATGAAGATGAAATGCAGGCATTAAGCTGATTTCGAATGACTTTGTCCCGGAGCTTTCACTTTTAAGTTTTGCCGTTTTTTCTTCCCCCTTTTGCTTTTCGTTTCTTGTGCGGGCATTAAGATTGCAAGGCTTATAGCTTATATAGGTAGGATATCACTCACGGCTGCACTCAATTCAATATATAAATACCATGAGAAATGTCTTGCCTTTTTCTGGATGAATAAATATGATGAAAAAAAACTATAACATTTTGTTGATAACTAAAAACCTAATTTGTATTTTGGTTATATTTTAATTTAATTCAAGATCTAGCTTACAATCCATCATGTAGATCTTTCATTTTTTTCCAATTTCAAAGCGCTCTCACGCATTTGAATTTCATTTACTAACATTTATTTAAATTTTATCTATATCAGTAAATAATAATTATGTTTTGCCATTGAAAATGGGGAAAACAAAAACAAAGCGAAGCACACATAATTAAGTCAAAAGTCCCTTTTAAACGAAATCCTTTTATTTAAGCGTGAAGCGGCCAACAGAAATCAAGTAAAAAACACTCAAAATCTACATGTGAATTACGAAAAAAAAGAAGCCGACGATAATTATGATGAGTCTTGTCGATGTGTTAGTGTGTGTGTGTGTGTGCGTGTGTTTGGACCCGCTCCTCCAATCCTGCTGATGATGCGGTCGCTGACTCTGTCGGCTCAGTCCGCTGATGATATTGAGCACGATAACCATGAAGCTGTTGATTAATTTCGACTCTGCACCGGAAATGTAAAGGAAAAGTCGCAAAAACGTCGCTAAATGATAATGCAGCAGGCAACTCGGTTCGGGTATTGGATCGATGGATCGCACCAATAGAAACTGAGCTGAAAAAAAAAACACGCACACACTCACACACACACACACATAAAAACACACACGCCACGGAAGCAGCTTGCGCATGCGTCAAGCATAAAAATATGGTAGGCAGTCAGTTTTTTGGCTCGCTTTTTATTCCTTTTTTTTTTAAATCATTTTTAGCCAACGAATTTATGAAGTCCGCAATTTAAAGCGGCGTTATTTTTTTCTCCTGTTGGCAATTTTATGGCGATTTTTAACGCTCAGCCAAAACGCCGTTGAGCAGCAGAGTAAAGCCAAGTGCTCGAATGCTTAATGTTAATTGTGCTGTAAAGCTCGTTGAGCATTTTGTTTATGACATCAGCAATATTTTGAAGAGTCTGTGATTTTACGAACTTCGGTTTTGCATTTAATATGGCCAACGGTATCCGTATCAGCTGGCAAGGTGTAAGAGTTTAATGAGCAGCGACGTTTGGCTTATTGGGGCCGACAGGCGCTCGACTCGACTGGCCAGTGGAGCCGCACTCCAAGTTGTTGTCTGCCGGCCAGCGTAATCCGTTTTCAGCTAATTAGGCTACAAGCTATTGGAGCGCTGGCGAGAGACGGTGAGAGGAGCTAAAGCTCAGACGCGTTTCGGTTTCGGGGCATTCATTTTAAGCACATTGACCAAAAACGGCGCTGGGTCAGCCCAAAGCAGCGGCAGGCCCAACCGACCGCCCGCCCGCCTTCAGCCGGTGCTCCTGCCGCGTTTCATGACGATTGCGGTGCGAGGCTCACGAAACTGCCTTCAAAAGCTGTCAAGTTAACAATCCAGACAACACAGAGTCCCAGCCACAGTCACAGCCACAGTCGCAGTCGCAGTTGCAGTCGCAGTCGCAGTTTCAGTCCCAGTTCGAAACGTCTCTCATTTCGTGTCCCTGACGCTGTCGTCTTCTTCTTCTGTCGGTTAATGTCATTATCAAGATCGTTTGCATTTAATCTGCATAAACAAATCAAATAAGTAAAACCGAGCCGCGGCCCCGCAAAAGTGGCGCAGAAGTCACTTGGGCACCGCCACCAGCAACAGCACCACCACCAGCACCACCGCGTCACGACGCCCTCAACGTCCTCATCCTTCTACTCAGTCACTCAGTCAACGGCGCGTCGGTAATGTGGTAATTGTTGTTGTAGCTCTGGTCAGCAGATGATGCTCGGTGGTGCTGCAGCGCTGGTGACCTGAGCGGAGCGAGAGTGGGAGCCCTGTCTCTCGCAGTCTCGCTGTCTCGCTGTCTTGCTGTCTCACTGCCGGCGGTGGCGTAGCGATGGTGGTGCATCCTCATCCAAATCGGCAACGCACGCAGCGGCAAATTAAGTAGAACAGCAGTTGAAAATGTGGTTGGCCGCAGCTGCTGGTCCTACTGGCTGTGGTTGTGGCTGCTGCTGCTGAGATTTTTAGCAACAGCAAAAAAAAACACTCAACATTCGTTCGCTACTCTACAAAAAGTTGGGTAGAAATAATTGTGAGAGGCGTTTGGCTACTAAATTTCGATGCAAGTAAGCAAAATATTTCTAGTTTACATGGCGTATGAGTGATTTAGTTAATGCAAATACTTTATATTTTCATATGCTCAGTTTATTAATATATTAATCATATTGTACATATAAGTAATACCTTAAAATTCTAATACTTTCAGTGTAAATCTGAAGCTGCTCATAGAATTCCTTAAATGCCTGAGAGATTGCATCGTTCCATCATTTTTAGCTATCTGCAGCAAACGATGCAGCGCAGCCTAAGCCCATAGGACGCGAAGTCGTGATAATGACCACCTATAGAGCACGCACACACACACGCACACACTCACACACACACATGGCATAGCAGCATGAAGAACATTTGAGCGAAACACACACACACACACACACATACAGAGACACCCACTTTGAAGCCCTTAAAATGCCCAATAAATGGCTGGCCGAGACTCGTGTTTTGGGCAACGACGACTGCACATGCTGAGCATTGCACTTAGGCTAAGGCTCTTTGGTTGGCGTCTCTGCGCCGCAGATCGTCGCAGCCCGATTGCAGAACTGGCTGGCTGCATTTGAGCCTTTGAAGATGCGAGCATACGCAACGGCGAGAGCCACTTTTCATAATCTTAGAAATGGCTGGCTGGACGGCCAACTGGCTGGCCAAAAATTACACCAGAGCTGGCATCCATCGGGCTCTGCATCATGCTGCGCCTCACGTTCGCTCATAACTTCTCATATAGTGGGGCCAGTTGGGCCCGGCTGTGGCTCTGCACTGCAGCAGGTTAATGAAATGCGTTTTAGCAAAAATCCTCAATGATGTTGTCCTCTCCACGATCTCTGGCATTCCTCCTGCCCATGGCCGTCTTTAATGTTTCAATATAAGCAGGCAAAGTTTACGGATGATCAATGATTGCTGGCGTAGCGTGTGGCCTCCGACTCGGATGATGGGCTGCAGGAGAGCTTATGTATAATGATCATGATTAGGATACAAATTGTTACAGTATATTCCTGTCATCCACAAGGCCTAAAGCAGACTCACCAGGGCTTAGGCAAATATCTTTATCAGCTATCAAAAACCTTATCAAGTAACATGAATCGAGAGTGAAAGTCGTATTATCTCTTATGATAGAACTCAACAGATCTAGCAGCTCGTCGTCTACCTCAAACCCTATTTATTTATGCACAGACACTCTGCTTGAGCCAACAACCGCTTTACATTGAGCGTAATTGAAATACAGCCAGCTAGGTCTTTTCCATTGCCCAACCATGGTCATATCACTGACTCATCAACACCAGCGAGACCAAAACAGAAACCCAAATAAGCTGCGCAGAGACAGCGACTTTTAGCCTCGGGGCAATCTGTCAACTGGCGTCAGACGATCTAAGACAAGAGGAAGCCAGGCAGCCTCTACCAACAACTTAACTGGCAAAAAGCTGTACCCAACAAAGACCTAAGGCCTAAGGCGGTCTGCACCGCGTTACGCGTTGTCCGCTGGTGACGATGAACTGCGATTGTAACTGGGACTGGGACTATGACTCGGACTGAAGCTGAAGCTGAAGCTGAGAGAGCGACTTTGAGTGGAAGCGAGTCTGTGTGAGCTCGGGTTAGACTGACTGTAGGTTGACTTCTGTTGGCTGGCTGGCTGCATGGCTATCAATTGCCCAAAAGCGTTGCACAAATTGAAACGTTTGACTATATTTGGGTCAGTTAAAGTGATCACATTAACAAGTCAATAGGAGTGCAACATCCTTTTAGGGCATCGCACGTCGACAGGAGTAACAGTTGGTGGTAGCCGGTGCCATTGCCATCTCGTCTCAGTCTGCGTCCCCATCTCTGCCTCCGCAGTCCTTGCGCCTAGCTAGCTCCAACTGGCGCTGGCGCGTTGACACAGCCAGATTGATGTGTACTGGTTTGCGCTGGTCACCAAAAGGTGATCGGACGCAGCGTGAGAACTGGTACTGGACTCCACTCAGCTGGGTGTGTGCCCAAGGGAGTTGCCCACAATCTGGCAGGTATATCACCAGAGCTGGGCAAGGCACTGAGCTCGCTTGCACAGAGGTCAGCAGGTTTATCAAAGGATTATGTAGGACTCACATCTAGTTGTAGTGAGGTTTATTGAATTAAGGATATGCTTAGCCTTTTATTAATTCTTTTTCCAAGCAAGTTCAGTGGATATTTATGGCTGATCATTATGTGAATTATTTCATAGCTCGTGACTGATTTAAACAGCAGCCATTACAGCGGACAGCTTTCGAGGGTCCGCGTGTAACCTTTAAACCGTTTAATCTGACAAAGGAAATAAATAAAAGAATTAACATTTATTTTTAAGTATGCGCTCAAGTATGTGCTTCAGCCAATTCCCGCCGCGCCCAGAACGCAGCCGACCCGAGTCGAACTTGATGGCGACTATCAAACCCAAAAAGCGCCCGATGTGGCCGCAGCGAGCCACCTAAAAACCGAACCACCAGCACCGAGACAAACAGAGGGCCATGTCTAAAGCATTTTTGAAACATGCGAATTGCTTGTACGTGACACGCAACAGCAAGAGGAACAGCCACAAGGAGTGGACGAGGATGACGATGACGACGACGAGGATGACGACAGCAGGGACAGCATCCAGCAGGGGGGTCGCAGGCTGTGCACCCAAACACAAAAGAAATAAGATGGCCATGTCCAGCCAACCACTTAGCCATGAAAGCGGCAACTACATGCAACAGATGAAGCATGCGCTGCGGCATGCAGCATCAGCGCTCAAAAGCTAAAATGCCAAGGTAAAACTAAGCTAAACCTAAAGGTAAACGCAAAGGTAAAGGCAAAGCTAAAGGCTGAGGTAAAGGCAAAGGCACAGGCAAAGGCAAAGGTAAAGGTAAAGTACTTGGAATGCGCTACAGCACAAGGAGCTGCAGCTTCACAAGCGCATCGCCATGGATCACACAGAGTGCTGTTGCAACAACAGTAACTCTGCCAATGCACAGTGACCTAAAAGCATGCAAAAGCTTACGACTTTTACCATGTTTAAATAAGCAATGGAAACTTTTCTTAGGCTGAAATTTCAATGTTTAACCTATGTCAATCTCAGGTTCTGGATTTGCCAAATAGATTTAGTTCTTAATTACACAAAATTTATATATATATATGGATTGAGCTTATTGGAGCTCAAGCCATCCGCTTGTTGTTGCTTATAGTTAAAAAGTATTAGAAAATTGCAGATAAAAAGAAATTAAAAATAAAAATAAAAATATTTTCATTTAGCTTTCATAACAAATTTTTGCTAGTAATGGAACTATGCAGCCCACTGTGCAGGGATGCTCAATGAAATTTATTTGGTGATGCTTGAGCGAAGCGTGAAGTTGACTGCCGCAGAAGCCTCGAACGGCAACCGAGCACAGACACAGTAGGAGTCAGTCAGAGAGGAAGAGAGAGAAAAAGAGATACAGAGAGGGAGAGAGAGGGAGAGAGAGGGAGAACCCATACCAATATAAGGCAGCCGCGATCAATTTAATCGCGCAAATAATATGCCTGCGTCTGTGACTCGGTCTGTGCCTCTGCCAGGGCCAGAGCCTGGGCCTGGGCTTGGGCTTGGGCTCTGGTTCTGGAGCCGAGTCCTGGGAGCTGGCAATAAGTATGTACATACAATAAGTAAATATGGAATAATCGTTATGTGTGCCATATGCGCAAAGGGGTCGAGCCTTCTTATCGCCTTGCCAAGATCAGAAAGTGTGTGACCGACCGAGCGACCGATCGGCCGTCGGACTCTGAATGCTTTGCATTTCCCAAGAAGTGCAACCTGTGCGAGAATTCGCCTCTTTCATTTTGACACTTGTCCAGTCGAATGCTGCGTCGGCGTTGCCTGGAAATTACGCTAATTTCGTGTGCCACTTATGTAGAGTGAATAGCCTGGAATGCGCACTGATGCCGCACACAGCAGCTGGGATAATCGGCAGAGTTGAAAAGCCAACTGGCCTTCTTCAATGCAATTACATGCTCCTGGCCCATAAGTCAGACAGTCGCCGCTCGGTGTTCCAATTCTCTGCCAATTTAATTGGCCTTTACACCAAACTGTTGCTGCTGTGGCTGCTGCTGCTGCTGTGGCTGCTGCTGCTGCTGTCGTCCAGATCCTCGAGAGCTGCTCATGACACGTTGCGCGAATCACTCACATGTCACCATAAATTCCGCGCATGCGCACACATTGGTATGCCTATTTTTGGGATCTCATACACTCGCTCTCGTTAGCTGGAGTTGGCTTTTGTTACCATTTCCCAGCTCAGCCATAAACTGCTGCACTCGCACTTGCCGAGCTTCGAGTTGAGCTGGTTTGCGTATGTGCATCTCCCTCTCTATCTATCTCTCTCTTTCTTTCTCTACTCTGCCTGTTGGCGCTTACCAGTTGCCTATTTTGGGTGTGGCGCTTTTTCTGTGGCTCATTTACGCCACCCCAAATGTGTAAAGGTGTGAATATCCAATTAGCGTTGCCCCACCAACATGGTCAATGGAGCCGCTGGCTTAGGCCTCTGGCCAGCTCCTCGTTAAATACATGTACGATTACCTCACTCCACTATTAACGCATGCTAACTGCCATTGTCTTAATTAAATTGTTTATATAACTGGAGAAAGTTCCATTTACATTAGAATACATTACACTTTGATTTAAAATTTTTGTCTGAATTTTATCAAAGTTCACATTCATTTCATTATTACACAGAACATAAAATATCAAACTAACTTAATTATTGAGTTCTTCTAATCAATTCAGACTGTATGATGTCTATATATCTATAAGGAATCTGCCTCTCCAAGCCTTTCGATTGAAATGTTATTTTAAAACATTTCACTGCATTAAAATGTATTCATATATGAATCACATATAATCATGTAATATGATTTACAAATGTTTGGAAAAGCTTCCATAAATTAAGAGCAAATGAAGCCAGCTTTAGTTTGATTACATTCATTGGTAGCAATCAAAACAAGCTACATGACTTTAATAGCAGTTTAACATTTATTATGGACTCCCATCAATCAATGAAAATGGCAACTAATTTCGGTACATGGCGCGAATTGGGGGTACACGCCTCCCCAAAGCGATTATATCATACAAATTAATAGTGTAGCCGGTAGTTGGGAGCTGAGGCTGTGGCTGAGTCTGGGGCTGGGGCAGCAACTGGACATAAACGTGGGTCCCAAACGCACGTACCGCGTAGCCGTTCGTGTTTTGCCATATAAATTGTGAATCGGAGCTGATATGTGATTTGTGCGCGATGGTGACGGTGATTGGAAAACCGAAAGTAAAACTAACAAATTTCCACGCAGCCGAACGCAGGTGCAAAAACTATGCAGCCTATTAATTAGATCAGAGCTACATGGTCATGCATTTATCATGTCTGACTGACTGACTGACTGACTGACTGAGCGTGTGTGCGTGCCACATGTTCAAACATCTCCAACTGGCCAACGTCATAATGATAATTATGATTGTACTGCCAGCCTGCCAGCCAGCTTACCTGACTGTCTGCCTCTTATAAGCGCGGCTACTTTTGGCCAATTTCAAAATGACTTACTGTAAGTGCGCGCCCGCATCATCATCATCATCATCAGCGTCGTCGTCGTCGTCGTCATCAGCACACTTCCACCTGCTGCCCGGTCGTGACAACAACTTTTGATCTTTGGCAGCTTGTCGCACCCAGCATGAACCCAAAGTCGCACGCAGTGTCTCCTGGCTGGAGATGACTCCAACTCCAACTCCAACTCCAATTCCAACTCCGACTAAGACTCCGCCGCGGACTCTGCGGCTGACTTAGATTTTTGTCTGAGACATTGGCGTTAGATGGCGCCTGTCTACAAATGCTCGTTTTACCAAATGAGCTTTTGACATGCTGTGCACCAATACATATCTAACACATGTATCCACAAATATCTATATCTATGTATTATTAAAGACACATTTAATTGAGTTATCTACCCTGCCAGCTGCTGTCGCTCTTATGTCTTTGGGGCCAGCTTAAAGCTGCGAGACAATTTCCTCTTTTTATTATATTTATCTATTTGTTGATTTTTTTTCTATTTTTAATGTCCTTAGTCGCAGTGCTTATAATACTTTTGCCATTATTATTATTACTATTTTATAATTATACGGCTATTATGACAAGGTATTAGAATAATAGTAGAGTTGTAGTATAATGGTAGTATAGTATACTAATTGTAGAGTAGTAGTAGTATAGTACTAACATATATGGTATCATAGTCGTAGTTACTTGTATTCAAATAGTAGTAGAATAGCAGTAGAATAGTAGTAGAGTAGTAGTAGAATAGTAGCAGAGTTATAGTAAGATAATAGGATATTAATATTATAGTAGTAGAATATTAGTGGAATAGTAGTAGAATTGTAGTAGAGTAGTGGTAGAATATTAAATATCATGGTAGTAGAAGAGTGCTAGAATATTAATTTCAGTATTGGAATACTTGCAGTAGAATAGTAGTGGAATAGTAGTAGAATAGTAGTAGAATAGTAGTAGAATAGTAGTAGAATAGTAGTAGAATAGTAATAGAAATTAGTAGATAGCTAATTTTTAGTGCATTTTTAAATTTTATTTTTTTTTAACATAACTTACTATATTGATAGTAATAAATAAAATAAATAGAATCAAAAATAAAATACTTGTCTTATCTATTTTTAATATATATATTTTCTGAAACATTTCTCAATATATACCATATTTTCATCAAAAGACTCCCTCTTATTACCGCCTCAACCACAAACTTTCCCATCGCCAACTGAATTCGACTCTTGTCAAAATTATAATTGCAACTCGGGAATGCCAATTACACTGCAATTCTGATGCAATTGCCGTTAAACGGCAATAAATGAATGGCATTAAAATATTTCGGCAGAAATGTAAGCCGAGTGCATGAGACATCATCTTAATGATGAGCATTTCATTATGTATCTTGAGGATTTCCAATTTCGACTGCGAATTCGATTTCCAATCGATACGATATTGCTGATTTGTCTGCGCGCCAACGCAACTGGAGGGAGACAGACTGTCTGTCGTCTGTCAGTCGGGGGATTGCTCTGGGCCTGATGGTATCTTCGACTCATCCGGACAGCATCTTCGTCGGAGTACGTACGCTCATAAATTGAAAAAATAATATTTACACAGAGTAAACGCATTGAAAACAGTTTAAACAATAATCGCTATGCGGCGATCAATAAATGCAACGTTGTTGTTGTTGTTGCTGTGACTGAGGCCGCTCGTTCGTTTAAGCCAATGCATAAACCAACCGCAAATGAAAAAAAGCACAATAATAAAACCAAAAAAAACAATAACAACAATGCCCAATACTAAAGGAGCGACTCCGGACTGCAACTTCAGCTCCGACAGCCGTATCGACGACGACGGCGGCGACTTCTCACGCAGTTGTGTGGAATTTTTAACTCATTTAAGTTTTTCTTAATTTTTTCCGACCACGACGCTGTTTGTCGATATTTACTTCTGGTTTATTTCTTCTTTTTCGAAAGTTTACGTTTACAAATCTTTCAAGAAATCAGCCTGCGCCCGGCTTAGTCGTCTTTCACCTACTTGGCCCGTTCTCGAGCTCGGTACTCCACACTCCCTCCACATTCCCCCCACACGCTCCATGGCTCGCTCCAACGGCTCGGTACAAGTTTGCGTTTTAATTACACGCAACGTTGTTGGGGCAGTCGCCGATCATCCGCCCGCTGCTTGGCCAAGGGCCCCCGACTCGAGGCTGCAGGCCCATCAAATGCTGGGACGCTGTTGCACTTGCAGCACTGCATTTGGCCAGCTTGGGAACCCAGCTGAGCCAGTGCCAACTCTCGTTGTCATCTTCAATGTGTGTTGTTGTTGTTGTTCTGGCTGTTGTTGCTGTTGTCTCTGTTTGCGTTTAGCAATTAGAGTCCAATGAAGCGTATTCCTTATTTTTATGCATTATCGAATTAATGCCATCGGCACAGAGCGTCGATGACGAGCCACATCTTTGACTCAAATACTGCAGGAGACAAAGAGGATAAGAGCAACAGCGATAGTATAGAACGACATACTTATGTTTGGACAACGGGAGAGAGAGAGAGAGGGGGTGCTTGTGAGCAGGAATACACTGCAAGAAAATATAATCAAGTAAACTGTCACAAGAGAATAGAATACATATATATAATATGCAGACTAATTCCTGAGAATCTATTCCTATCCTTGGTCTGGCCTTGGTATAAATAGGACTTCTCTAATAGTCGCATATGTTAATGTATTGTTAATTTATTTTCAGTGTACTTTGGGCGCTTAAATTGCAGTCGACTTTGAGTCGTTCTTTCCGGTTGGAGCAGTTGATCGCAAACATTGATCACCTGCACGCCAGCCGCAAAGCTGATCGCCAGCAACAGCGGCCAGCGGCCAGCGGGAGGCGAGAGACGGGCAGCGGATCCATCAGCAAGCTGGTCCATCGGCGGTCGGTGGCTCAACGAGTATCCCAGAGAATCGCAGCGTAAATTTACGCAAAAACTTGTTGACATTATTGTCGATAATTTTAACTGGCGAATCGCTGCCACAAGCCGCACAGCAAAGACTTGTAAGTCCAATAAACAAATGGAAAGGAAAACAATCCACAGAGAGAGAGAGAAAGAGAGAGAGAGAGAGACATACACGACAGCCAGTGAGAGACAAAGGCAATCAGTCGAACTGACGAAGCGCCTGATTCAGTGCCCTGTCCCCTGCTCCGACAGCCATGCTGATTCCCATCTGAGTTGATGTCTGTCGGCGGGTGTTGCCCGTTCCGGAGACGCCTCGTCGCTCGGCCAGTGCATTTGAGCAAATGTTAATTTCGTCTTTTGCCAGTTTAGCGTGTCGATTTTTTAATTAGTCGCATCGTCGTCACTGTGATTTATGGTCAGCCAGTCAGACAGTCAGACAGAGCCAACCAACCAGCCAGGGAGCCAGTCAGCTAGCCAGGGCCTGCACTTTGAAGTACATGCGTGTATTGGCTTAGCTAATAGGCTCTTCAAGCCGCAAGCATTGCCCAGCCTGGGTTATGAGAATAATGTCGCATATGGAATTTCTGCATAGTTGGCTACGTTGATAGAGCCAGCCTCCTTAACAGATAAATTGTTGTTTATGGCCGCGGCTTAGCCATGGGCACCGTCTCTTGTTCAAGTTAATGAGTTGGCTGTAACTTACAAGTGGTTACACAAATGTCCAGCTGCTTGGAATTTCGAAGTCAGCTCGAAGTAAGGCCAAAGGTCAAACATGCGTGACAGGCCCAAGCAACATTAGATTTACATTGGGATATAGTGAGAGATTATCGAAGACGCAAATACTTTGGCTACTTGATTAAAACTAAATATTATAATGAGAATCGCAGAGAAGACCGTAAGACTTAAAAGAGTTCATCTAAAAGTCCACAAATACTCTTGTAAATAAATAATTGAACATGATGTCAAATCTTCGGCTCATAGAGTCTACGTCCTTAACATTGTTTTCAAATACTTGAATTCCAAATTGAGTGATTTCTGCTTTTGGAAGTGCGAAACTGCACAACTCTATAACACAAAATAATCTCTGAGGTATTTACCCACAGTCATGAGTCGAGATATCACGTATCAAAATACCAGCTATTAAAGAAAAACAAATTCTGATCAGTGTTCTAATTACGCAAAGTTTTGGAAAGGCATTTGAGCATAGGCTAGGCGACAGGTTCTATACCCAGACACATAGTGGCTGAAATTTGAGAAAACATTTGGTGAGCCATGTCGCCGCATTGCGAGCGACAAGCTCACAGGCTAAGACCGTAACTAAGCCAAACTGTCGCTTTAGCCATATTTGCCAAATTTAACGATTGCATCAGGTCTGACAGGCTGGTTGTGTAGCTCCATTGTTAGGATTGCTTATGACAACGAACGGGGGGGAATACTTTGAATGCACTCACGCGGCCTGCAGCTATTTTAATGCAGTGAAATCATTGTTGGAATGCCCAGTTGCATGTAGCTGCCAAATGAGATAGACACCTACCTACCAGTACGGGCAGTTAGCACGTCGTAAAAATACGCTCGGCCAAGACATAAATCAATGCGGACACTGCGGCTGGCAGCTGACGACACCCAGGCGAGATCTTTACTCTCACTTTTCTCCACAAATAACCAAAAACCTTTTCCAATAGGTCGCCCAACTGGGCGAAAGGCGGAAACAAGAAGCGCGGGCGTAACACATGTTCGGCATTTATATGCAAATCGACGACAAATCATAAAACAAAATTTCAAAGCAGATGGAACAGTCTTAAAAAATATATACACTGCGATATGTGTCAGCGTGTCAAAATGCGTGAGTGTCACTAGAAAATGGTAAAAGCAATGAATGGGAAGTGAAGCGCAGCTAGAGATGGACGCGTGAGCAGCAGCGCAATGAAAGTGAAGACTCGGCAGTTTATTAAATGAATGAAGTGAATGCTGTCGATTCCTTAAAACATTTTCCACAGCATAAATTGCCAAGCTAAGCCTGGCAAATATTTTACTGAAAAGGAATGTATTTGAGGCAAAGTGTTTGAAATTCTATATGAATATACCATAAAATAGTTGTACAAATATATATTTAAAAAAAATCTGCCATATTAATGGCATGACCGCATAGAATTTAGGTAACAAATCTTAGTTAATACTCATTAGCTCTCATACCTACCATTGTCTTTCCAGAAATTTACTTCAAACTTAACTTTAGTTTACATTGACCAGAACGGTTAAAGTAAACCAGCTATTCGTTTAATCTCTACCCAAATCACGTAACTCACGTGCTCACGCGATCATCGCTAAGTTCAAGTCCAACTTTAAGACCAAAATGATACAAAACGAAGCAGCGAAGCAAGAGCCAACCAAGCCCCGAACTCACCAGCCAAACTGTCCCATCAACGACAACATCTTAAGCTCATTTGTCACATAAAAATCATATATGTAATTTGCTTGACAACCAAAAGTGGACGTCACGCGCCGCTGTAGCAAACGCCTCCATATTGGTGTAGGTATCAGCGACATGCACATGCTGCATGAGCCTCTCTCGGCTCGCATCCAGGTGCGAGCATCCAGGCATTGCTCTCGCTGTCGTTGTCGTTGGTGTTGATGTCGGTGTTTGAGTTGGAGCTGGAGCTGGAGCTGGTGTTGGTGTTGGTGTTGCGTTGAGCGAGCATTTCCTTAAATTAGCTGCACTTCGGATGCTTGCGCATTATGATTCGGTCAGACGGGCTGAGAGCGGACTGGTCTGGTATGGTCTTATAGTAGTCTTCAGCATCATCATCGTCGTCGTCATGGGATGGCCTTTTTTGGGTGGGCACACAACATTAAGTGCTGAGATTTTGATGGAGTGTTGATGCAGCTGAGGTCAGCTGTTAAATTTATGGCCTCTTGTTGCTTGCATGATGCATGAGCCACACTTTCAGGTGGGCGCATTTCATTCAAATCCATAATCACAATTACAAGAGAAATGCCCGGCTAACTAGCCCCTTTTCATTTCTTCTTTCTTTTGCTTCTCTCTCACTCTCTCTCTCGCTGTCTGATGATAGATAACAGCCAGGTATCATATCATTTCAAAACTTTTGGGCTAACACCAAAGCGCGTTTAAATAAAAAGATATGCCCAAGCACTATTAACATCAAGAGATAACAATTAATTATTTCCATTTATAAATTTTGTTAAATGCTATGTCACTCGGCTGGTCGAAACTGAAGAGAGGTCATTCGTGAGATTCCCCTTTAGGCTACAGCGAGAGGTCTGTTGCTTATGTAATTGATCAAAGATTTGGTGAAGAGCTGAAGAGCCAATGCCTATGAAGATTGTGGTCTGAAGTACTTTTCGTAAATATAAGGTATATTTATGAGTTATTCTTAGATTTGGATCTAGTCCGAAGAAGTAAATATATCACTTAACAACCCCTTATAGATCCAATGTATAGCCCTTCTATTCAATAAGTTTTCAATGTTCGACGTATACCAAGATTGAAAAGGGAAAATCTAAATATAATCTGATTATACTATCTCACTCTCCCTCACTCCCTCTTTCTTTTCTTTCTCCATATCTTACTCTTATCTAATTATCTCTCTCTCTCTCTCTCTCTCTCTGTCTCTCTCTCTCTCTCTCTCTCTCTCTCTCTCTCTCTCTCTCTCTCTCTCTCTCTC
>NW_022045901.1:535493-566742 GCF_001654015.2 Drosophila navojoa
TCTCTCTCTCTCTCTCTCTCTCTCTCTCTCTCTCTCTCTCTCTCTCTCTCCATCTATCTATCTATCTCACTCTATCTCTCTTTATCTCTCTCTCTCTACCCCTCTCACTATCTCTATCACTCATAAATCTGTACATAATCTCTTAAAATAATCTTTGAGTGAATGCATTTAAACATAATTAACAATTCAAAACTTAAACCATATCATGCTTTAAAGAGGGAGACGAAAAAACGAAACAGATGATGTTTGTGACGAATGCATCTTGTGGCTCACTCCATTAACCGTTAAGTGGGTAAACTGAACTCTCTAAACTCTCGATGCTTCCGTGGCGTTCACACCTAGCAGTGAGCCAATGGTCAAGTCGAAGGCTTTCACATCCGGTTCTCAGCATTGAGATGGTAAATATGTTCAGTAGAACCGTTTAAGAAATCCATTTAAACAACGAAACACTTCAAAGTGAACCCCACTTGCTGCAGCTGTGGATTCACATGCGTCTCTGATGCGCCTCGGCCATTGCTTGGACAGCTCTCGGCGCTGACTGTCCGACTGACTGACTGGCTGGCTGACTATCTGCAAAGCAAAGCCCTTTGCAGCTTAGGCAAACATTTGCAATTACAATTTTAGCATATAATTGCAAACATGATAAACACTTTTATCGCCGCTCGTTGCGCTGCCAAGCAGCCCAGAACAATGCGACAACAGATGCGCCGATGCTTGAGATGGCCAGGACGGGCAAAGGATGGAATCACCGCTGCCACTGAGACAGAAACAGAAAGAGAAACAGAAACAAAAACTGAAACAGAGGCAGAGGTAGAGACAGAGGCAGAGACAGCGACAGAGCTGCTGATGGCGATAGAGAGTGGAGCTTTGGGGCTACAACTCACGCAGCCGCCGACAGGTTTGGCTGCCAAGAAGAAGCGTGTCGCCAATTGATCGTGAGTTTTACCTAGAAAAATGTCGCGACAATTGTTAGCAATGGAGTAGAAACAAAAACAAAGGCACAAAAAGCAAACAAAACGTAGCGAGGAACTGGTAGCCCCAGCCAACGAGACTGAGAACAGTTCGGCGACATAGCTGATGCTGGAGCTGCTCTATCGTAGTATGCAATTGAAATTGAAGAATTACGCGAAGAATGTCAGCGAACATAGTAAATGCTGTACATAAGGCTGGCTGTTCTTCGGGCCATGTATTATGCCAGTTTTTGTGCCGTGCAGCGGTGCAGTGGTGCAGCGGTGCAGTGGATACAAGAAATTGTCACATTGGCTTGTAAGCGAGCCACAGCTGATCGTGCTGGGCCAAAACAGCCCCCGCTATGGAAGCTCTGTGGCGGCATCTAAATGAACTGCAGATCGACTTCATTTTAGTAGCCAGCGCCTCATTACGAATGGAAATGATGATGGACAATAATGACGCGACAACAGGAAGTCCAAGCCGCTGCCGCTGCCACTGCCATTGCCATTGCCGCCATCGACATCTTCTTAGTGCCTTTCAGCCCATCCAGTTCCAGTTCCAGTTCCACTCGAGTCGCGTCTCTGCCAGTGATAGTGAATGAACAGCCAGATTGCAATTGATGTTGATGCTGCTGCCCAGCCAGCGGAGCCGATCAGAGCCCACAGATCTGCGATTCGAACTGGGCTAGCGCATCGTTGAATTGATTTGTGTGCCTGCCGATAACTTGTTTCCAATGGCTGAGAAAGCTTCTGTCCCTCCCCAGGCAACGAAATATTTCAGTTATAGCTAAATGCATCTCTTTGGCTATTCCAGAAATGTCACCTATGCCGAAAGCCACTTTGTTTGGCTCGCCTTTGATGAGCTCGGGCTTCCGTTTATGGCGGCCGACTCTCAATTTTGGCATCATCGCTGTCATAAGAGAGTTGTAAGTATTCCATTACGTTTCGATTTGTTTTTTTTTTTGTAGCTAACGTATTTGGTTTGAGAATGTTAGTTGCATGGAGCTGAGCAGAAGTAATATAAAGATATATAATTGAATATGATTATAAAAATTAATTAATTATTTATATATGTGTTAATATAATAGTAAGAGAATTCATATAGTTAATAGCTGTCTCTACCTACAATTTCATGATCACTCTCATGATTTAAGATGGTGTTTGTATCTTCAATCTTCAAATATGATCCATATTGAATGACCAACTTAACAATTGCTTAACTTATTATCAATTACAAAATATAAGCTGAAAATATGAATCCAATAAATACCTAATAATCCGCCAACAACAATAGCAATAAGCTCTAATGTCAGCCTAATGGGCCAACAAATGGACCGACCGCACATTCAAAGCAGTTGAGGCTGTCGAACAAGTTGACAAACAAATTTACGGCAACTCGAAATGGCTAGAGAGAACCGTTAAAGCCATTGCCAGAATTGTCATAATTTCGATTAGCTTGCCAGTAAAAGACAACAACAACAACAACTAGCGAAACAGGTACAGCTGAACATTGAATGGAAATGGCACAACGCCCGCGACTTGAGTTCGGTTCTTTGAAAAAATCATCCGCAAGCCTTTTCCAATGCGACGACCGACAGTTCGGCCCGGCCTGTCCGACTGCAACAGAAATTAAAGTTAACAAATTTCCGACAATGTTTGGACATTTTCCAAGCCGGAGAACAACAAGCGGCGGCGGCGTCTAGCGGTTCCATCGACGACTGCCCATGATCGCATGAGAGTACGGGTACCGTAATTGTTCGATGTGTTTTCGCTTCTATTGTGCGCGCACATTCAAAGCTATCAGAGGACCAGTCGGCCGGTGGATGTGTAGGTACGATCTATTGTGGATCGCTGACAATGCAGCAAGTAGCGATCCAACAGCTTCCTTCCATTAGCAGACGCCCAAAGGCTCGCAACTTGTTCAATTGTTCACAGTTTCTATGTTCTGTGTTGGCTCCTTTTATTTCGGAGGGGTTTTGGCAATTAGAGAATCGGAGAGTGGGAGAACGCGAAGCGGGAGAAAACAGTCTTGTGACTCAATGTGTGTAAAGTTAAGTTGTTGTCGCTGCTCTGATCAGAGTCGTTCTAATGTCTTTCGTCTGGCTTTCAGCAAGTCGTGATGTCCAATTGAGGCACATAATTCGGTGGCACTCTCTCAGCAACTATCTCTCTTTCTCTCTCCAAACATCAGAGATATCTAACTGCTTTATTGGCATTCTAAGACTGAAAATGTGAACAGAAGCTTATTAAAAATCTCTTGAAGCCTATTGAAACACTATTAATTGATATTCAAGCAACAAGTTTGACAGTTGGTCGATAATAAACAATATTGACATTTCCAGTTAGAATGCTAAACACTCTCACACTCGTCGGGCCGTTTGGTGATAATTGGCGTCTTGGTGTGGCAGCCACGGCAATCGGCTGGAGGCTGGATGCAAATCAGTGTAGTGGCATTAGGCAAAGATCTTCAAAGGCAAAGTTCTCACAATTTAATTAGTATGCATTTCCATTATTTATATAGTATGCCCTCGATGGGCACATCGTTAGCAGTCCACGCAGTTCCACGGCGCGGCTGGGCCATTGTTTTTCCATGCATCGGCCAGGGCAGGGGTAAAGGGTAAAGGGAGGCAGGCAGCTTCAGCTCGTACGCATGCCAATCTTCTCGGATGCTCTGTAGTTGCAGGTAAGAGTCTAAACAACAACCCGAACACACACACAAACGTACAAGCACACACAGTCAGAGACATTTAACTCATTTGGCTTGTAACTTTTGTTGTTGGATTCCTCTTCTTTGGGCTGGTGTTCTCAGTAATGTTTTGTAGTTTTTTATAGCTGCTTTTTACAGACTCGCGAGACGATCCGTGTACTTCCACAAACTATTGTAATACATCAATATGATTATGAGCACTAGCGCTTCGAGGCAGGTTGCCAGTCTCCCTCCCTCTCTCTCCCTTTCTCTCCCCCTCTTCCACTCTCTTTCTTTCACTCACTCTGTGGCATGTGCTTGATTTATTTAAAGTTTTTCGTAGTATGTTCAGTTTGGTTGTCTTTTCTTTCTATTAACTGCTTGACAAAGGTAAATAAACCAAACTGAATACTTTTTCTTCTTCTTATATTGCATTGGCACCTTTCTATTTTGAGTCATTATGTACACTTAGGCCTTTCCCATCTTTTTCAGAAATATCCTATTTGGCACAATACCTCAAAATGAATGCAAGCAAAAAAAAAATGTATTTATATTAAAATAAATATGCATTACATTTTCTCAAAAATGAAACCCCAGATCAATGCTCTGCAGTTAACTGTTTATGAGGCTAATTACGGTATTCCAAAAATAAAGAAGAAATCCGACATTTCCTAATTGATTCTTCGACTCTGAGACCCCCTCAAGACTTGAAGTTCACGAAATCAGGTCACAATGCAAAAATGGAGCCTCCACCCTACAGGCAGCTTAAAGAAGATAAGTTCCATGTGCTTGTATATACAATATTAATGAAAGTATTCCTCATAATTAATGAAATCTTAATGGGCGCTTTACAAGCCAACGCAGACAGCGTACAAACACAAATCAGCGCCGGGCCAAAGCAGCTTAGCGAACAGAAGTTCCCACATCATTAATATAAAAAAAAAAAAAATCCAAAATAAAAAAAAAAGGAAAAAAAAAAGAAACCCAACTAGAGATCAGAAGCAGCATCGCTCGAGAGACACACACGGTGATCCCGTGCTGGCGCTGGCCAACAAAATTCAAACGAATTAAAGCGACTTCAACTTACAAATGTATCTACAAGATACAGGAACAAAAACAAAACCAAAGTCACCAAAAAAAAGAGAGAGAGAAAAGCAAAACACAAGCGACGACAAATTATGCAGCGACAACGAAGACAAACTCCAAGCGCAGCAGCAGCAGCAGCAGAAGTTGGAGCAGGAGACGCATTTAGATTTGGAATTGAAAGGAAGCTGCAGGGTTATCTCGAATGGACATGTATTTAGATTTGAATTTGGCTTTTTCGTTCGCTAGCCAGCTAGCCAGCTGAAATAAATTATAACAGTCGAAATAAAGTTGAACGTTTTGTCTGCTGTCCGTTTGAATGAAATTTATTAGCCTCAAATGGCGCTGCGGCGCTACCTGAAGCTCCAAAGCGGAGTTGGAGTCACCTCCAAACTCTCCTAATTCCCATTGCGTATCAGCTCAGTTTGTATGATAATCCGATAATCTCTGGAGCTCAGTCTCTCGCTCAACCTTTTCACACTCAATTAGCTGGGGGCAGCGACTGCATCTCGCTCTGCATCTGTTGGCAGCATTCAGTTTTATATTTTATCGATTTCATTTGCATGCGACTAGAGATAATAATATACATAGATGTATTGCTGTTATATTCCCTCCAGATACTGCTGGCCGGCTACTACAGTTGCCAGCCTCCAGCTTCCAGCTGTTTAGCTGTTGTATCCCATGGCATTGAAAGGCAGTTTGAAAATGTTCTCAGCTCATAAAATTCCATAGTGAATCATTTGGCTCTGCGCTTTTTGTCTGCCGTCTTTCCGTGCCCGTCCGTTCGTCTGTCCGGCTGTCGATCTGGCAGTCCGTCCAGTGCGCTTCATTGGTCTGCATTTCATTTATTGTGTAATTCTCAACAATGTACTTCTGGCCACGGATTTGCTGGCTTGTCTGCTGACTGCCGTGTTTCGGGTTGTCTTCGCTTTCGAATTTGATTCTTGATTTTATGTCAGTTTATTTATGATAAGATGACCTTTTTTCTCTTTTTTTTTTCGTTGTCTTCGTCATCTCGTTTTCGGCCTGTCGTCGTCTTCATTCGGCTGCTCTTTAATAGAATTGGAGCTGAATGTGTTGGGTTGCCTCGCCGGCTCGGGATGCAGACTCGGCTATCTCAGTTGTGAATGAATGAAGCTCATTAAATTATGGGGCACTTACGGGCTAGCGGTGTGTGTTTTAAGGCACATTTTGAATTATGAGTAGCGTACACTGAGCGTAATGAAGGACTGGCTTGAACATACCTTAAGGGGGCTGGTTCTCAGATGGAAGAGCACCATTCGATTGTGAATACTCTCATTGCTAAAAAGAATTTTCCGTTTCTCAGTTTTTATAGTTATTTAGTAAGAGAATAAATATTGACGGTAAAGTTGGGTTTGATAATATAAAGCATTTGTTCAGATTTATCACAAATATAAATATTTTTAGTGACATTTCTTCTTTATTTAAACAAGACTGAAATGCAAAAAACTTAAATAAAAACATAAACTATTAGCTGTCATTGTTTATTTTTTAAATTACATTGAAGTATTTTTAATAAAATAAAAATAAAAAATACAAATTAATATCTAAAAATTTTTTTCTCTAAATTATTATATATAAAATTATTTATTATATGTTATATTCTAGCTATTATTATTATATTTTTTAATTTTAAAATATTATATTATATTATATTATATATTTTGTTTCCTTAAAGTGAAAACGGCTGCTGCCTGAATTCTTATGATTCATAAATAAATTTGATAAGTAATATATAATAAAATACATATATATTTGTATATTTTATATAAAATGTATTTAATAATCATTAGAATTCAGGCAGCAGTCGTTTTCATTTTAAAGCCTAAATTAATTATAAGTATTATACTATTGACTATATTTTTTCTCTCAGTGCTCATAGTTGCAGCCTTTGACGGCAGCAACAATTTCCGATCACATTTAAATCCAACAAATCCGATTGCTCAGTTTACTATTTTGATTTTGTATCTACCAGCAGATGTTGTTGTTGTTGTTGTTGCTGCTGCTGCTGTTGCTGGTGCTCGTTTAGAGCAAATTTTCAAGATCAACAACGCAGTTGAGCGTCACGAAGATGAAAAGCGAGATCTTTTATAGTGATTAGGCGCGGACAATGAATGCACGATGGATTCAGAAAACAAAATCCAAACCGAAAAACGCGACTACAGAACTTTATATAGGAGACAAGCTCAAAAGAGACAAGAATGAGAACAAGAACAAGAACAAGAACAGAGTTTTTGTTGATCTTTTTGTTAATGCTGCAATGGTCTTGCTGTTGCTGTTGTTGTTGTTGTTGTTTAGTTTGGTATTATGAGAATTGAGCCAAACATTTTTCAACTGGCTGCGAGGCGCAGACAAAAGCATAAAATACAAACAGAGCCTGGGATCTTTTTTATTTTCATTTTTTTTCTGTTTTTTGTAGTTTATTCTTTTTCTTTGGAGCCGTTGACAGAGCGTGCATTATTAGTGTCAACCCTGTGCCCGTTGCTGTTGTTTGTCTAAACATAATTGAAACGCGCTTTCAATGAGTTAATTTGGAGTTGGCTATGGCACTTCATGAAGGACCGACTCGCCTACGTAAACACAATTAGGTGCCCAGTGACAGAGCCGTCGCGCTCGGACCACACGGGCCATGAAATGACAAAATGTGGAGTAAACGCACGCACTGGGTAAACAAAACCAGAGCGCGATGCCCACGAAATCTCTGAATGAGCAATGTCACGGGCTTCAGATCGCCGCCTAACACAATATTTTCATAGGTCACTTTGATGGTTTGGCATTCAAGAGGAGCTCGCTTACTCTCGGCCGATGCATCTCGCCGCCATGGCGTATGCGTAATTGCTTTGTAAGTGATATGTTAGCGACTACACACACACACACACAAACACTCACATACATTAAGTTATACTGCCCACTGTCCAAATGACTTGCCACTTTGTGTTGCCAAGTTTAAAGTTGCTTAATTAGACGTCTGGATCGCAGTCTCGAGTCGCAGCGCAGCGCAGCGCATCGCATCGCATTGCCTCGCTGCGACTGCAGTCGGAGTCATATCTATGATATTTGCAGCCCATGTTGACAGGCCACAAAAGATATTTAAGGCTAGTGCCGCTCCCCACCGTCCTCGAACATCCGCACGCACACGTATACGCACTCCGCAGCAACTTCATTAACAGCCGCAGCGCCGTTTAAGATGTAAAAATAAAGTATTATTTATGATTATTGTGAGAATTTCACAATGGCATGCGAGAATTTATTGTTAATGCTTTGTTGCAGCCACCACAGGCTGCGGCTGAGCCGGCTGAGAGACAAGCCCGAGCGGCCGCTGAACGTTGCGTACCATGGGGCACATTCTGCAGCTGAGCTAGCAAATTGTGAGAGAATTCAAGAAGCGCAATGATTATTCTACTTGAATTTGTTTGAGATCATAATTAGGGATTAAAGATTTTTCTTCTTAGCAGCTCAAATATATAGTTGCTCCTGTGACAAACATCTAGCTAGCAGCTCTTTCAAATTTTTCTTAGTAAGCTCTCCACATTGCTCCACTGTGCGGCTCACTCAGCTTCTCCTCAAACAAACAATTTACATTGCAAGAAGACAGAACAAATGCCGTCAACAACAAATTTTGATAATTTCTGGTTTTGCACACACACACACTAACATATACATTCATACATACACACACAAATGCATATTTACATATTTCACTTATTTTTCACGCGCTGCGATTTTCCTGTCGTCTTTTTGATGCATTTTTGCGGCATGGAATCGCAATTAAAGTTAAATTTTGATGTTGATGCTGATGCTGTGACAGGCGAGCCATCTATGGTATTGTGGCTAACACTTGGTATACCCTGAAGCGGCTGAATGATGGAAAATCCGGGCATGATATTTTCTTGAAATGAATGAAACGGGCAGAAGACTTTAAAGAAAACTGAAGCGATCTTCCACTGTCAATCGCAGCAGAGTTGAATTCCCAGAGCGTGTTTTCAATTTCAGCAACAATTTTAACCTTTTCTTTATAGCAGTATCGAGTATTTATTATTTCTATCCATATCTCCAGGGTATCTGCCAGTCGGCTACCCTCGACTAGAGAGCTCTTTACTTGTTTTGCTTCGTTGCTGTTTATGATCAATCAATATTTGCTTGTGAAATGCCAAACATTTCCTTATTGCTGCTGGCTGTCGTTGTTCAACACTTAAAATGCGTTTAGCAAGCGTTGCCACCTAGCGGCCTGCCACTCACAGTGGCCAAATGCTGCAATTTTCTACTCATAATAATTAAACATTGATTTTTTTTTTGAGAATTCATTCATATAAATTTTTATTGTTTTTTTTTCATATTTTTTCTTTTTGCATTTTGTTTGTTCGATTTTTTTTTGTTTTTTTCTTGTTTTTTTTTTTTCAATTCATTTTTTAATTACTAAAATTTCATAAAATTGTTTAGACTAAATTGTAAGTACAACACTAAATTACAATTGTATGTATGTAACTACTATTTGAATATTTATTTTCATGTTGTATAAATAGATGTATTTAAGGTCTTATCAACTTTATACAATCTGACGCATATTTGTCCTGTGTGTGTGTGTGTGTATTTTTTTTTTAGGTTTTCTCTTTTTGCAATAAAAATATAAATTACTAAAAACGACTATTTAAAAAATTAAATATTTATAAAAAATATATATATGTATATGTGTATACTAGGTGATTTAAGCATATATCATATACTGTATGAGCGTAGATAACAAAATGTATTGTAGAGAGCGTTAAGTTAATATTTACAAAAATTAGTTGAGACAAATGTGTGGATGAGCGCTGATTTATCAAATACACACATGTGTGCATATATTGATGTGTGTGTGTGTGTGTGTGTATGGGTGTGGGGGTGTAAGTATATCCAACATTGGTTAGCCGCACAGTTTTTTGATTTTTCATATTCATTTTCATTTTCGTTTTCGCTTTAGCACTTAGCACTTTTATAACTAGTTTTTCTTTTTACACTAACGAGGAACCATTTGCAAATTAACTGTAAGTTTGATGAGTTCGTTTTGTGAATATTTAATTTTGATATTTTGGAATTTCGCAATCAGCTGTTGCGTCACACTTGCATACTAAACATTGTTTGTTTTGTTAAATGGTTTTGAGATCAAAATTAAATGTAAATTGTTTTTATTTTTGCTTTTGTTTTGTTTTTATCATATTAAGACTATATACTGTTCTGAAGACTTTCAAACATACGCACGTATATAAATTTTTAAAGATTTGTTTTTTTTTTTTTTTTGTTTTTGTATTTTGTATATTTCATTCAATTTTGTTCGTTTTTTTGTGAAATTTTCATTTAGTATCAAATAATTTTACGCTTAAGACTTATAAATTCAATACATTTCGTTATTAACTATAAATATTGTTGACTTCTTTGCTATAATTGCTCCAAATTTAAATATATAAAAAAAAAGTGCCAAAAAAACTAAAAAATATTTTAGAGTATGAAATAAAAGTTGTAAATAGTGTAAAAATTAAGCACTTATTATAGAATCACTAAATGTTTTGCTTGTCTTCGCATGTTTGTGGTTTGTTGTCTGTATGGGGGCCTTTAGATAGTATGGGTATATAATTAAGCTAGAGTTAAATTTAGTTACACTTTACGCTTATGTTTATTTATTAGACACTAAAAGTAGGGCGCGAGATAGTCAGTAATTAATATATAATTTTTGTTTTTTTAATGTTTTTCTGTTTTTGTTGTTTTCGTTTTCGTATATCAGAGTTGACCTATAAAATACTATGTACAAAATGCTAGCGCACTACTTTGCATAGACAAGTAGAGTCGAGCGGGCGACCATGCAGCGTCAATGAGGAATTTTTTGTATTCGCTTAGCTTCTAAATTAGTCTCTAATTATGTGCTAGAGTTCTTTGCGTTAAGTAGTATTTACAATTTATCGCAACTAAGTGATTCTAATAATAATAATAATAATAATAATAGTTGAAGCAGATTTTTCAGTAACATGCAAAACGTCAGTAAGTGTGTGTGTGTGTGTGTGTGTGTGTGTAGAGTCCAGTGTAGTGTGTAGAGTTTCTAGTGGCTGCCGCAGGGCGGCGCCTTTGCCAGGGTCAAGTTAAAAAACAAAAAAACAAAAAAATACAATTGGATTTCTTGAGAACAGCTTTATATATGTGTATATAGATTAGGCATATATGCACCACATACATACATATATACATTGAGAACTTTATGCTTACGTCAGTCCATGCGAAACTAAAATTTTAAGTTATAATTACAATTTAAGGTATTAAAATTGATGGATAAATGCATGTGTGTGTGTGTTTGTGTGTGTGTGTGTGTGTTTGTGTGTGTGTGTGGGTGTGTGTGTGTGTGTGTAGGGCCTGTTACAACTCTGACAACTGCACTGCTTCAATCAACAACAAAGCCATTTGCGGCTCATTTGGCGTCTCTCTCTCTCTTTGTCTCCGTCTCGCTCTCCCTCTCCCTCTCTGTCTCCCTCTCTGTCCCTCGCCAGTCTTTGCTTACATGTGCGGCGTACCGCAGACAACCGTGCGTTGCGTCGTCGCCGAGCCGCTGCCCGTCGCCGAGGCGGCGGCCATCAGCTGCGAGGAGCAGGCGCCAGCCACGCCCGCCGCGGCCAGCGAGGGCCAGCGCTGGCTGCAGTAGGAGCCCTCGCCCAGCACCGAGATGCGCTTGCCCTTGGCCTCGCTGCTGCCCGTGCCCGCGCCCGCGCCTGACGCGCTGTAGTCTTTGGTTGAGCCGGCAGACGCAGCCGCTGCTGCTGCCGCCGCCGCCGCCGCTCCGGCAGCTCCAGCGCCCGCGGACAGCAGCTGCGAGGCGCGATGCATCAGCGTGGGATCCGTGTTGAGCTGCTTCTGCGACTTGGCGCGCTGCAGCGGCGCCAGCTGGCCCACGCCGCAGAACTCCGAGTTGGCGTTGTTGTCCGCCGCGGCGGCGTAGTTGGCCAGCGCGCCGGAATACATGCGGCACTCGTCGGCAGCAGCAGCCGCAGCGGCGGCGGCGGCCGAGGCGCAGATGTTGTTCACCGACTTGTCCCACGTGTTCTTGATGATGTTGGGATTGCTGTTGTCGAAGGTCAGGCCGCCGCTGCTGCCGCGCTTGACGCCCAGCGTGCCGGCGGGCAGGCCGACGGCCACGCCGACGCCGACGCCGCTGCCATTGTGATGGAGCGTGGCCACCGCATTCTGTTCGTTCTGCTTCCGGGCCTCGGCGTCGTCCTTCTCCTGGGCGCGCTTCCGCTTGCGCTTCATGCAGAACACCACGCAGGCGGCAATCACAGCCACCAACGGCATGGCCACAGAGAAGATGGCGATGAGCACAACCTGGGCGTTCGTCAGGCCATCGGCGCGCGCCTGCGTCGTGGCGCCATACTGATGGGCGCCGAAGGAGACCGACTCGTACGACTCCTCGTCGCACTGCCGCCCGCGATAGCCGTTGGCGCAGACGCACTCGAAGCTGTTGACGCGATTCATGCAGGTGCCGCCGTTGTGGCAGGGCAGGCTGCCGCACTCGTCGATGTCGATGGAGCAGTCCTTGCCGGTGAAGCCCGCACGGCACGCGCACTGGTAGTCGTTGTTCAGGTTGGTGCAGCTGCCGCCGTTGGCGCACGGCTTGGTCAGGCACAGGTCCACGCGGCTGCTGCAGCGCGGCCCGTGGAAGCCGGGCACGCACTGGCAGCGATACTGGTTGAGCATGTCGATGCAGGTGCCGCCGTTCTGGCACTTGTGGCCGACGCAGTCGTCGATGTTCTGCTCGCACTTGGCGCCCGTGTAGCCGTCGGGGCAGGTGCATTTACCGCTTGGCTGGCAGGTGCCGCCGTTCTGGCAGGGATTCGGACTGCAGTTGTCTAGGTGGAGCTCGCAGGTGGGTCCGCTGTAGCCGGTGGGGCACTCGCACTGAAACCCCTGCTTGCTGTTGCTGCTGGTGTTGCGGCAGCGGCCCTGGTGGCACGGCTTGTCCGCGCAGGTGAGCAGCTTCTCCTCGCACATGCGACCGTTCCAGCCCTTGGGGCAGACGCACTTGTAGCCGCGCTGCGTCGCCTCGTCCACGCAGGTGCCGCCGTTCTGGCAGGGATTCACGTCCGCGTCGCACGAGTTGATTTCCGTCTGGCAATCGTTGCCGCTGTACCCAGGCGCACACTGGCACGTGTACAGGCCCTGGCCGGTGTTGAAGCAGGTGCCGCCGTTCATGCAGGGCCGGTGGTTCGTGCAGTAGTTCAGATCCTGGTTGCAGAACAGGCCGCCCCAGCCCTCGTTGCAGATGCAGTCCCAGGGCTTGTTGCATGTCCCGTGCACGCAGCTCGGATACGGGGCGCACTCGTCGCACAGCGGTCCGCGCCAGCCCTTCTGGCAGCTGCAAAATAGAGCAAGGATAACACTTAATTAGTATGGAATGGAAGGCAAATTAAAGTCGGAGCTGTGAGCTAGTTCTTGGCGAATTATCGCCTATCGATAACAATCGAATTTATTTGCCGATCATTGCAGAAATCACAACGAATGCGAGGCGCAAAGCAGAGACAGCAATAACAGCAAATCGCATTGCTCATCAATGAAATATGCAAAGGCAAAGGCGAAGGAGGAGGAGGAAGAGGAGGAGACGGACACGGTTAATGCGCTCGGGGCGCTGGTTTACTTTTGAAGTTTGAGCCAATGCGAAAGCATGAAAGAAAGAAGGCGCATCACCTGCTTAGCAAATCACTCTCACACACACACACACACACACACACACACACACACACACACACACACACACACACATAAATCAATACATGGGCATGTATGTATTGTAATTGCCTGTGTGGGCGCAGCAACGCTTGACTGCATTTCGGTGCAGCTCTGAAGAAACTCGAACGGAAAGGGCAGCGGACAGCGGACAGCGGGCAGTGGACGACGACAACTTTGGCTTGAGATCTGCACTTAAAACTGACTCCTGCCCTGAACGATTTGTAGTGCACTGGGTGCCCTCCAGCGGGACATGTGCTTGACAGCCGAGCCCAAGGAGGAGGAGGAGGAGAAGCGTTTAAGGAAAAGGCATGTCAACTTGAAAGTCAAAGAGCGCAACAATAAAATGATGCGATGTTGTTTTTTGCATCTGTTCAAGTGCACATATCCGCACAGTCAGAGGGAGCGAGCGAGAGAGAGAGAGACAGTTTGGGGGACAGACAATTTGGCATTTCTCACGCTGCGCAAACACGAAATTAATTTATTTCATTTGCAGCGCGCTCCACTTTGCGTTTGCCCAAAACCCACAAAGGCACATGCACACACGCACACACACACTCACGCACGCACGCGCACTCATCGCAAATGCAATTTCGATTAATATGCTAACAAATGATCCTTCACCCACAAACTCTCAATTGGCAATAATTCAAAGCAGAGGCTCGATAATGAGCGAGACAGGGACAGCTAGATAGTGAGAGAGGGCGTGAGCTGTAGAGAGAACGAGTGAGTGAAAGAGACAAGTGGTAATTGATATGCGTCAGTGTGTACACAAAGCAGAAATGTCAAAAGCATTGGCGACGCGACGGTCAACTACCAGCTGTATGAGCTGTGTGTGTGTGTGTGTGTGAGTGTATGTGTTTGGTCATATTGCGCGCGCGCTTAGAATTATTAAAATATTCCCACCATTACGAGGCAGCGCAGCACAAAAAGCACTTTAATTTTCAATGGCTTTGGCTTTGGCTCTGCCTTCAGCTCTGCTGTGTTTGGCGTTGGGATTTGGCTTCGGCTCTGGCTCTGGCTTTGGCTGAGTGGCACACGCATACTTGAGCGTAACCGCTTGCGGTTTTTTCTACGAACCATCAACACGTCGGGGCCTATTTATAAAACAAACATTTTATCCCAAATCACATCAATAACATTCATACAGAAGGTGAAGGAGAAGGGGCAGGGGAAGGGCCACAACCGAGACAATGATTTTTCGTATTTGAAATTTGTTGGTTTTCGGTTTTTGGCACAATTATCGATTGAACCACAAAATGAAAATGTTTGATTTCCGTTTACGGCCGAGTGGGAACTGGCACTCGCTTTATTGGCCAGCAATGCATAAATAATGAGCAACATCCTGTCTTCGGCTAACTACATACATACATACATATGTAACTATCGGGCAAGAAGATGAAATCTAAGCGAACGGCGCAATTAGCTTTCTGCATGGGGGCTGGCAACGCCAAAAACAGCTGGCAACTCTACTAGTTGAGATTTGAGCTTGAAATTTCATCCATAAAATATTTGCCAGCGTCGTCAAAAGTGTTCGCTTACACCTTGCTTTGTCATTGTTGTTGTTGTTGTTGTTGTTGCATTTGCCCTATGAAAAATGTGGGAAAACTTTGTAATTCAATTTCGTTTGCCTCTACGTAACTGTGTATGTGTGTTTGTGTATTGCTTTTACTTGATTATTTCAGCAGGCACTCAAATAATTGTAATGCAAAACCTCGACAATCAAATGACAGCCAATGCACTCCCGGCCAGACAATCAGACAGCCAAAAGAATTTCTTGTGGTCGCACAAAACGTGCACTAAACGGGCTAAGCAAAATGACTTTGTTGCTATTGCCACCATTTGTTGTCGTTGTTGTTGTTTTTTGCTTATGCTTTTGCCCTTTAACAAACTTGGCAGCAAACACAAATAAAACACTGTAAAAGGTGTGTCCAATGACAATTGTTGTAGTTGTTGTTGCTGCTGCTGTTTTCGTTGTCGCCAGCAAACAAAACAAACAGCAATAAAAAAAATATCAAAAGCTCATCTTGACTAAAGCCAAAGCTTTGCCCAATTAGCAACATGTTGCGCGCAGCACGCAGCCAAAATGTTGCCGCTCGTCCTTAGCAACATAGTTAGCCCCGCTTCAGTTGGTTTTAGGCTATTTTACTGAATAGAATAAATATATACTTACATGCATTGATTCGGCTTATCGCACTGACCATGGACACAGCCTTTGGCGCATTTGGCTGCAAATAGACAGAGAGAGAGAAGAGTTCATTAAATTAATTGATATGTTGATGGGTTTATAAAAAGAAGAGAAACAATGCTTGAAATGAAATGGACACGAGCAGTGACACTTTCCCAACACACATTTGGCCAGCTGCGAGCTGCCAGCTGCCACCTGCCACACTGGCAATGCGTAGTTACACCCACTCGCGCGACACCACAGCCCACATTGATACGCGGCGGAGAGACAGTGAAACAATCAGACAAAGCGAACAGCATTTGAGGCAATTTAAAAGAGGAAAACAAACTTTCTTTTTCACGCCACTAAACGGGCCAAAGCGGGCCAAAACGGGCCAAAATAAAGCATCTTCGAAACAATTCGACACTAGATAGACAACAACTTTTTGGCCAAAATCATCATCATCATCATGAATCATGGCCCAAAAAACAAAAAGGAAAAAAAAAAAAGCAACGCCAGTGACTCCTAAACTGTGCGGCAGCAGGAATAACTTGTTTCTAATATGCGCCCGGCCAGACCCAAAAGGAAACACCACAAAATGAAATAATCCCATGGTCGCAAAGAGCTGCGCTGCAACAGCCCGAAAACCGATTCCCAAGCTCCAAAAGGTTCGACGAAAACTTCGATTGTGGATTCAAGCGAGTGCGACAGAGACGGGGCGAAGAAGAGCTGTTCCTATAGCTGAAGCTGGGCCAAGAATGCGGCAAACATGTTTCGTTCGGCCAGCTCTGGGGCTGGGCTCTGGCAGGAAGTATAGGGGAGTCGTCGCTGACGCCCGCCGCGTTGCAAGGGTCTAGCTGAAAATCGTGAACACTGCGAATAAGGCAATGAGCTCCTCTTTAAACTGCCCAGTCAGCCAGCTCAGACACTCTGATATTCTTTCATTCAGCAGGAAAATTGCTAGAAAATCACTAAAACGTGTTCTCTCTCCCAGCTCCTGCTGCTGCGGCTGCTTCTGCTGCTGCTGCTGCTGCGGCTGCGGCTGCGGCTGCTGCTATGCGCTTTTAATTCCCCCGCACGCAGTTAATATATATAAGCCGTAATATTGGCAATTGGCAATGATTTTTATTACATGGCCACAAGCGGAGGAGCCAACCAGACCAGATCAGACCAGACCAGAACAGGCCAGCGTGAAACACTTGAAATTGTTTTTCCACAGCGACTGAAAGTGAGTTTGTTATTGTTGTTGTTGCTGCTGATTTGCTGCTGGTTGTTGGCTGTTGGTAGCCCAGTCTGAGGATCGCTTCGTGTCTATTGGAAACGTGCTGCGGCTTTGCCGTATTCTTGGCCTGTGTTCACACGCCCGCAATGGCCGAACGCAAATGCCTCTTGTGGATTAGAAGCGTAGAGCTAATGATTTGGATGCAGCATTTACTTTCACTAGAAGACTTCACTCATGTGGGCAAACGGAATTCCCAGTGCTTATCGCATATGTATCTCATAGATGCTTGCTGTTGCTGTTATCAGTTGGCAACCTGTGTGCACACAGCGACGAAAGACACAATTGTTGTCTGTCTGTCTGTCTGTCGAAATATACAAAGTGCAGCCACAGCTGGCAGCTCATTCAGAAAAGAGAAAAGCAAACAGCTTCGGGCTGAAATAGCTCATTTCCTTGAAATTAAAATACACACACACGCACACGCACACACCCTCACACACTTTGCCGATTCAGAGCAATCGAAGTTTCATTCAAAAAAAATAAAAATAAAAGGCAAAAAATACAAAAACAAGTTGCAGACCTTTTGGGCCAATTTAATAAAGGCTAAGGCACTTCCACATGATCAACTTCTTGCGAGTTGTTGTTGTTGTTGTTGCTCTTGCCTTTTTGCAGCCGCACGTTTTGCCTTTTTATTTGCTGCTGCTGGAAAATAATTTTCGCACATGTGTGCGTGTGCGTGTGTGTGTGTGTGTGCCTTAATTTAAGCTCATTTTTGCGCATTTAACTTGAAAATAAAGTATAGCAACAGCCAAAAGAGCGGAAGAGGCAGCTGCTGCTGCTCTGGCTGCTGAACCGGCAGCAGAAGGACACAAAATTATGTGCCCGAAAAAAATGAAGAAGCAGCAGAAGCAGCAGCAGCCGCAGCAGCAGCCGGACTGGCAGGCAAACAGTTTGGCAGACCCGGTTTGAAAACTCGGACCACATTTATGGTGTAATCAGCCGTGGCCAGCCCTAAAGGAAGTTCTGGTCTCGTCCTCAGCAATGCGCGGCATGCAGACGACGCAGATACTCAAAAACGACATTCAGCCACGACGGTACGTCATGATGATCAAGAAGCTGCTGCGATTGCCTGTGTGTGTATCTGTGTGTTTATGTGTGTGTGTGTGTGTGTGTGTCCACACCACACCTTGAATATGGATGGAACCTGGGGCCACTTGCACTTGGCGTGGGAAGATTTTTGTGCTCTTCGTCAGTTTTGTGTGCTCTGATTCACGGTCCCTATGCGTACGTATGTATGTTGTGTGTGTGTGTGCCCCCGAAAATGCTGCATAGGTAGCTTGTGGGGGCTACTACAAAGGGCCGAGTTCGAGTTCAAATTGTGTTGTTTCTGCTTTTGCTTTTGTTTTGTTTTGCTTTGCTTTGCTTTGCTGTGGCTGCCTCGGTGATTTCTTTCGGTTTTCAGTTTTCAGTTTTCAGTTCGTTAGACGTTTTGTTCTGCCCCACGCCAAATGACAAATGATTTTTCCTCCACGCACATAAACACGAAACGAAAGAGAGGGGGAGAGAGGGCAGAGATCTTAACAAATATTCATTGATTTTTAATGTATTTGTTTGACTATTCGATTTCTTCCACTTTATGGCATTTCATCGATATTCAAATGTGCTTTTGGCATTCATTTTTGTTTTTCATTTCTGTCAAATCATTGCGTCGCTGCTACGCATTCAAAATAATTACACTTTTAATTCGTTAGCAGCTCCTTGTCTGCCCCCGCGCCCCAGCCGCCCCCCCTCAGCCCGTGGTTTCCACTTTTGCTGTCTCCTCTCACATATTGTGTACAATCATCTCATTTGATTTGACAAGCAAGTGATTTTCAATAATAATGAGAGCTGCCCGTCAAGTGCGGCACAAGAAACGCGGCACGTTGTGTCCACTTGATGAGGCAGCAACAGCAACAGCAGCAGCAGCAGCTCCAGCAGCAACAACAACAAACAAGATCCAAGAGCTTCAGCGCAAAGAATGTAAAAATCGTTTTTTGTAGCGAATGGAACTGAAGTAGTTGCCCCTTTTCAATGATGATATATGTATATACATATATATCCGTGTATATCTGTACATCTTAAGGCTAGCTTACTCATTTATCTATCTGTTAGATACTTACGTTTCTCGCAGTACGTGCCCTGCCAGCCGGTCAGGCAGATAATTTCGCCCGTCTCGGAGCATGTGTAGTGCCCGAACTGATCGTCCCGCGGCCGGCACAGATTCGCACACCCGGCGCCGTAATAGTGCGGATCGCAGGTGACGCGAAAATCGTATTCGAGCGATGTGTATTGAGATTCGGATTTGTTCGTCTTCCACTCGGTCGAGACGTCCAGCACTTGCTGCACGGACAGGCGTTGTATGAGCAGATCTGAAATCAGACAGAGAAAGGGATTAAAAGTTAGAGAGAGAGCTAGATGAGCAAAGTCTGAGAAAATACGAGCAGAGATAGACCTAATGAAGATTAATTGAATACAGTTTACAGTTTACAGTTTTTAAGGGTATCGACTGAACTTGCTGAGGCTGAGGCTGTGCCTGTGGCGTGGCGGCATTAACGAGCGCTTGGAATTTTGTTAGATTAGAAATTCGACTAGTGAATATGCGAGAAAAAACTCCAACTGCTAAGCAATTGCGCTTGTCACACTCGTTGCGCAGGCGCACAAGTCAAGTGCCATGCCAAGGTATGCGACCAGCCAGGGGTAAGTACTTGGTATTTGCACCAGGCAGCAGGCAGCAGGCCGAGCGGGCGGCAACAGGCAGCCAGCCAGCCAGCCAGCCAGTCAGCCAGCCATGCAACACACGACCAACTGAGCGTCGCAGACGGACGTCAGTTGCATTTTCAGCTGTTCGCTGAGCCAAGCGGACCGGTCTTTTTTTTTTCTCTTTTATTTTTGAGAAACTATTGGATGGCAACTTGTTTGCACCACTGTGTGTTTGTGTGTGTGTGTGTATACATAGCTGTTTTATATAGCCACATTATGCCATGGTCTATAAAGTAAATTGCAGGTGCATGACTATTCGAATTGCATGCAGCCAAGTCGAACCTCAAGCCGCGGCTGAAGCGGGCCAAGACTTTTGTTAAGCTACAGCAACGAAAAAGAAACATACACCAATACAAATACAAATATAGAACCTATTCGTATCTGTGTGTGTGTGTGTGTGTATGTAAATGCCAGTAAATCTCTTTTGCAGCTTAGCCAAGAATTAAGTGAAAATATATTTTGAAACACTTCAGCAAAAGCAAAAGTAGTTAGTGAAAGCAGAAGTTGTTGCCAAAGGGAACGAGGAGGGAGAGGGGGGAGAGGGATAGCCAGAGTTGGCTAAGATTCTGCTCGAATTGGCTAGCACAAATATGGCCAGAAATGCTGTTGGCCCCATAAATTGAAAGCTGGCATTGACAAGCGCACCAACTGGTTGCCAAAAGTTTTGACTAAACTATAACCATATTCAAAAATATCAACTAATTAATTACCAAAAGCAGCCAACAAATGTATGTGTGTGTGTGAGTGTTGCATAAACAAAATTCTAAGCCAGTTGCAAGCAAGCTGGCTTCACCTGACGTGGCAACATGGAAAAACGCTCAGCTTGCGCCAGCAACATTCGCCCAAAAATCGAAAAAATTTAATTTGCAAATAAACGAACAAGAATTGAATATTTCGCGTCTTGTGGTTTTATTTACATTTGCAACACACACGCACACACACATGTGTGAGTGTAAGAGATTTGTGGCATGACAGGTTATTAGGCGACGCGACGTACCGGCAACGCTTCAAGCGCAACGCACAATTTGACTGCAGGTTTTTCTCTAATTTTTGCGTCTGCGTCCAGTTTGGCGAGTTGCGCGCAAACAAAATAGAAATAAATGTGGAAAATCATGCACAACAATTTCTGCAAATATTTACGCAAAACGGTATTTTTTTGCTGGACTTTTTGTTTGTTAATTATCTACAAAAAGGATATGAAGAGAAGACATTTCACACACTCAAAGTGAAAAGTTGCGTGCGACAACTTTCGCAGCAAAGCTGAACAAGTTGATTTTAATGACATGAATAAGGGGAACTTCATGTGCGGATGTTGTCAAATCCCAAAAAAAAAAAAGACAAAAATACCCCAAATTTCCCTAGCGGAGGTATTTCAGTTTATCTGTGGTGAAAATATTGCCAAGGAGTGGCACTCACAAAATTTCCCAGCTTGGGATATTTATTTTGTAGGCAATGTTGCAAGTGCTGATAAATAATTTCCCTGCTTCGCAGCCATTCCATAGACAATTTGTGCTCAATTTGTTCTAAATACGCGTTCGACATTTTGTTGTTCGTTTTGTCGTTTGGCAAAGTGATCGAAATTTGTGTGCAACAGATTTACAAGGGGCAGCATCTTCAACTTGACTCTGACAAGGGGCAAGGCTTAAGTGTGAGGGCCTCAGCAACTGCAAATATTTAGTCGCAGTCGCAGTCGCCGCCGCTGTTGCTGTTGCTGTCGCCGTTGCCATCGCAGCGCGCTGACTTCTGCTAAAGGAATTTATAAAATACCATTTTATCAAGACACACGACGAAGCAAACATTGGCAAAGGGAGGGCGATGGGGCAACTTTTGTGTTTCTGTGGCAAAGAGACCCCGGGACTCTCGACTGTTGCTGGGCTGCTGCTGCTGCTGCTGCTGCTGCTTGATCCAATGAGTTAAAATTAAAAGATAAGCATTTTAACAACATCGCCAGCAACAGCAACAACAACAACAACAACAACGTGCAACTAACAACTTTGGCATTGGCAGAGATTAATTGGTAGGTAGGGATAGGTGAAAAAAAAAAAAAAATAAAACGAGAGAGAGAAAGAGAGAGAACGACAGCAAATGAGAGAAGCTGAAGAAGAAGAACGCCAGCGAATATCTCAAGAGCATGAGTTGGAAGATTTCGACGCATCAAGCCAAGAATCACCTTGCACGATGCTCAAGCTGTGTGTGTCTCCACCTCCTCCTCCTCCTCCGCCGTCGCCTGCTGCCCAGTCAGACAGGCCGTTGGACAATCGGCTGGCAGGCAAACAACTGCTGGCCTCCTGCCTGCAGGCTAACTGGCGAAAAGGTCGCAATAGTCGATGCTGCTCCTTTCCCCCCAGCGTTCCACTCTTTGCTGCAGGTTTCTTCAGCGGCTGCGGCTGTCTTTTTCTCCTTTTTTGTATGTAATTTATGTTAAACGAATATAACAAAACGAAAAAAACGAGCGGTTTAACTTGTTGCCGGCCATTCAACGCAGTCGAGAGAGACAGGCGTAAGCCCCGACTCGACTATGCGGGAGAACCTCTAAAGGAGACTTTGAAATAATGAAATTAATCCTTGACAAGCGGCTAGAAAACTGCGCCAAATTGAAATTGCATAGAGTGCGCTGCGAATAGCCGATAAAGATCTATTGCCCTGAAAGATCTCAGCAGGATATCTGAGGCTAAAGGAAGGCAGCGAAATCTACGGGCAAAGAAAACAATTAAAATTCCTAAAGGAACTGAAGAGATGAACGTATGCCTAATGGTAATAGAAATTCATTGGAAACCTACATAAATCTGTGGCTAGAGAAATGTCTAGAGAGTGTATACTTATATCAATGCAGGTAACAAAAGGCAGGTAGCTCAGGCATTGTGTGGGAAAAACTAAATGAAAAACCTGCTCTGATCGAAATGTGAAAGAAGTGGAAGAAGAAGAAGAAGAATTGATAGCACTGTGATGAGAATGATGTCCTTGGCTAGAGACCCCACACAGATAACACTAAACAATCCCCAGCATCTGGTTACGTGTGGTCCTTATCGCGCCGTGGAATCAGGCTCGCATCTCAATGCATGTCGCATTGTTCGAAGATGAATTACACGATCACTAAATTCCACAGCAAAAAAAAAAGAGAAATAATCAAAGTCCTGTGTGCGAGTTCGTGATTAAGAAAAAGCCAGACACAAGCCAAGCTAAAAAACTGCAGTGCAGCGCAAGTAAATGAGGCGACGACGGCGACGACGGCGACGGCGACGGCGAACGACCCGACCTCTGCACACACTTCCGTTGCAAAGGGAGTGAGCAGACAACAAAGGCGACAACTTTGCGGTGCTCGCTTCGTAGTTTGCTTGGTTTATCCCTAGCCCAGGGGCGCAGAGGAGAGGCGAGCCGAAGGGCTAACAAACGGTGCTAAACCTGACGCTGGCGGCTCAATGCCTCAGCCTGGCTGTTATTTAAAACCATTCAATGTGCCGGAAATCTTACACACACACATACACACACACACACACACACACACACACACACACACACACACACACACACACACAAGCTTAGTTGCGCAGTTAGCGAAACTAGAAATTTGAGCACATCAATGGATCAGGTGTCCCTCGCAGGATCATTGATCCTCGTCAGTGCCAAAACGAAATATGCAAAACATGAATTTGGTGAACAGGAAGCAGGATGCAAATTATGATTACAAACAGGATATGCGTCGATAAATTTTCGGTACTTACTGTTGGTGCGCGCATTGGCGCTGTTGTTCGTATCGTGCCAGGCCTCGACGATCAGCGTGAAGGTGCCCTGTAATACAAGAAGAAGAAGAAGATGATGATGATGAGAAGAAAGTCAGTCAATTGTTATAGATACTCGGAGATTTGGGTAAAGAGGAAGAGCCATGGCTTATCAAAAACGGAAAACGTAATCCATTTGTTGCGGCTAAACGAAATGCAGCACTTATGCGCAGCATTTAGCGCCGATATCATCTGGGCCAGGCCATAACCAGCATCGAGAGCTAATGGCTCGAAAGCTCTCACACTTGAGTCCCACAGCCCACAGAGCTCATTATAAACAGATTATGACAGAGCCAAAGCATGCTCCAAAGACGCCCACATGCCCCAAGCTAGCCAACAGTACAACACACACACACATGCACACATACACACACACATTTCAAATGCAAATGCAAATGCACAGCAGTTGGCAACTGGCAGCGCCCTCAATTCACACTTGATTACAAATGCAGCGCGAAGGAGGAGGCGAAGCGGGGAGGCGTGGCAAAAACCGGCAGAGATGACACAAAATCGAATAGCCGAAATGCATATACATATATACACATACACATATACATACATATATATCTATGCATATGTCTATATGCGTATTGGCAACATCTAAGTAGAGCTGAGCTTTACTTTGCAGAGGTGGCCAGAAAAAAAAAAAAAAAAAAACTAAGCTGGCAGCACTGGTTGTTGCTGGGCGTGTGATTGCGTCTGGCTTGGCAGCACTTCGAATTCGAATTCGAATTCGAGTTCGAGTTTGACTGCGACTATGCATTGCATGTAAATGACTAATTTTCGACAAACTTTCGATTGCTGCATCGCTGTTGCTGCCGTTGTTGTTGTTGCTGTTGTTGTTGTTGCTGTTGTTGCGTGGGCGGCAGATGTAGAATTAATTTAGTTGATAAGCGCAGTGCCGTTTGATTGCATAAGCAGCTAAAGCGCTTGCCAGACATTGAAAACTGCATTCGCACATAAACATAAAGCTGATGGGCTCGACAGGAAACAAATCAGACAAACAGAAAGAGACAAACACGCACACACTGACACACTCACACACATGCAGTCACACGTATACACATAGATCATCAACAGTTAACAATGGGAATTAATCGAATGCAGCGCAAAACATTTATTGGCAATTTTTACAGTAAGCTTTCCCATTGGATATGAATAAATTTTTCAAATGCGGAAAAACTTGCAATATTCTAGCAAACTCTGGCGAGTTATTATTATAAGAAACGACACATAAAATATAAAAATATATATGTATATTATATATATATATATATAATGAACATATATGAGCTCCAAAAATAAATGAGCGACAAACACACACATACACACACACACACACACACACACACACAGAGAGAGAGAGAGAGAGAGAGGAGGCAAGCGTATATCGCGTGCGACGACGCTGTATATCAACGTCAATATCTGCAGCATAGGGTGAAGTGCATGCCAAATGCATAGGGCGCATGTGTGGAGTAGGAGTGGCAGCCACGCAGCAACAGAGGCAACTGAGGCAACTGAGGCAGCAGAGCCAACAGACAAGACAAGACAAGACACCCGCCGACAGTCCGACAGACAGACAGACAGTAAGACAGACAGACAAAAGTAACAAAGTTCAATACACATGCAACAGCAGCAACAACAGCAGCAAGAGCTGCATCTAGAGGCACTGCCACAGACAACGTGTGCTAAAAATAGTCAACGATTGGCAGCAGCTGAAGAGGAGGGTCTCCGGCAACCCCCAATGCAGGAGGAACATCTATCTATCTCTCTTGCCCCCACTCGCTGTGGCATGCGTGCCCCGCGCCCAGCCCGTGCCGCTTCTCCCTGTTTTTTTCTTTCTTCTTTTTAATTAAGTGCAACATTAAATTAGTTGCTGCTGCAACTGTGGCACGTCTAGTCGCTGACTATAATTACATTTTATAGCTTGACCTAGAAATATTTGAAGTTGGCAACAAAATAGAGCATAGCCTGACCAAATTTCCTACTCTTTGGCATTTGACAAAGAAATGTCATAGAGACATGGAATCCAAATAAAATTTCCCTAAAAATTTCCTACCACTATGAAATTTCCCTATTATAAGCATTAATATCCTTTTCTCCCTTTATGTTAGGTATATTTTAAGGGAATTTCTTCAAAATACACTTCATATTTTGGCACGTGGCTAAATTATGGCTTACATTGGGGCAGCTCTGCGCTAATTAGCTTTGGCTAATGCATTTTAGCATATTTCTGCATAATTTTCACTTAGCCCGCAGCAGCTGCTCGCAATTTATGCAACTTGCAGCCAAACACAATTCACGTGCCGCCAAGTCCAGCTAGATAAACGTAGCTATGTATGTGGCACCCCAGCCCATGACTTTGCCACTTTAGTCCACGCATGTGTGTAATGATAATAATAGTGACGCTGCACATGCGCGCAAGCGATTAGAGAGAGAGAGAGAGCGAGCGAGCGAGTAACGGGCGAGAGATAAAGGTAGACATAAAGAGAAAGAGAAAGAGAGAGAGAGCGAGAGAGAGGTCGGGCAGGGAGTGGTGCAGCAAATCCACCCCTTAATTCAACCGCCGCACACGCTGCGGGCGCGCTGACAAGCGAAAAGTCGCTTGAAAAATACGTTACAAAATGCTAGCAGAGGCAGCGGTAGCGGCAGCGGCAGCGGCAGGGACTGAGGCAGGGACTGGGGCAGTCAAAGTAGATGTAGGGGCTTGGGCTGTAAATATGGCTGTAATACTCGTTATAATTAAGAAATGCATCGCATGCTACCGCCACTGAAATATATGCGCGTATTTCTTGGCCACTGGAGCAGAAAAGAAGAAGAAGCAGCAGCAGCAGCAGCAGCAGCAGCAGCAGAAGAAGAAACAGCAGCAACAAACGTGGTATGCAGCTTTGGAGTGCAAGTATTTCAAATTTCGAGTAATTTATTAGGCAAACACGTGCGCATGGCTAAGGCAGCGGTGGTGCTGGTGGTGCATAAATCTGCAAAGGTGATCAAAAGTCAGTCACTCGCCCCTTTCTCTCCCTCCCTTCTCGCTCTCTGCTTATCTGTCTAGAAAAAGTAACGTTCGCTTGCTTAGGGTTGCTTTGTACAGCGACAGCCCGTAGTACTCCCTCCTGCATTCAGTCCGGCCGTAGTCAGCGAGCTGGAAATTGTCGCCGGTGGTGCGCGGCGGCGCACGCGTTTTGCGGCGCACTTTTTTTTTCTTTTTTTTTTTAATAGCCGACAGATGTTTGCGGCAACAACCCTTGACAAGGACACAGGGCCACGGTACGGGCGGAAATAAGTGCGACGCACAGTCGCTGAGCTATAAAAAGCCCCCAAACAAATTAGCAAAAGATGCCGCAGAGTAAAGTATAATGAAAACAAAAACAAAACGGAATAAAGCAAAATGAAGAAGAGCTAAGAGAAATTACAGCGAGCCAAAGAGACAGCAATGAAAATTTTATTGACTGACTGACTGAGCGGGAGGAAACTGACTCACGCCGTGGAGAAATAAGTGTGCTGATCTATATATAGACGGAACATACAAATCGGGGGAGCAAATCTACCATACATATGTATATGTATGTACATATATTTATATATATGTGTGTTCACTTACCGGCCAGGCAAAGGTGAAGGCGAACTGTATGGGATTCGTGAAGCCTCTGCTCTGCAAGCTTTGCGCATCCGTCAGATTGAAGGAGTTCTCGCCCAGAATGGGCGTAACCACATCACCGTACGTGCACTGCGATGTGGTGTCAATGGTCGCCTGGTAGTGCTTCAGGCAGACCCGAAATCTCGTCTTGCAGGTGCCGATGCACTTGCCCGTCGTCGCATCCTTTTCACCAGTGCAGCAATGGCCCTCGTTGTCCCTGCCGTGCTCATTGCTGAAGTATTTCAGCCGCAATTCAAAATTGCCGGAACTGTGAACCTGCGAGAAGGGGAGAGACAGAAAGAGAGAGAGAGAGAGAGAATATTGCATTAGTATAATCAAATTAAAAAGCAATTTATTTAAGTTGACGTTGCGATCGCTGCAGCAGGCTTGGAAAAAAAGAGAGGAGGAAAATCAAAAAGAATGCAGCATCCCCAGCAACACGACAATAAATCTTTCAACATGGTATTCCAACCCAAACAAAAAAGTTGGAAAAAAAAAGCTGCACAAAAAATAAATGAAACACGCTGCGGAATTTTGCGAGGCGATCAGCACAGAGTCAGACCCAAAACCCAAACCCGAACCAAATACCAACTCGAGTAGCAATTGGCTGCAGATCGCGCAAAAGAGACCCATGCAAAGGACAAAGCGGGCTTATGAAATATTAAGAGTCAAGAACCAGGCAACAAATGCACAGCGAGCGGTCGCCTCGGACTTGGCTGAATTGAACTGAATCCGAGCGACTTCGTCTCGTTTGATTTCGTTTTTGAAGCGCCGCCACGGCGGTGACTCGACGTCGAGCACATTTGCATATTTGAATTTGCAAATTTGTTTGATTTGATCGTTGCGTCTGTCATAAATTTCTCAATTAATTCGCCTTTTGCATTTTACGATGCTGGGTGTGAGATCGAATTTGTAAAATAGGTCAGCGCGTGTTAACAACTTCATTAATTTCTATTCTCCTCCACTGATATGCATAAAACCATATAAGTTTCTCAAGATTAGCAGAAGCTTTTCTTAGCTTCGGCACGATGGGAACAGCTTTAGAATTGGGAAATGTTTTTAGGGAAATTCTTGTTCACATATAAGGCAGCGGTTGCTCGATGCTGGTCGCTAGCTGCACTTAAGATATCTATAATTATAACTTCGATGGCGTCCATAAATGGGCTGAAAACTCTCAACTCTCAATGCTGCGACAAGGCAATGCCCAAAAAGAGGCGATCTAGAGTTATTGCTCTGATTGCTGCCCGTTTGCTATAACTGTTCGGCAATTAACATTTTAACAACAACAAGTGAAGCTTGTTAAAATGACAATTTAATTGTTAACAAGACATGAGCGCTGACTGCAGAGAGGGAGGGCGGGATAGAGAGAGAACGAGAGAGAGGGAGAGAAAGAGATGTAGCTAGTTCTCTAGTTGCTCCACATGCGTTGGCTTGGGAAGCTTTTATTGTTTGTTTGTATTGTTGTTGTTGTTGTTGCTGGCTTACTTCATCTCTTTGTATGAACATGGGTGTTTAATTGCTCAATTAAGCAGAAGTGCGTCTGCTGTTGCCTCTTTTCATGTCTTCTTTCAGATGCTGTGTAAGCAATGCCCCCCTTGGAAGCACAGGTGTAATCCGTTGGGGGCCCCGAAAGAGGCACAGAAAAGGGAAATAAAGCGTGGCTCACCGACCACATAAAAAAGGGCGACGATGAAAAACTGTAGCAAAGCTGCTTAACTAACATTTAATGGGCTTGGCAATTGAGCTCTGGCGCTAACATTTGCCGCACGCCTTTATAATTGTAAATGCGGTGAGCCCTCACTTGTTGCCAGGAAAGCTGCTTGGAATAGAAAGAAAGAGACAGACATAGAGAGAGAGAGAGAGAGGGCGTCTTCAATTGATAAGATAAATAAATTATTGATGCTCTAGGAATTGTGAATGCAGTTCGCAATAGCGCATAAGACTTGTACAAATCAAACGAGCTGCAAAAAAACGCCCAAGATACACGCAAAACGAAAGACTTAAGCAACAAACGCGCAGACAAATGCAGGCAGCGGGCGCGGACGCAGACCGAGACTGAGACTGAGATGGCGTCGCTGCTGCGCAACGTACAACAAAACGTGTATTAATAAGCAGCGGGCCAACAACAAAAAAAGAAAAGAAATAATAAAAACAAAACAACACACGGCAAAACGGACGCAAAAGAGCAGCACAAAAAGAAGCAGCAGCAACAGCAACAGCAGTGGCAGCGGCAGCAGCAGCAGCAGCAGCAACGACAGCGCCGACGACGGCAACAGGCAGCAAAGAAGAAGAGGAAAACGTTGGAAAAAAATGTACAAGTAAAACCGAATTGTTTCCCACGGCATACGATTTTGCCGGTCAACATTGATGGTTAAAACGAACAAACGAACAGACGAACGACCGAGCAAAGGAACGAACGAACGAGCGAACGAGCGAACGAACGAACGATCGAACGACGAGCAACAAACGACGAAGCGACGGCCCGACTGCGCGTCGGTGAGTTCAGTCGGAGGCGCAGCAAAAGGTGTAAGCAAGAAACGAGCGAACGCCAGGTGAAGAAGCGGCCAGCAGAGACGGCAGTGCATCTATGCACGGCCAGCCATGTTGAAAGAGCGAGAGGCAGCTACAGAGAGAGAGAGAGGGAGAGAGTGCCAGAGAGCCTCTCTCTGAGAGAGCGCAAAAGCCCCATGGCTATAACAGTTTAGCGTGTGTTGTTGCTGTTGTTGTCAGCTGGTGCAGCCTGCAGCCGAAAGAGCAGCGCCAAAGCGCAAAAAGAGCAAAACGTGACTTAAAAGTGAATTGGAGTGTTGTTGTTGTTTTTTTTTTTTTTATGATTTTTTCTTTTTTTGCTGGCTTCATAAAATGCAGCTGGCAGCTGCTGCCAACAGCCTCCGCAAGCTGCGAGAGCGCCGAAGCCGAAGCTAAGAGCGAGCAAAAACTCGTTTTCTGAACGGCGCTTTGAAGAAGAGTAGTGCGAAAAAAATAGTAGTGTACGAATAAGAATTAATAGACGATCAGCAATGATGCGTTGCTGATGCGAGACGGAGACAGAGACAGAACAGAGGCAGCGGCAGAGAGTGCGCACTTCTTTCTATATTCACATGGAAAAAGCTCTCGGCCAAAGAAATGCTAGAAAAAGCAATAAGCGGAAGGAAGGTTAAGAGGCAAGTGCAGGGCATATGAATAGATACAGCTATGGGGCTGTTCGACTATTTGATATGCAACACACACACACACAAACGCACAGCAGAGATGAAGAAGCAAACAAAAAGTGCCAAAGCGCACTCAAACAAAGGCGCAGGCAAAGATTGTCAAAATATGTACAAAGCAAATCAATTTGCATAACAGCGAAACATTTACACACAAACTTACACAGAGAGAGAGTGAGAGAGACTCATATATACACAGACACGTGGTTGGTGGGAAAAGAAACAAAGCGGTGCAGAGTTTTTTAACTGATGTGCCTATGACACCAAGCCAAAATAGTTTTGTACAACAATTTGACACCGTTTGAATGCTCAAATGCGGTGCATACAACAATTCCCACACTTTTTGACAGTCGAGCAACAATTTCCCAAGCAGGGAAATTCTGCTAACCACCACCGCCCACCTAATGCAACAGTGAATTTACAGCGAAACAAATTTCTTTCGTTGAAAGTTTCTAAAATTTAAATTGAATATGCATTCCCTAAGTTGGAAAATTTTAAATTTCATAATTTTATACACTTGTTATAGTTCTTTTGTTTTTCTTTTTTATTTATTTTTTTTTTTTGACTTGTTTTGCCTTCAACTATGAACTTTATTACGCTTGAAGACCTTTTGGGCACACATAAATAAAGAGGGGAAAAAATGAGCTAGTGGAGAGAACTTGAAAGTTGAAATACCAAGTTATGCCAACTTATCCCAGGGTCTGGCCTGGGCATGGAGAGAGGAGAGAGAGAGACGAAGAGGAAGAGGGAGCTGGAGATGGAGCCGGAACGGGACAGACACTTGTTAAAAGTGTTAGAAAATAGTGCGTTGCATTGTTTACCTTTTGCTTGACTCCGTTTGCTCAGTTAGCTGTTGGTTTTTACGAGCCATGGTAAATTTATACTCTATATGAACGTGGTACTTTTTTTCTGTTTCTTCTGTTTCTGTTTTTCTTTTTTTTTTTTTTTTTTTTTGTTTTT
>NW_022045901.1:566752-599782 GCF_001654015.2 Drosophila navojoa
TTTTTTTTTTTTTTTTTTTTTTTTTTTTTTTTTTTTTTTTTTTTTTTTTGGTTTTGCTGTGATCACTCAGGCCTGACGAGACAAGCAGCCCGCAGTCCACTCACCCTCACCCCTCATCCCTCAGCACTTTTTGCCATTTCTGCTCAGTGTCTTCCACGTCAACTTACGTTGACTGCCTGACTGACTGACTGACTGACAGTTTGAATGTTGTGGGTTACAACACACACTCACACACGCACAAAGGATAGACACGCACTTTACTTACATTTTAATATCATATTCTTACAGGTGTTTGCTTAGCCTCTGCTACTTACAAGAGTAAGACAAGAGAGTAAGAGAGAAAGATGAAGCGGATAGAGCTGGAGTGCCCTTTGGCTTTGCTACGTTGTTTATTAATCATTTAAACTCATCATTATAATCAACCGTTAACAACGGGCTTGGGAAACAGTTATAAGCGCAAGTGAAACAGCTTCTGTGCGTGCGTGGGAGTCGCTGCTCCCACCTCTCTGTCGCACTCCTCTTTCTAAATTGCAATTAATTATCTCTTATGAAGCGCAAGCAAGACAAAGACAAAGACAGCGATGATGATGGAGCGGCGCAAGTAAGTTCAGAGTTATTCATTCATTCATTCATTCGCTCACTCATTCATTCGACGTCGCTGTCTCAATGTTAATATGAAAATTGCACGAAATGCAAAACAGAAGAAAGAACAAGCGCAGTCGCAACAACAATTACGGCATGTCGACTTTGTGTGTGTGCTTGTGCATATGTATGTGTGTAGTATTTGTATGATAAGCAGATAGACACCGAGTACGGTTATTTGATAGTTAAGTGATATTTTAAACACAGCATGTGAGAATATAAATTATGTGCATAAAAAGCAATGCGATGAATAGAAACGGACAGAAGGAGAGACAGCGAGAGAGAGAGAGAGAGAGAAACAGACAGGGCGAGAAAAGAGGGAGCTTTTAATAGTCGATTCTAATTTGTTTGAGCAAAAAGCTCTTATTATTTAGAGCTGCCAGATTCTTCAAGCTAACATGTTTCAGAAGGCTAAAGCTGAATAACAACAGCTGCATTTTCAACTGTATCCGAAGCTCAGAGCCTTGCAACATTTCAGCTGGACGAAACTCAAGACCGCAGGAGGTTTCAAGACAGTTTTTCGAGTGCTGTTAAAATTAGCAACTAAATGGGGGAAAAAAAGTAAGCGGCAAAGAGACGCAGAGAAGAAGTGGAGCAAAGCCACATGCAATGTGCAGGGGATGCTGGCGTTAAAGATCAATGAAGGAAGCACAGGCAAAAGCAAAATACAACAGCAAGTGCCGCTGCGCATGTGTCGAGGCTGCTGCTGAAGCCGAAGCTGACGTTGACGTTGATGTTGACGTTGACCTACGCAAAGTGGAGCCAAAAACGCCCGAGCAAGAAGCGCATGCAAAAACATCGGCAACGGCAATGGCAACGGCATCGGCAGATGTTACCCATTTTTACACACACACACATACACAAGTACGCATTCAAGCTTCATATTGAAATCGAGCAGCTTCTCGATTTCTGTTTCGCTTTTATTTTTTTATTTTTATTATTTTTTGCGTTTTCAAGGCATGCGCCGTTGGTGGTAATTTTGTTGAGGCTGCGTAGAGACTGTTAAATTTTTCGGCATGGACCTGTTTGCCCATTGAAAAGCCGAAAACTAGTTTTCATCTATACGAGTGCAAAGGGTGTCCCTTCAAAGCAAAATGTAAAAAAAAAGAAAAAGAGAAAACCAACCCCTGTTTACTCAGCTGTTTTCTGAACTAAACTCGACTTCTCATATTACAATTTTTTGTTATATAAATAATTTATTGTAGGCAAGCTGATATTAAAATAAAATTCTACCAAAATATGAATTGTAAAATAAATTGAAATTTTACATCTCCTCAACGTATTTTGAGGATAATAAATAATAAAAAAAATTTGAATTCGAGCACTTGAATTTTCTGCTAAAAAAAATTGCTAACTTGTGTTCATCTCCTACATTGTAACCAGGCTGGCAACGCCAAAAGCTCTCCTTCACGCACACACGAAAAACGGCAGCTGCAAAATACAGGCGCGCATGTGTGTAGTAAGAATCACCGAAAAAAGGAAGAGCCAAAGGAAAACCGACAACAAGTTGCTGAGCTCACTAAACTGCGATAAGTAAAATGCAAAGCAAGGGGAAGATGGGGAGAGAGAGAACTTACCTGCACAATGACTGTGAAGCAAATAAATGCGGTTAATAAACATTTAATCCACTGCATGTTTATTGCTGTTATTGTTGCTTCGCTGGTTGCTGGTTGTTGTAATAAACAAAATGCTGTTTAGTTGTGTTGTGTTGTGTTGGGTGTGTGTTATTATTAGTGTAATAATCCTTAGTGGGGCGGCCTTGCTGTTGTTGCTGCTTCACTCACACGCACACACTCGGTTACAACATAAAAATAGTAGTTTATTGTATTTTTGGCAATTCTCTTTTGCAGCTAACTGCGGCACATGCTTTGGCAATTCGGTGTTGCTGTTATGTGCATTTTGTTGTTGTTGCTTTAGTATGTGTATGTGCTTTTATTATTATTATTTTGTTTTACACGTGCACGCGCCACATTTTCAATTGCTTTGCGTTAGCTTCTCTGTTGTGGGACAAGAATTCGGCGGATTTTGCTTTGGGCGAATTTTCGGCCGTCTCCTGCTCACGCTCACAGCGGGGGCGAGCGATAGGGGCAAAAGTGCCGCTAGAAAATTGCTAAATAAAAATCGCACTCAGCCGAGCCATAGAGACACACGCGACACATGCAAAAATTGTATTTGCCTTGGGTTGATGCTCTTTTAAAAAACCATTTGGAAAACAAATTATTTGATTTATTTTTTGTTCATGCACTTTTTTTTTGTAATTTGTGGCTACCAAAATATTTTGATTTGAAATTGTAGTATTGGCAGCTTTGCTTCTTTTTACACACTGAACATTCTTTTTAATTCGTATTCAAATTATTTGTTGCACACTCGAAATTTGGTGCGTTTTGCATTTGCTGCTTATGTTGTGAGGGCTACAAAAATTTCAAAGCGACGCGCGACACGACCGAACGATGTGCACGACGTAAGAGCCACAGAGCGAATTGGCGACAAGACAACGAAGCAGCCGCAACGAACCGCACAGTGCAAGAATCCAAGACAGAATGAAAGCAGAAAATGTTTTATTTTTTAAATTTGTTTTCAGCAGCCACGCCGAGAGAGAGAGCCAACGCGAATATAAACCAAGAGAGAGAGGGAGAAAAAGAGCGCACGCGAGAGAGCACAGTTGCAGCACCAAGCAGCAACAAAAATGCTGCTGCTGCTGGCACAGACACATTTTTCGTGGTCATCCCTCTTTGCTTCGGCTGTATGTGAGCGGTAAGCTGGGTGCGCCTGCGCGTTAGAACGGGACAACTGCTGTGTACCAGCTGTTGAGCGAAACGCGTTTTATGTGCATATTTAGTGTGTTTCTCACAAATGTTGCAGGGAGAGCGAAATGTTGCAGCAACATTGTTGCTGCTAGGCCAAGTTGCTTGCAGAGGCAGTTTGGTTTATTTTCTCCCATTAAATTAGTTTTACATAAATTAATATATATCTATATGCAGCAAATATGTGTATCTATCTACAAATGTTGCCCGCGCAAAGCAGCTTGAATAAGTCAACGAGTGCGAGTTCGAGTTTTTCAATCCTTTGTCTATTGAAGGGTTGTTTTTTTCTATAGCAACAAAAGTACCGTAGATAAGCTGCAGGAACTGCACATAAAGGGATTTTCGGTTTGGTCCGTTATGGCAAACGATTTGCATGTGAAAGGGTTTTGGGCAGTTTTTGGCGCTTAAAAAAATATATATATATCTGAAGCAAGGGGGAAAATTGAATAATTTTTTTTACTTGGATATTTTAATAAAATAACTAAAACTATGTGTTTTAAAAATATAATGGTATTTTTTTTTTTTTTAGAAAAATAATGTATGCACTGATATTAAATTATTTAATTATTAATAATATTTTAATCTAGTAATATCAAATGCAAATAAACGAATTTATATATTTTATATATTTTTATGTTTCGTCAATTTATTAAAAATAAATAATTATAGAATTCAATTTAAGTTTCATTTTTATTAATAAAATCTCAGGAGTCGATCAAACATTTAAAATATCCGTCTGCTTGCATCAAAATCAATATCTCTCAATTCGCATTAGCAATCATTGTAATTCATATATGGGGTGCCTTTGATAAATGGCCAAAGATGTGGGCTGGGGCTTATCCAGCTGGAAGTCCAATAAAGTTGTTGAAATTTGTACATAAAAATCGCTCTTCATTAATTTGCAAGACAGCATTTGCATATGAATGGGAGCAGGAGCTGGAAGGGGAACGGGAAGGGCAAGGGGAACAATGAAGCACGAAAAATAAACCAAAGCAAGTGCGGAAAAAAAAATACTACGAGGAACCAAAACCCATCAAGTCAACACCCAATTTTACAAGAGGCAACAGGAAAAAAATTTCACTTCACTTTCAAGTGGCCGGGATGGACCTGGACCTGGACCTGGACCTGGACGTGGATGTGGAGTCGAGTGCAGCTCCTGGGAAGTTTCAATATTTAAACAAAAATCTTTTCGCGCCATAAATTAGGCAGTAAAATGTGAGCGAAGAGTGAAAAGTTTTTAAATTAAACACAAATTTATGGCCGCCAAAAGCTGCGGGCTGTGGGGCAACTGTTGCTGTTGCTGGGGCCCAGCATCCAGAGCTCCAGTCGGTGCCCAGTTAGCACCTGTAAACCGGTTTGTGGGGCTGCTGCTGCTGCGCAGGTAGCGCAGCCGTTGGCCAAACAGATGTCCTGCTGCTCCAAATTGAAAGCGCAACATACATCATCCTTCCACAGAGGTTGTCCCCCGCTTGTCTGCCGTCGTCGTGCCCCAGCCCCCAGTTGCCCCTCAGCTCCAGTGATGGAGATGCTGCAGGGCGCCTTTTGCCGTTTTGAATAATAAGCAACAACAACAGCAACAACAACAACACGAAAACTTAAAAGCAAACAGCCAAAAGAAATTGGGGTCATGCACTCCGCACGCATGCGGCGCATGCAGCATCTTGGACACTCCTCCTGCTGCTCCCCCGTCCTCCCTCTATGTCTCTCTCTCTCTCTCTGTCTCTGCCCTTCGCACACCCCCTTCGATTGCCCCCTCGATGCGCTGCGGTCAACATCTTTCACTTTGCAAGTGCACTTCATGTTTTGTTTTCGTTTTTTGGTTTTTGGGTTTTTTTAGCTTGGCTTAAACGAACTTTGTTTTTGTTTTTTTTTTCGTTGATCAGTTTCGCTTCGTTGCCTGGCACAAGAAACTGGAAAATTAGGCGCGTGGCTGTGACATTTAGCATAAAGGGGGCGTGGCAATGCTTGGGCGTGCCGAAGTTGAGTCGCATGATACGTTGAAGCTGCAACTTGTCGAAGACCTGCAACTGACTTTAATGCCACCTGTTGATGCTCGAACTATGAGCTCAACCTATGTAGAGCTTTTCTCAATTGAACTTATGCAAATTTTGATAAAGTTATGCGAGTAATTGCAGTTCTTAAAATAGCGAAAAAATTGTGGTAAATAGAAGTATGAGTAAATTGTAGTAGAAAGGAGTAGATAGTAGTAAATAGTAGTAGAATGGAGTAGATAGTAGTAAATAGTAGTGGAAAGGAAAATATAGTAGTAAACAGTAGAAGAAAGGAGTAGATAGTAGTAAATAGTAGTATAGCAAACTTCAGTAAATAGTAGTGGAGAGGAAAAGATAGTAGTAAACAGTAGTAGAAAGTAGTAGATAGTAGTAAATAGTAGTTAAATGGAGTAGATAGTAGTAAATAGTAGTAAAATGGAGTGGATAGTATTAAACAATAGTATAAAGGAGTAGATAGTAGTACCGATTGTAGTGAATAAGTAGTACTGGTGAAAAATAGTATATAGTGATGGAATTAAATATTAAGTCTTGGAGCGAAGTACATTTAAGTGAATAGTATTAGAAGTACTGAAGAATAATACACAGAAGTATATAGTAGTAGATCGGAAAGGTAGGTAAGAATTGAAAATAGTAGTAAATAATAGTAGTAAAAAATGTTAAACTAGTAATAATAACTAACAATTTCTAAATAAATTATTATATATAGCCATAGTAAGACTGTATTCCGACTAAGATACAAAACTCAGAAATCCATTTTCTATAAGGAATACATCAAAATGCGAATGTCAGAAGCTTTGCAGCTTTGGTTCCAAGAATTTGCTCGAAATATCTGCACGCCATTCAGATGATTCCAAGAATTCGGGCACATGTCGCAGGGCCAAGCCAAGCCAAGCCAAGCTGAGCTGAGCTGATTATGTCCTTGCCCATTGCAGATGAGAGTTGGGTACAGCTGATGCCTGTTGGGGATACCAGTAAACATCCTGTTATGAAACTGCATAACTCGTTTGGCGTTTCATTCGTTCATTCATCCATTCGTCTGAATGGCTTGGCGAATGCGTAGAAATTCGCGTAAACAAATGGAGAAACCGGAAGCGATCCATAGAGCCAGGCTAAGGCTAAGGCTAAGGTTGCAGTTCGTGGGAATTTTCAGAGCCACTTCCTTCCTTCCGCCTGTTGAGCTCTGCTCCCGCAAAACAAAAGCGCGGGTGGAGCAGCAAGGAATCAACAGATCCTTTTCTTGTTCTGGGATCTATCTATTAGAGCGCGAATCAAGTTACGCGTCTCAGTTTGTGCGTCCCAGGCACAAGCACAGTCTCTCTCTCTCTCTCTCTCACTCACTCTTTGTGCATGCATCATCCACATGCTGCTGCTTCTGCTTCTCCTGCTCCTCCTGCTGCGGCTGCTGCTGCTGCTTGTTTTGCACCTTGAGCCTTGACTACTTCCGGTTTTGCGCGAAGGACATCAGCGACAGCGACAACGCAGCGCCGCAGCGACGCGACTGTAGCAGCAGGTAGTTGTTGTTGTTGTTGTTGCTGTTGTTGTTCTGGACTGTTTTTGCAGTTGCCTCACGGACATTTCCTGCGTCCATTGCCCACGCCATGCAAATAAGGATGTCGGATGTCGCCAGCAGGACATGCGTTTGCTGCCAAAGCAAACAAGGACAACAAGTGCCCAACACTCCAGAGTCCTTTTGCCGGATGTTTCTCTTAAATCGATTGAAACTGTCCTTCGGCATTGTAGTCAAGTGCCCCGATTGCCTTAACATGATATGGCAAGTGGTCTATTTAAAGCTACGTAGATGCAAAATTCAACTCACTTTAACATATGTATATAAATTTGATTTTAAATATATTGGAAGATGCTTTATACTATTTGCAAGCTAAAAATACAAAAGGCTTTTTATTTTGCTTTTATTGTATTTTTATTATTTTAATATATATATATATATATTTTTTTTTAATTTAACAATAGTTTTAATATTTTAATTTATTGTGAATAGTCGTAGAACTAAATTTAAAAAATAAAATAATAATATTAAATCTTAAAATTTAAGGTTTACATTTAGCCTTTTCTACTCAAATATTAGTGTAAGGATTTTAAAATTAATATAAATAGTATATGAAAAATATAGCTAAATACAAAAATAAAATATATTTTTAAAAAATATTTTAAAAAGTTATTTGTGTTAATAAAAATATTTTTCAGTTTATTTATAAATATAAGTATTTGATATTATGATATTCATCAAATTAATCTTCATTGATTTTTGATGAATAGTAATTGAAAAGTCCATTAAATATGGTACATTTTTGTAGCATATTATAAATCCCTATATTATATTTCGAATACTCTTGGGCCATCCAGATAAAAGTCCCTAAAATATATATAAAATATCCTTCTCATACAACAGCCTCAAACAGCTCCAGAACATTCTACGTAGGCAGGTGTACCTCGCTGGATTTTCTCATGCCCGGTTGATAACTGTAATCGGTGCAACTGGAAACGTTTCCCACAGGATGCAAATGTAACAGAAAGCAGAAAACAAAAACCTCAAGAACCGAAATAAGAATTTTATGTTTGATTTCATGCAAAGCAAAAACACAAACGAAATCGAAATCGATGGCGAGAAGAATCTGAGAACAGCAGAGCTGTTCATGTGGACATGTGTGCTTCCCACACACACACACGCATGTTGAATGCAGCAGGTACTTTGGCTAGGATGTGCGTAGAGTAGATAGAGCAACACTTCCCAGGCAGCTCAACTCGAAGCGAAGGCTCCAGCAGCTGCTGTCTCATTTTCATTTGAGATTTGTTTTCTCCGCTGATTTTGTCTTCGACGTTTACTTCCGTGTGAATTTTCGTGTTCAACAGGCAACAGCTGGCCAAGTGCCAATTGCTAGTCCTTAATCCTTTCGCTGCGTCTGTTAGAAACTGCACTGAATCATAATTGGCAAGCGCTGATGCGCATTGTATCTGAGATCTGTCTGAGATCGGCCTGAGAACGGAAGCAAGGGATCCGACAGCACCCTCGACTGTCTCTATCTCTGTCCCTGGCATTGCCAAAAACCAAATGCGAGGGTGTCTACCGTCAGGTGTATTGCATAATTCTGGTCTGTTTTGCTTGTGTGGGAATCTTTTTGATTATTAAGGATGTGTTCCTTATGCAAACGGAAGTTGATTTGCCGTGGGAAGTGAGCGCAGCTTAGAACAGCTCAAAGGCAAAAGTTGATCTATCAATCGAGTTTTTGTCAAAGGATTCAATTGAATGCGTGTTGAGCTGGGATTTCTTGAATCTTGCGAACCTTCAGCTTATAGTTCACCTTATATTATATCTAAGAAAAATGTGTTCTACTCACATACTCTTAAGACCTCGCACTTTGCCTCGCACTAGCCTTGTGGCTAATGGATTTCACAGCGCATTTTCACTTGAAATGAGAAACATCGATTGCTCACAGGATTCGTGCCTCAATCACAAGTGTTGCTCTGAAGCATATGGCATACTTATTCAAGTGCATATATCTTATCGCCAAGGATAGTCCCGAGTCTTGTCCTTGGCCTACGTACAACACATGTCACATCATCATACATATGTATATAGCGCACTTGGGGTACTGTACTCTGGTGTCTAATGAAATTTCCCAACATATTTCTGGCATTACCCAAAGACCGGAAAAACACAAAAAAAGAAAAAGTACAAAAACTCCCACTGCTACAGGCGCAGGCAGCTCAGAAAGGACACGTAGTCGCATACGCCTGGCAGGATCTGAACAAAAATAAAATAGCTGCACGTATTAGAGATGCTGTCTAAGGATCAGGCAACGGGATCAGCTAGTCCTGCTGAGTTTCGGGCATTCAAAGCGAATGCCGACCGGCAGATTTGTTAGTCCTCGTCATTTTGCCCACTCATTTGGGCCACGTTCCTAAACGTCGCGCTCTCGTCCCGTCTCATTTGTGGGCGTTTAGGGCCCACACCTACGGCCTAAATGCGACTGCCAGCTACTAAAATGATTAATTTTTAAATAGCTGCAGGTGCAGACGACTAAAAAGCAAAAAACAAATTTCATTGTGTTTACCTTCTGACTCTGACCCTGACACGGCGCTGCCATCGTCCTGTCTAGACGTCGTCGTCATATCAGCAAATTGCCCTTTGCTAATGTTGTTTACTTAAGTTCCGCTTAACATTCTCCTTTTATTTTATTTTTATTTTTCATTTTTTTTTTGGCAATTAGCAGAAATAACAGAGAGGAACAAATTTCACATTTTAAATTGCTTTCCCTAACTAAAGTTCGCCCTTAGGGGAAAGAAATCCACGGTAATCACTTACAAAAGATCAAAGATAATATAAATTTGAATGTGCCAAAAAGTTCTACGCTCTTAATGGAGCTCCCTATGTAATCATCAGTTGATTGTTGTTGATAAAGAGTAGGGGAACTACACTATAAATGAGTGTTATATCTGAGTCTAAATACTTTTTGAAATATTCATTAAAAATATTTGAAAACTTGCTTCAAAACATATCTTCAGCTGCAATAGATATGGACTATAGATATATACGAACATACATATATAAATATGTAGATATACATATATAGGGATAATTGTATAATCTAGAAAACCTAGAGTTCGCCTGTAGTAAGAAGACATCAGACTGAGATATAATCTCATAACATACTGACCATATAAAGGATCCTCTAATAATTCGGAAAAGGTACTCCAATTCCCAACAAACTCAATGACAATGTTTGAAACTCCCCTTTTTATAACGCAATCATTAATCAACTAGATGATAAATGATATCTTCGCAAATATTGTAAGACTTTAAGGATTTCGAATAAAATATGAGTTAATGCTACATCTGACTGTCGAATCGCATTACTTACGCTCGCAACAATTTAATCAGTGACCCAAATTCATTTGTTAATTAAAATCCTTTGTCAGCTTTTGGGGCCCCTCACCAGTGGAGCTCCCCCATGTGAAAGACTGCGCTCCCAGTAGCTTCCTGTGCATTTTGTCATTTTTAATGAATATTTAAGCGATAATGAAAAATCAGATATACACACACACACACACACACACACACATACATATATAGGCAAGTATATATACATGATATGTACGTTTCAAACAGATTGCGGGCAAGTTAATGGAAAGTTAAGAGCGATGTTGATGAGAACGAAAAGGCAGCTGCCAGCTGAGCAGATTAAGCGTAATGAAAACCTTTTTTCTTGGGGTTGGTTAACGCAGATAAGCAAACGGGTTTCCAGAGCTAATCATTTAAAAACGTTGCCAAAAATATACACTCTTAGCAAAGCTTTCCCACTCTCCACTTTAGCCAGCCAAAAGCAACCTGTTGAGTCCGAAATAAAAAAAAAAATTTAAAAAAAAAAAAAACAGAAACCAAACTGAAAACAAAATTAATTTGTTGCTGTTGTTTTGGTGTTGTCCTGGCAAACGTGAACAGCAGCAGCAGGCAAGCTGCATCCGGTGTTTGTGTTGATGCCAACAAACTTCCGTTTTTCTGCCAGCAGCAGACGAAGCAGCAACAGCAGCAGCAGCGGCAGCAGCGTCAGCAGCAGCTTTTGCGCATGCGCAGCCACAAGTCAGTCACAGTCACAGCCCCAGCTACAACTCCAGCTCCAGCTCCAGCTCGAGCTCCAGCCAGAGGCAGAAGCGCAGCAGCGTGCACGTCAACTGCTGCCAACAGGTGTATTTACTGTTTTTTCTTTTATTATTTATCAGCGACAAAAACAACACGAAAAAAAAAGTGCTGCCCAGTTGGGTTTTCATTTCAGTGTCTACCCTGCAGTCGAGAGGCAGGCATGATCGACTCATAGACAACTCTTAGTCGAATATTCTCTTTGAGTTGAATGTTAGTATTACTTATTAGTCCTTAAGCAATAAATACTCTATGTAAATCTAATGAGATTTAATATAAAATAATAAATTGTATATTAATTAAATATAAAATTGCTTTTAAAATATGTAAATTCTTCTTTCTTATAATTTCTTTATGGTTATGGAGCTTAGGAATAAATTTTATATACTCATAAAACTAGTATTTTCTTTGTTTATGTTGTAGAGCTTCTAAGTTGGAGTATCACTGCCTAAAAATAATTATTTTTGATACATTTTAGACAGAATAAATTTATAAATATTCAGATACAATTTTATATTTTTTTATTATTAATTTTTTTTTTAGTATTATTTTTTTATTATTATTATTATTATTATTATTATTATTATTATTATTATTATTATTATTATTTTATTTTTTTTTGTATTATATGTATTACTTAAAATTAAATATACTATCCAGAAAATAATTTTAGGCATTTTGCTTATCAATTTCATGCAGGGTATTCGCTCGTCTAAGTTTTCACGTTGATTTAATTTATTTTTGCGGATCTTCTTCTACTAGTTGGCTGCCTGGGCAACTTTTTCATTGCCATAATTACCATGATTAGCAATGAATGCTGGGCCCTACTCCGACTCCGACTCCGACTCCGACTTTGGCTTTGGCTTGGCTTTAACTTGGCTTGCGATCTCTCTGCCACAGCGACTGCTTCACTTCAGTTTCAGCTTCAGCTTCAGCTCCAGCTTTGGCTGAAACTTCAGCGGTTGCTTTTTTCGGTTACTTCTTCAGCAGCAGCAGGCGGCAAACACGCGACAAATTTAATTTTTATGCTATTTCCTTCTCTTTTATTTCATTTACCTTTGTTGTTCCTGTTGTTGGTATTGTTGTTGTTGGTGGTGGTGGTGGTGGTGGTGTAGGTATTGTGGTTGCATATATTAGCCGTAAGTCGCCTGCACTTTAATTTGTATTTATGCGGGCTGATTACGTACGCTCCGTGCCCTGCTCCCCTGCTCTACGCTCGAGCTCAGCTCGATGATGTTGTTGACTTCTTTAGTTTATTGGCTTTGACATTTCTTGTTTTTATTCGTCGTTCTACTCGCAAGCAATCAGTGTGCCCAACAATGCCCGCGTAACCGAACTGTACCTGTAATGCTACCTGTACTACTCGGTTTCTCTCCTTCTCCCTACCTTTACCTCTGCCCCTACCTCTACCCCTACTTCTGCCTCTAACTGCTCCAGTGCGTGTTGTACACAGTGTCATATCATATTCGTTTCGGTGATGAAGTCCAAATGTTTCGACAACATGCAACTTCTAGTCTTGTTATTGCTCTCTAACATACTCTTGAGTTCTATTATTTATATACAAATCGAATAACAAGCAAAAGCATGTTCAACATATATTAAGGTGAATATTGAATTCTAGTTTAAGAAATATTATTATTGGATAGAAATATTTTTTTTTTTTATAGAATCTTAAAGTCTCACATTAATATAAACTAGTTAAAATACTCTACCATTTGTTAAAGAAACGCAACTTATCTGATTCTGATTCGCTGTTGATCATATAAAATTACATAAGCCATAAATATTCCATACTTTAATTTAAGAACCATACGTATATGAGGTCTTGCGGCAAGCATTCGTTCTCAAATGCCAATCTAATTCTTCCCTTAGATATATACATTATCAAATCATCATACAAATAGTTTCTATATCATTTCGTTTGATGTTTTCCCCCTTTTTTTGCGGAAAGAGATTCTCGATCCATGAATATAATCGAATTCCAGCACACAAAAATGCCGTTACTTTAATCGCTACCCCAGCGACAGAGAGTTCCAAAAAATATTGACAAAGCATCAACAAAGAGGAGAATTCACTTTGTGGGTAAATTTTGTGTCCGCTTCTTCTCATTTTGGCGCGTGCTAAGCTTTCTGCAAATGCCCAGACAAATAATATTTCCGAGAAAGAATGGGGTTAAGTTCAGTTTGAAGTCAGTCAGGTACCCAGAAGTACACAGCGACGCCTGGACTGGACGCCTGCACTGATAAGTCGTCAAATGGGGCAGATAAGATAGTGGCCGAGCCGAAATCTAAGCAAATAAATGCAAAGCCAAAGATATCGAACTGTCGAAAGGTATAACTCAAAATCAACAGCTCGACGGAGTCGGAGAGTCTTATCGCCTCTCGCTCGCCATTCGTAGTGGCAGCTGTTCCAAAGATAAACCCAACACGGCACGCGCGATTCTCTGGCTCGGACAGAGCTCTGTGGCACAGGCAAATATGTTTTTTTTCCAAGTGTAGTAGTACCAGGCCGTGCTTATCGAGGCGTTCCGGCGAACGCAAACTGTTTGCTCGAAAGTGCAATAAAAGTGTTGCGTATCCTTCCGCTGTTGCATCTGCCCGGGTCCAGGCGGAAGGGCGCGTTGCGCATAGAGTTTTTATGGCCGCGTTTTATGACTCCGATTATCCTGCTCAATACTTTGTCGTGCCTCATTAAGTGGGCCGCGAGTTTTATTTGTTGCGCGAGCAGTTGCCTGATATGATAATTGAATTTAAATACACTTATGACTTATATGGCGCAATGAAGACTGTTCCACTACGCCTGCTGGCAGCCATTAAAAGTCAAGACATATCGGGCTACAAATCTATCTTTAATAGGCCACAAAGATTGCCGAGCCAAGCTGTACTCGCCCCAGCAGCCTCTATTAGATCTTCGAGTCTAGCCAAGTCAGCAGCAGCAGCAGCAGCAGCAGCAGCTCAACAATGGCTCAAAGTCAAAGACAAAAGATGATCGTATACCATTCGCTCCATTGTTCGGGCCTGATCCACCCTTGTGTGTGGCGAATCGAGCAGATGAGTCCTCTGGCAGAATGCGTCAATAATGCTGTCGTCAATATGAAAAGAATGGCATAGCTGCACAGTTCCTGCTTCTGCGCCTACTGTTGCTCCTACTCCTCCTCCTGCTCCTGCTCCTGCTACTACTCCTGCCCCTGTTTCGTCGCTCTATCTAGACCGTTATACATTTCACATTCGGCCCTTTGTGCGCGCTGCAATGAAGCTGTAACTGTCTGTCAAAAAATATCCGAACTGCGTGTTGCCCTCTGTTGATTGCATTTTGTGGTCGCTCAGCGAACGGCGAACGGCGATCGGCGATCGGCGATAGGGCCTAAAGTGGAGCACGCACTGAGTGCCTTGAGGCTCTGGCGGCAGTAGCTGGCAGCAGTCCATCATAATTATAAGGATAATCGCTTGATTGGTTATCCATCATGTAATATTTCAATTCAAGCTGCTTTCTTCTGCTACTTGAGTGCTTTGTGAGTTTGCATCTTGCGGGAAATAGATATCAGCGGGCAATTGCGATAGCCAAGGCACTCATAATAGTTGCCCGGGGCATTATCGTCGATCAGCTGCATGATATGAGAGCCTTGTTGTATGTGTTTTCATATCATGCATTTGGGTCAAGTACAGCCTACTCAATAGTCATTCACATCGAACTCTAAGAGATGCATAGGGTAGATTAACAATAGTTGTTTATAAAGATTTTATATATTTATATTTAAATTAAATAAAATCTGTTATGGATTATTTGTTTTAAAATAGTCAACGATTCGAATGAAATGTGAAATTAAATTAATATAAATTATATAGTTAATATTGTTAATGAGATTTTGAGCTAAACAAAGAATTTAATTTAAGTATAAAAAAAAATGTATACTATGTTTTCATGAATAAATATTGTTCAATATTATAAATAAATTAACAAAAATATTTAGGTTATTTGGGCCATAATAATATAAAATAATATAAATAAAAGAGTTTAATAATAATCATGATGGACAGAATAATGTGATTTATATGTAGATATATTATAGGCTCATTGGCATAAATATATTATATTTCTATATAGATATAACATATATATTGTAGTATATTATTAATATATAAATCGATTATATTATTAATTTTAAAGAGCTGAGTTCAAAAAGGTCAAACTATGGATAGATCTCTATTATGAGACATCCTAAATAGAAACAAACTAAATATTATGTGAACTTCATTAAACTTTCCGTCATCGTAGTCTCTGTAATATATTCGTATGTATTACTCCACAAGCTGAAATTTAACTATGCTTAAAATTCAAGTTCATTCTTAAATTCATAAGTTATTCTATCTATTATATCATCAAGTGTCATACATAAAACATTTACTATCATGTTTAAAGTTTATCTAACTTTAGCTTGGGTGGTCTCTGCGTGCAATTTATAGATAATGTTCTAGTGGCAGCTAGACGAGATATTGAAGCAGCTGAGCAGCGAGAATGATTTAAGTTCAATTGTGTGTGTGTGGTCAAGCGCTTGCAGCTCATCTGTGGAGCTGAGGCGGCTCAAATGCTGAGCTAACTCGTTAAACTGGGCCTTCATTAATAGCCTCGACTCGCGCGGCGACTTCAAAGTTCGGTTGACAAATAAAATTGTAGCTAGGTCCAGGTCAGTAGCAGCCAAGCCCAAAATCGTAAATGCAGTAAGTAGCTATAAACGGGCCTAAAGACTATACGAAATTCCTTTATCATTTATGTACGTGACAGAAATGCTCGAGCTGCTCATTATGTGATAGGCGTAGAAGGGAAGTGCTCGGGCTGAAACATTTCCATATGATATTGCGGTTAGCAGCGCGTTTCAATCACATGGGCCACATGGAACTCTGTTTAAGTCGGCCGATCGGCAAATTGTTATAAATTTGTTTCATTTGCGCTGGCGCGCCACCTGAGCCAAATTAGTTGGCCAACTTTACTTTGGCCGTGTCGAGTAATTTCGCCCGGGCATAGCCAATCTCGCCAACAGCAGCTAAACAACAACAGCTGGCGGCACTTAAGTCGCTGGAGGAAATAGCGGAGAGCTTATCTCACTTACTCTCTCTTTCCCTCTCTCTCTCTCTCTCTCTCTCTCTCTCTCTCTCTCTGTCTTTCTCTCGTTTATTACGCTCCCTCGCAATGTATGTATAAACCCTTGCTGTTGTGTTGTCGTTTTTGTTGTTGTTGTTATAATTCGTGTTTAACTAATTTTAGCCTATTATCGCCATCATTATTATCATTAAATGTGAAATTGTTGCCCCGATGCGCATGCGCATTGGCAATTTGAAAGCAACACACACACACACACACACACTCACACTCACTTAATCGAACAGACTCTGGCAGGTTGCTCCAACTATAAAAACAATTTCAACTCCAACTCCAACTTGAACTCATCGTCAAGTTGCTGTCAGACACCAACTGTTGTCTCTGTACCCAGTGCCAGTCCCAGTTCCAGTCGCAGTCCCAGTCGCCGTCTTCTGACCGCTGGGGTTGGCGTCGGGGTCAGGCCAGCAACATTTTGCGCCTGCTATAAGCTTTTCAGCAATATGTTCTATTTCTCGCTCTGCTCTGGGCAATTACCACAGGTAATTTGAAAGGTATGCCGAGGGAGGAGCAAGGTATATAAACTATCCATTAAATGGCTCTGTTTAGCAAATACGGATTATATACATATATACGTATATATGTATATTTATAAGCCATTCAAGCTGAACGAAAATTATAATTATATACATATTGCTTTTGTCCTATTATTTCATATATATATTCAGCTACGATCAATATCTTTGTATGTCAATATATGAGTGGATGAAGCGAATATGATAGATAGATATACATGTATATATAGATCAAATTTTTGAATTAATTGTGATCTTACATTCCAAAAAGTAAAAGAAACAATAAATCCGCTTCTATAATTCCTGCAATCGAGAAGTTTCTCAGCTTTGGGCCGCAAATGAGCAGCTAGCTACTGCAACATTTGATATCATTTTTCGCAGATAGAACTCAATTACAGGCAGCGCAGTAGCCGAAGGGTCCTGATGAACAATTGCTAGGAATTATTGTAAGTAATACGAATACAATTTATGCGACTGCCGTGGCAAAAGATGTGCAAAAGATGCCTTGAGCCGAACAAAGGGCAGCCGAGCAAAAACCACAAGAATGACAAATGTAAACGGCACCGCAGAAGCAGACGCAGACGCTTGGGTGGGTTGTGCCAAGCAACACCTACAACACAGATGCAGTGATTCGTTAGCTCAGTGTCTGGCTGTCCTTTTTTTCTTGGTCGGGACAAGGATAACAGATACGGCAATGGCGACCCATGCGGCGTTGCACACGGCGCTGTCCAGGCGACTCCTGGCAGTTGACCCAACCACTTAAAGAGCAGAACGGAGACGCATCGCTTGCATTGGATGTCGTCGAATGGCAGCGATGCTTGACCAACGACTGCCAGGGATTGAGTTCCACTTAGTTCCAAAGAAAATGAGAAAAACGAGGAAAACGACGAGGACGACAACGGCCATATGCCAGACCAGTGGACAGTTGTTTGATTTGTCTGGCTGTTGCTAACAGATATCCTTGCTACCGACTGACTCCTTGCGCTTGCCTAATCATTGTTAGTTTTTTCCAGCAAATTGTCTCGCATTGTTTTTCCACTGCATTGTCGCCTGGTGACAGCAAATTCTTGCAAATTGTCCTCGTCTTACGCAAATGATTTATACGCTCTTTGTTTTCACAAAGGATTTGTGCGTAATTCTGCTATTTGCTCAGTTGTCGATGAATTGCAAATTGTTGCCAAGGGAAATTGTTGCTGAAAGTACTGAAAATATATACGAAAATTCATAAATATAAAGAAATAACAGTTTACTGGCAAATTAGCAATGCTATTTGCTTGTATTTAATAGAAAATAATTTTTTAAAATTTATATTTATATTGAATGGAACTTGGTTACTCCTGGAATGAAGTATATAAAAGCTCCCCTCACTTACAGCTAAGTCAGTGGTTTGATCATATCTCAGTCCCAATGTCTGTACAACGAATTAAATGTATATATACATCCTCATATACATGTCTTTGTTTAGTAAAAAGGACACCAAAAGGACCTTTGTGTCACTTAGTCAAGTCGTCTAAGACAAGCTGACTTCTACTATATGGCCTGCTGTATAAGACCTGAACTTCTTCTCCTGGATTTAATGCTTTGTTAGCAACATCAGCTTTGGGCCAACGCAGAGCGGCTGCAAGTTGTGTCCTCTCTTTCGTTTTTTTTCTGTGTGTCCTGCAAGATGTCCAATGCCCAGATGCATATCAACACAACCTGCAGGACAAAATGCAAACCCTTCTAACTGCCGCAGACGGAGCAGCAGAAGGAATTCAATTCGACTGCCAGCCAAGACATGAAAAATCAAAGGTGTTGTTTACAGGCGGCAGCCAGCGGCGGCATCCATCGGACAGTTGACCCTTCTACGAATGGATAAACAACGGCAAGAAAAAATGGAGAAGCGAACCGAGCCAAGAGCATCTGCCAGTGCATGCGTAATGACCAACTGCCAAAAAATAGTGAGGGCCAGAAGCACAAGAAACAACAAAAAAGGACAGACTAATGAACGACGCTGTTGAAAATCTACGTGGCTAAAAAGGCAGAGAGACAAGACTTAACACGAAAAGAAGAAGAAGAGAGAAAAAACCCTCGGTTACAGATGCCATCAAATTATAGCAGCAGACGCCAAGCAAAGAGTTGAAATTGAAACAGTTGCCGAGGGGTTCGGGCTCGGGTTCGGCAGCCAGTTTGTGTTTGTGTTTGGGTTTGGGTTTGAGTTTGGGTTTTGAGTTCAAGTCAAAGCCACTCAAATGGCGGCAGCGCATGGCGTAATTATCGAAGCGGGTTAGGGATTTACCACCTGGACGCGGACTGACCAGCAGCAGCAGCAGCAGACGGCAGCAGCAGCAGACGGCTAGAGACGGCAGCCGCAGCTTGGCCCAAAGGGTTGCTGGCAATGTGTTACCAAAATTTAATTTGACGCTCATAATTGAGCCGTTCCCATTTTCGATGTGGGATGTAGCGGCTGCAGCTCCACAGAGCTCTCAACAGCTCGCAGCAGTCGCTGCATGCACGCATGTCCTTCAAGCGGCCGAGTAGCGCAATCAGTCACAAAGCTAGCACAGAGATCTGCCAATCGCAGGCACAGCACGTGCCCAGTTGCATCTTGCTGCGTTTTCGCCAAACTGTACCGGTTCGTCCTGAGCCTGCGTCCTGGCTGGCCGGCTTGTAAACAACAAACACCAGGTGCTGCATGCAGCAGGCGCTGCGCTCGTCCTGCAGCCGTCTGGTCGGCGTTTCTTATTCTTATCAAGTCAAGCCAGGGCCATTGTCCACTCGAGTACTTGGCCCATTGTCTCTGCTGTCGTCGGTTTTGTGTCCTGCCGCGTGCTGCAATTGTTTCGCATTTCGTGCGTGTCCTTGCATTTGGCCGCTAGTCCTGCCGCTGCTTGCTGCGCTTATTGTTTTGATTCATTTTGTCAAATTTATATAAAATTTATTACAACGCACGCATCCCGATTCCCCAGACATCTAATGGCGGCCAATCGCATCCCATAAATGCGTATTTAATAGTGTCACAACAGGACCCAATGGCTGGCCTATCGAAACGGGGCGAGAGACTCGCTTTCACACAGCAAAGCCACTGTGAAATTTATTGAGTTTCGCTCAGGCAGCCAAAGATAGTCGCTCTATAGTATATCACAATAGTATATTAAATTCCTGAGCATGCTTCAGTGGCTGCTGACAAAGATGCATTGTATTAAAGGAATTTCATGTCTTGGCAAAGATTTCTTTGTAGTAACTGGAACTGGAATGTATATTGAAAAGAGTTTCTCTCTGTAATATTAAAGGAATTCATATTAAAGGAATCTATGAAAAATAAATTGATATAGAGAACGGACTATTTGAGATCATTTAATGTGTATAATGGATATATATTCCTAATAGTCAATTTCTTAGCATCCGATATCCTTTTGCAACTGCAGCACTTCAGCTGCTAGTTGGCTGATGAACTACTAAAGATAGGAGTGATTGCCCGTATACAAATTTGCAAAAATCTGCAGCTTACGCCTGCTTTAGATATCATCTCGCAATCCTAATTAGGAGCAGCTCAAAGGCTCGTCAAATCCTCTACGAAACACCCACGTTGCAACGTTGACTTAGGAGCAGGCTAAGCTGGCTCAAATATCAGCACAAACGAACTCGAGTACAGGTCAGTTGGGTTAACAAAGCACGTGGCATGGCCAGGGTCAGATGCCTGGACAGGTGATGCGTAAAAAGTAATAAAGTAGATGGCATTGTGTGGCCAGAGCGGCTGAACGGACCCCGGGGTAGCAACACCCACAGTGCGTGCGCATATGCAAATAATTCCAAATGCGTGGCAGCTGCAAATGTGGAAACAAAAGCCGCAGAGCAAGCAACAGGCAGCCTGCCACAGGATCAAATAGGGTCAGTGCAAGGGCAGTGCAAACTAGAACTAGAAAAATAAACAAAGCCCTAGCTGATCGCACACAACCTGCTCGCCAAGGATCATTTCCCTAGTCTTGCACTTAAGTTCTGTGAACACTCTCAACCTCTCAGCTCTCTTAAGGTATTCCGTTTATAAAGAAGTAGCCAGAACAGATGTGTTTGAGCTCAGACAATGCCCCGAGCCTGGACCATTGCATAATAATCAGTCAAAGTATCGTGGAAACTAACGCATGGCTGTGAATAGCTGCTGGCTGATTTATGGTCCTTTTATAGCAGCCAATGGCTCTATGATAGAGAGATCTTTATGGTTCCTGAGAATGCTAAGGCCAAAGGATTCGCCCATGGCACGTCCAACTCTTTAAGTTTCAAGAAAACACCGAGAACAATGCCGAGCCGAGCTCTATGCAGATGCGCAGAGCTGACATCAGATCCAGCTGAAAAATTCACAGTTTGATTGAACAAACGTATCGCCGCCTCTATTGACATATCCATATCGAAAACTAACACAAGACCTGAAATCGACAGTTTCAACAATGACTTCCAAAGTCTATCAGCAGGCGCAGCTAATCGAAAGGCAGATCTGAAATCAAAATAAAAGGATTTCAAGCACAATAGCAAGCGGTTGACAATGGCGCACACAGACATTTCTGGGTCATGTTTACGCAAATACTCGAATGCAGGCGCAAAACTCAATCCTTCAATTGTCACAATTGGCCAAAGGACATAAACTCAGTGAACTCTCGCATGCGACATCGCAAGCTGCAAAAATACTGTCAAAATTGTATAAATTCCACAGAGTATTGCGCACAATTGGCAAAGGGTTTATTCATGAATTTTCATGGTTAATTTGTGTTTGATTTTGTTTGTTTGCTTCGATTGAGCTGTCGAGCGCCTACGTTTATAGTGGGCAAATATTGTGGGGGCTAGGCAAAAATTGCAGCTGTCTGTGGATTAATGGAATAGCTATTAAATGTCATTATGAATAAGATTCATTATTATAGAGGTTTATGAGGTGCAATGCACGAAACATCTGCGTGGACTAAGGTTTGATATGGTTTAGTTAAATAAGGGCTATAATTTATATAATAGATAATGTGAAGATATAGTAAATACGATATAGATATAGAGTTGTAGGTTATAGCCTACACAATAATGTATGAGATATGGGATAAAAAATTTTGGAATATTGACATTGAATATAAATTATGTATTATATTCAATGTCAATATTTCAAAATATGGATGAATATATGGATATATGGAAATGTATTTCGATATAAGTGGGGATTGGAATAAGGTAAATATAAAATAAATAATGTAAATATAACTCTAATGTTAGATAGAAAATAAATTATGAAATATAAGACAAAATTTTGGATTTCAAATGTATTTTGGACTTCTAATATATAATATATATGTATATATAATTTATAAGATAAGGCATACTGGATTTGAGATAAATTATATAGAATATATGATGTGTAATATATGAAGCAATACTATATTCTATATTAAATTTTAATTGTAATTTTCATAATTTAACATCAATAGCAACAATAACAATAACAATAATTTTGAATTTAAAATGCTTCTCTGTTAACTTTATAAATTAATAAATTTATTCATTATTTCATTCGCATTTGCCATGATACATATGTATGTATATCAAATTCCTGAATATATACCATAATTTAGCATTGCAGATGGCAAATATATTTCATTAAAAGTTCTTTTGTCTAGCCATGGAATGAAGTTGACCAGCATGCGCCGAGCTGCCTGAGCTGCATAGCAAATGAAGACCTTGAGTACTCCATAAAAAGAGAAGCAAACCCCATTGAATCATCGAAGTGAAGTCAGACAAGCTGAGAACTAGATATCTTTTGGATTGAAAGCAACTGGAAGACAACGCAGGCACCCGCACAATGGCCATGCTCCTAAGCATGATAATGATAATGATTCCTTGTTCTCAGTGAGGCGGAAACAATAGTCAGCGGATTTACTAGAAAAAAGTTGACAGCATTGTGCGTAGCCGTGGAGGACAATGCTCCAAAATTTCAGTGAGACGCACTAAAAAACACAACTAAGCATAAAAAGCAGCAGGAAAGTGTGAGTAGGAAGATAGATAGAAGAAGAGAGAGAATAAGAGAGAGAGAGAGAAAGAGAGAGAAGAGAAGAACTGATCATGCGTGGTGTTATTTTTGCTTGCAGCCTGCTAAGGAAACATCTGCCCCGCTCAATTTTTTGTTGTCTTCTCTGGGCATTGTTGCTGTTGCTGTTGTTTTTGTTGTTGTTGCTGTCGTACGCATGCACACGCAGGACATTTGGAACAGGATACTTACACAGAACAAAAAAACACAAGTAAACGAAGAGCTACATAAAAAAATGTAAGCAGCATGCGAAGACGCTGTCCTCTGTACATGTGTTCGTGTCCTTAACGCTTGACTCTCCCACTAGCTGCCGGCTGCGCTCTGACTGACTGCACATGTACAGTCCCATAGTGTTTAGTGCCAGAGTCAGTACAGAGCCTGGTCCTAGCTAGCTAGCAACACTGTCAAGGTCAAGCGCGTGCCGTCTGCGCATGATTTTTTAATAGAAAAAATCTCGAATTTTCAACGCAGGATATGCGTATCCTACTTTAGTTGAACGGCATGTGCTGTCGCCAGCAGCTGTCACTGGCGCTGATCCTGTCATTTCACTTTGGAGCGTGCGTGTCCTTATTATGCCACTTTTTCTACGTACCCAAAGCCGGCTAAAAAAATTATAACTTATTCTCTTAATTTTTTCATAGAAATTTTTTGGGTATATTTCCTGCCGCATCAGCTGCTCTCCAATCAGCATATGCAACTTGAAAGTTTTCAATGTCATATGCTCGCCAATTGGCGTCCTCTATATAGCACCCACATATTGTCACACGGCCAGCTGCAAGCCTTCCACTCTAATCCTTTCAAATCCCAAAATTGTCCTTTGTCCTCTGCGACAATCGGCAAACGCGAACAGCGAACAGCAAACAGCTAACAGCGCCTGCAATTTACGTAAACATGCTCCACAATAGCGATTAGCCTAGCTAGCGAACCGTCACATTTATCCTTCCATTGTTGCCTCAAATTCGCACTCCTGTTCTCTTAAGCCCTTGACAATTGGCTACTGCTCAGGATTTGAGTTGAAGCTGATATTATATAACAATATATAAATATTTATATAACAATATATAAATATTTGTTTAGGGATAGAATGGAGAGAATAAAAGATTCTACTGATTGCTGACATATATATACAGTTATTCCATATGAATTTTTTTTTTTTTTTGTGTATATATTCAATTTTCTGTTAACATATTTTTGCAATAAATACAATAAATGCAAAAAATACTTAAAATTTACTTTTGTCTATCAGAAGTGCAAAATGAAGTCAAGAAATCGTAAAGTAAGACTAAAACTTAGCTTCAACTTTAGTTTTCTACAACTACGCCATCGTATATACATATTAATAAATATATAAAAATATAAAAAATAAAATTTATATAATTTATTTATTCTATAGAACTAAAATTTTACCTATATTTATTTAAAAATTTCTTTTCTTATATGTACATACAATATATATACATACTCTTGGCTTATCACTCTTGCCATACATTAGGAATCATTTGAAAATAAGATATGATCGACTAATAGATCTTTATTTAAGTTTTCTTATCACATTAGTTGAATTCCTAACTACAAATTTTTTATACGTTTTTTTTGTTTTTTATAGAGAAACCCATTGTATGATCATTTGTTTTCAATAATTTTTCTATGAAAGCATTTGTCTAACAGCAAGACATTCTCATTTTTAATGGAATTCTTAGCGATTATAGGGGACGGCCGGCTGTACCTTGGGCTCGTCCTTGGCCATACAAACGTTGCTCTAATCTCTAATCGCGCGTCACGCTGGCAAGACAAAGTCCTCACCTAGCCGGAACACTGGGGCCAGACTCATTTGAGACGCCTCAGCCGTCGATAAGCATCGGCAGGTTCAAACTGACAGCCAGCAGGTAGTCCTTGTTGGACACGCTATTGTCCTGCTCAGGACTCTCGTCCTGGCCAGCCGGCCTGCGCAGCTCGTACATTTTAAATGTTGCAATGTGCATTGTATAATTTATATCATAATTTTCAATGCACTGTGAATGTTGTTGCGCTTCTCCTCGTCACACTGCAGCTTTATCCTGTTGCGCAGCTTATCTTGATTTCAACTGTTGCCCCAGTCGACTTTGTTGCTCATGTTTTTTAAGGGTTTCGATTCGATTGAAGGAAAAATTAAGCTATTAAAGGGATTGATTGAAGGCTGATAAGGACATCACCTGTTGAGTATATTTGCATCTTTTATAGCAAAGAGCTTTCGATGTTGTTTAAATCGGGGCATTTGATTTACAAATTGCAGTTTTTGTCTATCTCAGAATCTGTTTTTGTTACACACAGAAAACATCCAGTCCCTAGATCGGCTTAAGAAGTTGACACACAATTATGCTATCCATTGTTGAGGAGCATCTCAAACAGATCGCTGGCATCACCTTTCACCCTGGGGTGAACGAAGAGAGCAACAATTTCCGGTCATGCAAATTTGGCAAAACAGGAAACCTGTTCGACCTCTCCCCGAGCTGTCGGGGCAAACTGTGTGCAACTAATATTTTGGAAAATTCTCATTAACCACCCGCCATGCTGGAGTTTACCGAAATCCGTGATCCTTGACGATTAGTTACAAAAGACATAAAAACTTCCGGTCTGCGAAAATGGGCGCAGAGGAAGCAAACGATCAGCATGAAAGGTGCCTGATCCTGATTCTGTACCTGTTTCAGCGACAGATGCGAAAAATCCACCAAAGTGCAACAACAACAATAACTGAGAACAACAAGGATGCGGAAGCAGCAGTCGCGGCTCAAGAATCAAAACAAAACCGAATGAGAGAAACAAACGGTGAACAAAAAGCGGAAATAATACCAGTCCCAGTCCCAGTCCCAGTCCCAGATCACCGATCTGTGATCTGCGAGCCCAGTTCCAGTTACCAGCCTGTGCAACAGTTGTCCCTTAAGGCAAACACTACTCGAAATCACAACTGTTCGCAGCTCGTTTTGAATTGATTTCCATATTTTGTTCCCTGCTTCTGACTCTGCCAGTGCAACATGTTGTTCTGGCTGCGCATTGATCATTAAAAATGCCAGCAGCCGTGGATGCTGCGGCTTGATAATGTCAAACATGTGTCTCTCCTGTAGCCGTTCCGCCCTAAAAGGAAATGCGGTTGACGCCTGTTGCTATAAATAAGCAAAGCATAACGGAAAGCAGGGTTTCTGGGCCATGGAAATCAGTGTACTGGAATAACTGTTAACTAGAATCGAAATTTATAGATAGTTAGAGACTAAGTTTAACAACTTTATATGGAGATATCTCAGCCAGTTTAATAATTATATAATGCGAAATATTATATATATATATACAATATTATTAGATGATTGGCCAGGTGAAACGCTCATAGTAGCTCTATGAATCGCCAGCGATTTCACAATTGAATTCAATTTGAAGTCAACTCACAGCCATGTCATTTGGCATTGTTGAAGCAACGAAAATGGAGCACTTCAAAATGTTTATTAAAATGCTCGATGCGAGTTGATTGCGAATCGAGAAATGCAGCCTGCATGCCAGATCACAGCTGAGAGTGGGCAAAATTTAAATGTAACAGGCAGTCAGAGATAAAATGATTAAATTATGATGCCATAATTTCTGGTTAATTTTCGTGCTAAGACAATGGCGCTGGCCAAGGCAACGCTGTCGAGCATGAGCACGGCGGCACGAGATGTGGGAACTGGGAATCGGGTGAGTCGAGTCCGGTCGGGCGTGATGATTGCATTTTAATGGACAAATTAAAAATCAATGCCTTCTGAGCTGCACGTACTTTGTACTTAAATTAACCAAACCAAATTGTACAACAACAAAAATTCGAAATCAACAATAACAAAAAGCCGTAGAACAAAAAAAAAAAAAAAACAAGAAAAAAGACAAAGAAACAAGAAAAACAAAAAACTGTCGATCGAACACCGATCGTGAGAATGGAAATGGCGACAATGTCGACGGGCGGCTGTCCGAACCCCATAAATCTTCATAAGCTTGTCACGTTTCGAGTGCAACAGCTACTCGTAAATATCTGAGGCTGAAGACGTAGCCGTAGACGTATCCGTAGCTGAAGCCTTCGAAACGATGACGAAGCTCCCAAAAAGTTGCTGCTCCCTGCGGATTAACAATTATTTTGACATAAAATAGCCGCACGCCTCGGTCTCAGTACCAGACCCAGACCCAGTCCCAGTCCCAGTACGTCGATTGTCCGCCTCTCTTAAGTCTTGCTTTCGGTTCTTCACGGCTTCTGACATCCAACGGCCCCACACAAGAGATTTCGTGAGTGTGCCAAGACGGTGACACATACGTGCCGCGTTTTTCGGCAATGTTGATGTATTCTGGACTACCGTTGCCGCCGCAGCAATTGGACAACATTTGTAGGCGCAGCACGTGCCGCTACAAAGAAGAAGAAGAAGAAGAAGAAGAACGGGAGCCGTATGGGCGTACGAGCTGGCAATGGGCTCTTAAAATTACCTTTGCATTTCGTAAACGTTCAATGAAATTTGGTCGTAAAACTTGTTGTTTATCTTAAATTCTCTTTTATTTTATGGCCATTTGCATTTCGGAAATGTTAGCTGAAGTTCAACAACTCGCCAGAGCGGGACAGCTAATATCCCTTTCCGAATACTTTTCATCAGAGCATTAGAGACTCTCTCTGACCAGTGAATGCAATAGGATACCCCAAAAGTGCCCAAAATTTCATTGATAACTGTCCAATTGATATAATTGCTAGACTAAATACACTGTTTAAATATGTTTTTAAGCTGTTTACTGATGCTGGCTTAAGAGATTTCCGTCAGCCAAAAAATTATTTGAAATCAATTACCATGAATTATATTTAAAAAAGTCAATATCGTTTCTATTGTGAATTAAGAAGACCTTCGTCGGATTTAAAGTACACGTCTGTCGATAGTTGTTTCCTCTTGGTGCAATACCAATCCAGTTTAATTAAATATTCTCCAGATGGAAACGGCATAAGGTTTGCATATTCCAAATAGAGATTTTTTACAATTATTGGGCCCTAAGAAGAGTTCTGATATTATTAGAATGTAAATGATTAGCTTTCAACCCACCAAATAAGGACAGGTATGGTTCATGTTGGAATATTGTCGCACCACCTTATATACCATTATAGCAATTGGATTATAGGGCTTGCGAGTCAATTTACAAATGTCCACAGAGGTGTTGTAAAGCCAAGGCTTATATCCATTTGCTTTTTTATAAAGCTGAAACGTAGTCCATATATCGTTGCAAGAGTCGTGTATTGTGGCATTAAAGTTGAGTACAGTCCTATTACGATTAATTGCCTTTAGTCGACATAGGTGGACTGAGATCCACGATTTATTGTGAACTTCACAAATAAAATTTGTCATTCTGATTGTTGATGCATTCTATTGAAATTAAAAATTAACCAATGTCTTCTTCACGGTTTCGTTTTCGTTTACTTACATTGTATATGAATTGTAGGACCATACAAATAGTAAATATGGTTAAAATGGTGCCCAAATTGCGCATGACTACAATTCCCGATGACTATAGAGCACTGAATGAAACTATTTTCAAATAGTCCCAAAGTGCTCATTGCTCAATTTCTTTGATAGCTGTCCAATTGAAATATTTGCCTAATTATTCTACTAAATACACTGTTTAAATATTTGAAAGCTGTTTTTGTATATTTGATATTTCCAAATGCAAATCGAGCACATTTTAATAGAGTTATTCATGGAAAATGCTGATTTAGGTGTTCATGACCCAATACATTTTTGAAATCAATTAACAAACCATCGGTTCTTGCGAATTGCGCTTTATACTTTTCTATTATGAATTAAGAAGGCCTTCGTCGGATTTAAAGTACAAGTCTGTCGATAGTTGCTTCTTCTTGGTGCAATACCAGTCCAGTTTAGCTAAGTATTCTCCAGATGGAAACGGCATAAGGTTTGCATATTCCAAATACAGATTTTTAATAAATACTGGGCCCTAAAAAGAGTTGTGATATTATTAGAATGTAAATGATTAGCTTTCAACCCACCAAATAAGGACAGGTATGGTTCATGTTGGAATATTGTCGCACCACCTTATATACCATTATAGCAATTGGATTATAGGGCTTGCGAGTCAATTTACAAATGTCCACAGAGGTGTTGTAAAGCCAAGGCTTATATCCATTTGCTTTTTTATAAAGCTGAAACGTAGTCCATATATCGTTGCAAGAGTCGTGTATTGTGGCATTAAAGTTGAGTACAGTCCTATTACGATTAATTGCCTTTAGTCGACATAGGTGGACTGAGATCCACGATTTATTGTGAACTTCACAAATAAAATTTGTCATTCTGATTGTTGATGCATTCTATTGAAATTAAAAATTATTCATCGGCTCCTTCACTGTTTTCGTTTTCGTTTACTTACATTGTATATGAATTGTAGGACCATACAAATTGTGAATATGGTTAAAATGGTCCCCAGATTGCGCATGACTACAATTCCCAATGACTCTAGAGCACTGAATGAACTTTATTTCAAATAGTCCCAAAGTGCTCATTGCTCAATTTCGTTGATAACTGTCCAATTGAAATAATTGCCTAATTATTCTACTAAATACACTGTTTAAATATTTGAAAGCTGTTTTTGTATATTTGATACATTTTAATAGGGTTATTCATGCAAAATGCTGATTTAGGAGGTGTTCATGACCCAATACATATTTGGAATCAATTAACAAACCATCGGCTCTTTATACTTTTCTATTATGAATTAAGAAGACCTTCGTCAGATTTAAAGTACAAGTCTGTCGATAGTTGCTTCTTCTTGGTGCAATACCAGTCTAGTTTAACTAAATATTCTCCCGTTGGAAACGGCATAAGGTTTGCATATTCCAAATACAGACCATTAATAATTAACGGGCCCTAAAATGAATTATTAATAGAATGTGCATGAAGAAATTGTTAACAAATGGCTCACCCCATAAGGACAGGTATGGTTCAAGTTTGAATATGGTCGTACCACCTTATATACCATTATAGCAATTGGATTATAGGGCTTCCGAGTCAATCTACAAATGTCCGCAGAGGTGTTGTAAAGCCAAGGCTTATATCCATTTGCTTTTTTGTAAAGCTGAAACGTAGTCCATATATCGTTGCAAGAGTCGTGTATTGTGGCATTAAAGTTGAGTACAGTCCTATAACGATTAATTGCCTTTAGCCGACACACGTAGATTGAGATCCACGTTTTATTGTGGGCTTTACAAATGAAATTTGTCATTGTGATTGTTGATGCATTCTATTGAAATTAAAAATTATTCATCGGCTTCTTCACTCTTTTCGTTTTCGTTTACTTACATTGTATATGAATTGTAGGACCATACAAATTGTGAATATGGTTAAAATGGTCCCCAGATTGCGCATGACTACAATTCCCGATGACTATAGAGCACTGAATGAAATTGATCTCGAATAGTCCCCAAATAGCTCCAAAGTGCTCATTGCTCAATTTAATTGATAGCTGCCCAATTCCAATAATTGCCTAATTATACTACTAAGTACAGTTTATATATGCTTTGATGCAGTCTGCTGATATACATTTGATATTTCCAAGTACAAATATACATATATAGAGATTGTAATTTGGAAAAAAAAAACTCTGTGAGATTCTCATGATTTGAAATCAATTATCAGCCCCGAGATCCAATTAAAAAAGTCAACATCGTTTGTTGCCTGAGCCAAATGTGTGCTTAACTTTTTTGTGAAGTGAACTTTTCCCAGGCCTGAAGGCGAAATGGAAAACTCGTCTGTGTGACAGTGACACTGACAGCCACCTCCGAGAAGCAGGCAGGCAGGCAGCAGTCGGTGGCTAGGCAGGCAATTGGAAAAACAAACACATGCCGACAGAGGCAATAGGCCGCCAGATTGACATCTTCATCATAAATAAAAGTGAAAAACTTGTTGGCCAGTGAAGAAAAGCCGGACAAACGCAAAACCCGAGCTAGCCAACCAAACGTAACGAAAAATGCTGCCACAGTTTTCTACGATCTGTAACAGCAGCTGTATCTGATGATCTGCTGATCTGATGTGTGGCAATGTGGCAAGTGAATGCCAATCGAAATGGCAAACAAATAAACCAACTAGCCTCCAGGCTAATAACCATAACAATAACAATGCCAGCTACGAGCTGGGGGGCTAATGAAGATATCTGGCGATATCTCCTTATGGAAGGAGTTGTTTACCATTTAGTGGATGTCATAATTACACTTAAATATCGCATATTGTTGCTAATGGGCCAATCAAACAAGGCGATTGGTTGCCGAGGCTGGGGGAGGGGGTGGTCATTTGAATGCCTACTGTAACGCATGCTTAATTATCGGTCCATGTTGGTAACGCCCTCTCGTCGCTAGGTGTTAACAAACTCATTTCACTCAATAATTTTCTCAACGACCTGTAACTGGTTTGGCCAGCACGTAGACAGAGCGCTCTCGACTTGGCCACGCCGGCTATCACAGCTACATGGCTCTTTAATCTTCTTGCAGAGGCGGCAACATTATTTGCATGCTGATTAGCCTTCAACGCAGACAGGTTGCTACACATTTTGCACCTCACTTTCCATCTCTCGGACGTGGCTCGATCTCGTTCTGTCTTTGTGCGCCGTCTTCAACTCCAACTCCAGCGCCAACACCGACACCCGGTTAATCTATTAAGAGAGCTAGGCAGCCCGCCTTGCACTTGCCCGTCGCGACGACTTGGTCCAATTTTCAACACTTTTGACGTGCTGTTAATTGATTTAGAGTGCAGTCTGCGTGCACGTTTGGCCATCGAGTCTCTGGCTAACTGGCTGGCTGTTCGGTGTGGATCTGGACGTCGACGTTTCTGACGGCGTCTATGATTATATAGCGCCACTCGCTTGTTATGGCCAGCTTTTGTTGCCACTGTAATGACTGCCGTTGGTAATTGTTGCCTCCTCATTGCCGGCTCGCTGTACGTGCCGCCAGTGGGAAAATGTTTGCCTAACCGCTCAATCGTGCTGAAATGACAACTCTATTAGCTTTCGAATACAGATGTGGGCGCGGCAATTGCTTTTTATACATACAAGCCTTGTGTGGGTGGGTGGCTGGCTAATACAAAACAGATTCCGTTCTTTTTTTTCAGCTTGTAATTGGCTGGGCAACTGTACCCAAAATATATCTATCCATGCACTTCACTTTGCTACTCTCGAAATTTCCACACGCTCGTCTGTTCAGCGAAAACAAAGGGCATTCGCAGTGCATGTGGACCAAATGTTGTACAGCCAGGCAGCGCAGCAAACAGGGTCACTGGAACACCTTGCGTGGGCATCAAATTCAGTGCCGAATCAAAACACCAGAATCAGAGACATGTGCACAGCGCGCAACAGATTGCCGGCGAGAGGGTCCTGTACCCAGGCGAGCCCAAGCCGAGTGCAACAAACGAAACGAATGCTGGAAACATTTGCCAGTTGGTGCTCACAGCAGGTACTCTATAAGGATAATGCAGATGCATCCTGTGCGAGCGCAACAGGCTGCAGTTGTTAGTCCAAATGGATTTCTTTTTTTTACCATGCCAAAGAGATTTCGTTTTGTTGTTTCGTTTTTTCCTCTTTGTTGTTCTTGTGGCAGCAGCTGCTGCTGCTGCTGCTGCTACGCTGATTATCTGCAAAATGGCAGCAATCACAGCAGACGCATAGGCATTGAGCTGGCCACAGGCCCAACTGTTGCTTTCCTTGGAAAATTACAATTTTCAAGCACAGCACAGACTTGGATACTCCTCTAGCTGGGTGTGTTTCGCTTTAGCTAGACACTTCTAGACGTGCATGCCAATAATATTCTCCATCAAATGCCTATTTGTTGTTTATTATTTTATTTTTTGCCACAAGCTTCATTGTTATGCGTGGGCGTTGTCCAGGCGACATTTTAAAAGCGTTCGAATTCATTTGTTATTTCCATTGAATTTACGACCATCAACATGCCTCATGTCCAACCCGAATGGGTTTACATATCTTCTGCTACGACCTCAACAAATAACGTTGCTCAAGAGAAATGTTTTATAGGCAAATAATGAAATTTGTAAATGTATTATTATTATTATTATTATTATTATTATTAGTATTATTATTATTATTATAATTATTATTATTATTATAATTATTATAATTATTATTATTATTATTATTATTATTAGTATTATTATTATTATTATTATTATTATTATTA
>NW_022045901.1:599792-631243 GCF_001654015.2 Drosophila navojoa
TATTATTATTATTATCATCATTATTATTATTATTATTATTATTATTATTATTATTTTTAAATGTTAATTCATTGTTCTTTAATTGAGTGGTAAATCTGTCAGTCTAAATTTTAGCTAATTAACTCATTGGCTTACGTCAAAAAGTAAAATCAGAATTCTTAACTTATTGGGGGAGCTCTGCCTCAAGCTAATCTAACATAATTAATGCAGTTTTTTTTGTATTACAATTACGTACTTTTTGCAAAGATCAAAATTGTATTTTTATTACTGTCAGTATATTAATTAACAATTAATAAATAATTAAATGATTTTTTTTATTTATTAATTTCGTTTCTTATTTATTTTTATTTATTATTTTTTTTATTATTATTATTTATTTTTTAAATTTATATCAAGTTATGTATCTTGTCGCTGTTGCCGCCGCCACACACGAGTCAAAATATATATAAAAAAAAATTTAAATAAAAATCTGTAGACGAAGAAGAAGAAGAAGAGCGAAGTGTAAAGTGAACCTGATGCCCGGGCGACAGTTGTTGCAGTTGATGAACTGCGCCGGCTGCCAGGACTCTGCTTATGTATATTCGTTTCTTTTTTGTTGGCATTCAAGGGGCCGCCGCGAAGCCAATCAAAGACTGGCGCAGGGCAGCAGCTTGGAGCTCAAATTTTTTTGGTGGATGCATTTTTATAAATGTTAAGCGTGTGGTTTTTAATTACCGTTAGTCTGGCTGCCAGGCAGGAGTCTTTGGTATTTATGAGTTGTTTTTTTTGTTGTTGTTGTTGCTTTATCTTAGTTAGTTTGACATATGGCACGCGTTGTGCTTAGAGATTGGGGCGCAGCATGTTGACTTCTCGGCAGCTGCTGGACCGTCGTCTCTGCACGTCTGTTCAACTTAAAGTTTGCACAGCGATGTTAACATTGCGCAAACACGCCACAAAGAGCCCTGGCTACACGTCCCGTGTTTTCAATTGCAACACGAGTTTTGTGTTTCATTGTCGCTGCTAAAGAATAGAAATGTGGCAAGGCAAGAAATCATTTGATGCCTGCAGAGTGTACCCACCCCAGGGCAACGACTGTGTCCCTAATGTCCTTTGCTTGATATATTTTCTACAATTTATTTTACGATTTGGCTGCTTTGCGCTTTGTGCTCGCATCTCTTGATTTTCCATGGCTGTTAAATTGATGGATTGCTGTGCGACTTTTGACACCACATACAATTGCATTTCCCTCCAGACAGCAGAAAGTCAGCTAAGAAGGAACGAGATTATAGCTGCCAAATCTTGAGCAGCCATGAATAATGCGTCTTACAACTGAGCCAGCTCCCAAGGGATGGATATCCGTCTGACTTCCTACAAATATTGAATATATGCAGTGTTTGCTTAGCCAAATTTCCGCTGATATTTGCTGTTGGATTTTACGAGAGTTTTTATGGGGAAATCGTAAATTTTGCTTTGGCTAATGAGCAAGGAAAACGTATTGGATTACTAAATTAAATCTGTCAATCAATGTAATTAAAATCAAGGAAGTTGCGATTAAACGAATGAGAAGTAAAATGCTGGGAATCAATTTCTAAGATCTTTAGGCCTTTGTGAAATATCTGGCAAAGTTGAATCAGCACTTGTTCCACTTCAAATAGCGTAAGTACTAATGTATCTATGTCTGGCTTCACACACATTGGCATGCCATAAGTGCATGTGTATGCAGATACTTGTACAAAGTCAGAAGAGAACGGACGCAGCCACTTGAGAAATCCACCTGCACAAGAGCGACGATTCGCCCGGCAACTGCCAACGATCTGCATCTGCGATCTGTTGTGGCTGTCCCTCTGCTCGTTGCCCCAATCGCCAGTCCCCAGCTCAAGTTGCCCAAGTGCTGCGTTTCCTTAATGTTTATAAACCTGACGCACACTTATGTTTTAATTTCGCTGGCCCAGTGCCCAGTCTCGGTGCCGGTTGGTGTTGTGGTTGTGTTGTCGCTGCTGTTTCTACTTGAACAAACTGCAGATTACCCAAGTTAAGCCCTTAAGTGTGTTCCATATCAGGTTTATCAATGCGAGCCTTTTTGTTGTATCGCGTTATATCGCATCGAAGACGAGCATTCGCTTCACTGCCCATATGAGCGAACGGCCGGCCGAACGGATTAAATATATCATTTTTGCCTGTCTAATGAAAGGGTTGTCCCATCCACTCGGCTAACACCTGAAAATTGCAGTTGTCGGTCCTGTTCACAGCAACCTGCTCGCAATGGCAATTCTTATTTTTTTTTTTGCGTATGTGGGGCTGCATAAATGCTTTATGAAGAAAGTTGTATATGGGGGTAGGAAATATAGCAGGCGTAATGATTGATATTGAGGAAGTTGTCTTGCGGTCGTATTATATTTTCATGCACTGCGACAAATTTATGGCTGTACTTCTTGAACAACATTTTTGAATATATACAAATATCTGAGATACTTGTATAAAGAATTATAAAATTCAATTTTAATAAAATTATTTTTTAAATAAATAAAAATTACTCCTAGAATTTCTACTTAAAAAAAAAAAAAAAAAAAAAATAATTTTTAAAGATATAAATAAGTAAATTAAAATTCTTTTGTTTATATAATTAAATAAATTTTAATTTTTTCTTGACATTTTTTTTATATAAATAACTTTTTTTTAAATTTTTCTTAAAATTTTCTTTATATAAGTAAATCAATTTTAAATTTTCCTCGTAATTCTCTTTAGTACTACAAATTTGTTCTCAGTGTGCTTAAATGCTGCTGCTTTGTATCGCTTACGATACAATGCCGATAATAAAGTCCTTAGTATGAAATTAACGATTAAACAGGGGCTAATATATACAGGGTGCCGCGAGTTTCAATTCATTAGTATTTAATGAGAATATATGTCGAATGATAATTCTGTCATCATAAGTTTCGATATTTTGTATTCACAAATTGTACGTTAAAACATGAATATTAAATGGCAGACGTTTCCGAAGTTGTTTGTCGTGCTGCCAATTTTGCACTATGCCCTAGCAGTGTTTATGCACGCTGAGTCCGAAGAGCACAAGCGGAAGAAGGAGCTGGGTGAGTGTTGAGTAGACTTGCATTAAGTTCACGTCTCTAAAGCCTCTACTCAAAAGCTGAAAAGGTCAACTCAAAGACGCCAATTGTAATTAATTTATAAGCTCAAAGATTGTTGCATGGGACACCCTGTATAAATAAAATTGGTGAGGAAGTAAAGGCACACAAATTACCCTCAGCCAAAAAGCTATCGACGGCAACGACGACGACGACAGCAACAACAACAACAACTACTACTGAGCCTATCGAAACGGAAGCAGCAGTCAAGGTGCAAAGCAAAATCATTACACCTGTTCCTGCGCCGAGAGAGTGAGTGTAGAAAGCGTAGAAATCGAACAGGGATGAGGACGAACATGAGTATGAGGATGGGAATGGGGCAGACGAGCGAACCGACGAACAAAATTTAACGCTCGCCGTATTTTTGGTTGATTTCGAATGCATTTCGATATGCTAAAGGGTTGAGCAGCGCGTGCAACGAGCAGATATTCACTCCCTAGTCGAAAGTTCAATTTTTGGGCATTGGTCACGCTGCACTTGCCACGCGGCTCTGCTGCTGCAGTTGCATGTTGCAGGCGACACAAAAACGAATACGAATACGAATGCATTCAATTCGCTATTAAAATTAATAAAAATAAATACGCTTCGCTCGGCTGCACTGCCGTTAATGAGCAAGCAGCCAAATTGTGATAGGCATCTGCAACAGGTCGACTCGCAGGTGCAACGTGCTGCATTTACAGTTACACGGTTGCATCAAGGATTTGCACGAAATTGCATTTTAATTGTGGCATATTCGGAGCTGCCCAACAATTTCGTTTATGACTGCGCCGCTGCATCGTTTTATTTACATTTTATTGATATCATTAGCAGACTGTTTAACCTGGTGCATGCCGCGCACCTGCACCTGCCAGCCGCGCTGCCCGAACGCTTTCGTTAGAATTAATGGGTCAAAGGGGTTAGTCAGCTGGGCTCAGCAACGCCATGCTTTCCCTTTAATTGCAGCGCGTCTACATTTCGGTAATTTATTATCTATCCATCGAAAGTCCCACTCGAGTGAGAGGGTTGACCTTTTAATTATGTCGCATGTGTGGCAAAGCGAATTCCTAATGAGATGAGCTCACGGTAAAAGCGGCCTAAAATATTTTGGCCACCTTCAGCTGGAGCCAGCCACGACATGCATACGATTAATGAAAGTTAATTTTGGTATATTTTCAAGACAGTGCATCCACGGTCAAATTTGAAATGCGCATACGAAAGATGCCATTCAAAAGATAAGGCAATGGGAGACTATATATTTTTAGTTCATAAATATAAATTGCATTATGGAAAGCATTTCTCTAAAGTCAACAGTCGGGCATATTAAATTCAATTAAATAAATTTTTTCAATTATTTCAGCCTCAAAGCATAAAGTACTTAATGCATATATCAACATTTCATTTAGACTTATTGTAATTTATTTTATTGACTACAAATATATCAATATACCTTAATATCAATATCTATCATCTGCTTATAAATATGCATCTCAGTACAGTGCTGCAACTCATGCCACAATGTCGCCAAGTTTATGATGCAACGTTTGCAATTATTAAGCTGATAATTTGCGCAGCCGTTAACAGTTTACCCTACCACAAAACAAAAGAGCTAAGCCACAAACTTCCGTTCGACTCAATGCTGCCGTACAGCGTGGAATTATATCTAAAGGGTTGCCCCAGGCCTGACATATTATTTAATCATTCATGTCTGATGGCGAAGAAGTGGCTCAACAACTGGATAAGAGTGCTAGTTCATAAGGAGTGACAAGGCAAGAAAGGCAGAGTGAGATAGCCAGTGGAGAGACTGTTGCGTGAGAGATGGAGACAGGGAGACCGAGAGACTGGGAGACTGGCTAGCGCACCTTGCGCTGTTTATTTGGCAGCTTGCAAAATTGAAATGACAGTCGAGCTTATCTCGAGACGGGGGCAAACGAGGCAGGAAGACAGGATATGCGCCAGTGGCTCGATTGTACATATATATATAAATATATTTTTGGCAATGCGTCAGTTGCAATTAAGGTGACAGCAGAGCGGCGCACTGCGATGACAACCTGCAACTGTCAAAATGTCGCTGCTACGACGACGTCGACGACGACGGCAGTGGCAAAAACTGTCAGCGTTCAGTGTCGAGAGACAGACAGAGAGACAAATGTGACGCCGTACAAAATCAATAAATTATGAAAGCCCCAGCCCAGGCGCACCTCTGCTGCTGGCCAGTTGCATAATGCATATTCTAAGTGCGCCGCAGGATGCGTAAGGACTGTGCGGCGGCTGCCTCGGCAAACCGGTTGCCTCACTGCCCACGTCCTTAGGGAAAAAGGCGCGTCTCTGCAAGTATTTGGCGTTGATTGATTTAAATGCAGAAGCTGTGCTGCGTCCGTTGCTGTTGTCGTTGTGGTTGCCGTTGAGGCCGTTTAATGAATTAATTGAGTTGGTACATAATTAAATTTGCACGTTTTTCGTTCGTTTTTGCTGCAATTCGCTAATTTATGAGCTTTTAATTATTTGTGCAATTAAAGCTGCAGCGTTCACACGTTCGGGAGCCATATAATTATTTCCTTACAACAGGATCAACAGGATATGCTGCTCATTTGTCAGGAGTGTTGCGTTAAATCGAAAGGAGATGAGGCAGAGGCAGGCTACCAGGTTGCGTTAGCCTAAATAAGCGATAAAAAAATAAACTTGACGAGCGCCCCATTGCCAAACAAAAGACTCAAGCAACAAACTTGTTTTACTTTTTTCATTTTCTGTTTCTTTGTGTGTGTGTATGTGTGTTTTTTTTTTTTTGGCAGCTGCTTTCTTAAGGCCCTGTCATTGGCATAGCATGCTGTTAAAGCGGACTTTTTTTTTTTTTAATTATATAAAGCATTATTTTCTCCCAGCCACACAATAGACGTGATCTTTCACTAGCTCAGGTGCATTGCCTGGCCACGGCTTTGTTCTATTTCTGCTCACAGGCAGTTCACACAGAAAAATTGTCATTTACGAAACTCGATTGTTTGGAAACGCTTTATATATACGAAATTACCTGCTGAACAAAATGTAAGAAAGCAACAACAAAATAAAACACTGAAAGAAAGAAAAAACGATTCCGTGCGTAGCTGTTCTCTCTGAGGCTCTCTGAGCCACGCAGCTAGGACTAGCGGACATACGGGATTGCAACAACAGATCTTCTTTCCTCTTCAATTTTAGTTTAGGTTTTTGCAGGTGGACATCACGAAATATTCTCAGGGCCAGAGCTATGTATGTGTCTGGTTACGGTTATAAAACTGTATTCCCGTTTGCCAAACGTGGGAACAGAGTTTCTCTTCTCTCTCTCTATCTCTCTCTGTTTTGGCAACAACTGAATTTTTGGCAAAATAGATTATGATTGAAATGAAAAGTTAAGTGAATGGAATATAAAGAAAATACTAAAATCCTATCTCTCTAGTATTTGTATCATTTATGTAAATTTTACATTTTCACAGATTAGATCTTGTTGAATATTTGTGTTCTATGTTTCTATTTCTCCTTCTATATGTAGCAAGAGAAAGTTTATCTAACAGAATTCACTTAATGCGTGCATTACAACCAAAGTGTGAGACTCTGCTCACGCCAAGTAGTAATCTTCTAGTACAATATTATCTCTCGTGAATCGCTCAGGTGCTTTGCCCTGCAACGCTTACAGCATCTAGAGTCTGGAGCTTTCTTTCCGATTTGGACGTTTGTTATGCAAACATTTCACTTTTCAGACAATTTCACCTTTGGTACGCATTTTTTTCCGCCATGAGTTGGCTTTACGCGCTCGTGTCTATTGGCAATCAAATGAGTTGGCAACTTTGTAGCCAGTGCCACTGGCTGTGGGCAAATGGACGCATCGAGGCAGCGCGAGCTCTGATTTTAATTGTTTGCAAATTAGCTAATTAAGAGCATAAACAAAAGTTTGATTACATATTTAATTGGGGGCGAAATAATTCGCATAGATGACTGAACCCCAGCCCACGGCATTCTGTGAGCTGAGGGCATTTGAGCACATTTATGAGCCCATTTAAATTGTATTGCCGCACGGCTGGCGAATTTCCGCAATTTGGGCAGCTGTGGCCGATCAGCGGTGAGATAAGCGTAAATAACAACAACAACAACAACAACAGTAACAACAAAATAGCCACATAACCATCAGAAAATTAAGAAAAAATCCAAAAACAATGAGCTTCAACAACATAATTGAGATGTTCAAGCGCCCTGCGGAGCCGCTTCTGGCTTTGCGCCCGCGTTGTCATCGTTAAAGACTTAATTTATTTATTAGCCACAGATTTTAACTGCTCCATTGTTCAAGAGGATTCACGTTCAGCGAAAGAGAGAGGGCTGTGAGGCTGTGTGTGCATTTGCCACGAAAAAACAGAACAAGAAGAAGAGAAAACAACAATACAGTATAATAATAAAATATATACTAAAAATATTGAAGCTCAGTCGCCCTCAATTGCAAAGCAGTCGGCCAGCTAATTAGGAAGTATCTTTAGCTGCCCCTCTCAGTCCCTCGCTCTCCCTCTCGCTCTCTCTCTCGTGAGCTGCTCTCCTCTTAAGTTGGGGCCAGAACCTAAAAGAGGCGTTTCTGTCTGCTCTGGCGGCTGCGGCTTTTACGACTTTGTTTCTTCTGTCGGCTCTCGGGTTCATTTCTGTGCATGTTTTCGGTTGTTTCGTCTTTTATGATGATATCCACAGATTTTGCACCTTATGAGAAAATCTGAAGATTGGCCACGACCAGCTCGTTGTCGGTGTCTCATCTGCCGCCGACATGAGCGACGACGATAACGACGACGACGACGACGACGACGACGACGACGTCGACGTCGCTGCCAATCTTGTTAAAGCTGCCGCTCGCTCGGCACATTGACACATTGTTGCGCCTGCGCATTCGGCTTGCCACAACTTGTGGCTAGTTGGCCGCTTGGCTGCTTGGCAGCTTGGCTGCGTTGCTCTTTGGACATTTGAAAGTCCGTTTGGCTGTCAAAAGCGTTAATTTTTAAGTGCCTAGTGAGAGTTTTTTGGCCTCGTGCAGCTGCTGCCATAGAGACGACAGTTAACTAACACACAATCTATGTGTGTGTGTGTGTGTGTGTGTTTGTGTGTGCTTTTATGAGTGCACGGGTTCAAGTGGCAAGTGTCTTGACTATTTTTTATTTGCCACATATTTTTGAGATGTTGAACCCATTAATTTGTAGCTTGTCATTAGCAGCGAAATCGGACTTGAAGCCGACTTCTCTTTGGGCCCAGAATACCTCATTTGGCAAATTTACAGTTGCTTTCGCTGTAACGGCGCGCAGCTGCTCAACTGAACTAAGTCAGGCTCTAATTACAGTTACCCGAAGAACAATGGACGAGTTTCCAAATGATTTTGTTCTTAAAATCGAAATTACTGTATACATTGAAGATGATTTTAATTAAGAATACATTTTTTCTTTGGTTTTTGATCTTATTATTAATTTATTAATTTATTAGAATTTTGTTCTTGTCATATATAAGTTTCAAAAAATTTAGATATTATATTAATATATAATATTATATAAATTATTAATTTTTAACTATTATAATATTTTTATTTTATTTTTTTTTTTTTTTTTTTATAATTTAATATCAAATAAAACAAATAATTATTGTTGATTTTTTTCTTTAACCAAAAAAAAAAAAAAAAGAAGTTTTTCATTGTGATTCCCCTTCGACTTTCCGAGTGAAACATTATTGAAATGCATTGTAATTTCCACGCTTGTAATTTTCTCTATAACCATTCGCCTCGATTACGTTTACTTTTTCGGGTCGTAGGAAACGCACTTAGCGTACATTTACAGCCATTAACAAATTTACATAATTAAATTTCTGTGTTGCGGCTAATTGCAAATAAAATTGCGCTGCAATTCGCCCGGTTGGAGAACACGGCAGCCCCAAAATATGTTGGCCTTCATATTTAATTATTTCAAAATTGCATTTCATTTCGTAGCACGGCGAGTCACACACGAGACTCTGGTGAGTGTCGTTAATTTGAGAGGAGGAGGAGGAGGAGGAGGAGCAGGAGGCGGAGTTGGCCAAGCATGACATGCCGAAAGCAGGCGGAAAGCAGGCCCTACACCAGATCGGGCCGGCAGGAACAGCCGTTGATTGCCGCCAAGATGTAAGCTAAAAATTTTGATGTTACCGTTATTTTTGCTTTATATAAATACATGGAGTGGCACGTTTGTGAATTCATACATTTTTATTTTCTCAAGCGCATGTCAGCGGCAATTTCTTCATACTTCTCGCAACATGCCCGAGAAGACTGTTTGGCGGTCGAGCGGGCTAATCAACTCAATTAAGCGGCCAGAGTGCGCGTGTCCGACGGCCAAGTTGGATATTTTTGGCAAGTGCTGATGATTGTTGTCCCAGTGGTACAAGGCATTTAATTGAGCGAACGGCAATTGCGCGGAGTCGCTTGGTTGGTTGGTTGCGTTGCTGCGTTTGCCGCGGCTTCAAATGCAAATGCAAATTTCTGCGTGGTGCATCCACAGAGAGTGGTGCATGGAGCCGCATGGCTCTGGCACGGAATGACACTCATGTCACACATAAACAAACGCATTATCATCTCCATAATTCAAATGCTGGCTTACACATTGCATGACTCAACAGGATCAGATAAATTTCAGCGAAAAATTGTGGTTTCTCCACAGAAATATGAAGAAATGCAAAAAGTCGTACGTAGAACGGTAGCTGCTGCCGTTGACACTTTATAGCCATCCCATGGCTCGTAGCCGGGCCAAGCCAATGCTGGCTAGCCTGTGAGGCTGGCTCGCACAATGCCTCATCGTGCCTGTTGATAGCCCCATGGCTGGCGTAAATGAAAAATAAAGCATGCAAAAGCCAAATTCATATCCAAATACCAAAAACCAATCGCAGTCGCAGTCGCAGCGGCAGCAGCGGCCGCTGCCTAACAGAAAGCAACGCAATATTGTCCATGACTATGACTATGGGGAAAATACTTGGATAGATATGTCTGCACAATTCACAGCATGCGCCAATTTCTCAAGAAACCAACCCATGGCGTTCGGTTCGCGCCGAGGGCTCAGCCTGTAAACAACGACCAAATATTGCCACTGTTTGCTGTTGGATGTTTGCCAATACCAGCCTGTGTGTGTAAGTGTGTGTGTGTGTGTGTGGCTGTGTGTGTTATTATATGCTGGCTGGCTTTGTTCTCTTGACTTTTGTGCTGACAATATTTGTATACACGGGAGCAGATGTGGGTGCCGAAGGGAGCTACAGAATTATTTATTGTGTGTCAAGCAAATGCTAAGAAAGTAGCGAGAAATGGAAAGAGTCCTAAGATATTTTTATGATGTGCTATATATTGTTCTCAAAAACAATTACTTAAAGAGAATATACAGATACATATATATAAGAAATGCTCTACTACTTTGGTTTTTTATATAATAGGAAAATGCAAGCAAAGTGTTTCAGTTTTTGTTTATAAATTGAAAATTTAACAAAATAAGAAATATGCGATATTTTTCACTTTGTTGTTCCATATTCTCTTGTTTAATTGTCTCAGTAAATCGCAATGCCTATCACTGAATATGATTCGGCAATTAATCAATGCCTAAAGTATGTTGGGCGTTGCTCTCGCATTATCGCCGCTGCCTCGACTCCAATCTCTCTCTCTCTTATTGAACTTCTTGAGCGATTCTCTATGCTGCTTATAAGCTAGGGGCGATGGGACGAGACAATGCGCTTCATGTTTTGGTGTGACCATTGGGTCGGCTGCCTAACTTATGACCAATTGTCAACAGGACAACGCCTTGGCAGAAGGCAAAACAAACAGTCAATGAGACAAACGCAACAATAGCTGGCATGATGACAACAATGTGCGTTTCGTTCGCCTTATGTTTGAGCATCTATGGCCCAGTCCACAGAGTGCTCACAGTGGTCCAGTAGCGTGAAATGTCGCAACAATGGCCACATATATTTCCCAAAACTCCTTCATTCGTAAGACTTATGTCTTCTGGGTCGGATGATGCATGAGCTATGCGACTAACGGAATGTGTTTGGGACTTCCTTGTGAAATGTTTGTGTATGAGTGTGCTAGATGTTGCACAGCTGAACAAAAGACTCAGGCAACGAACTTGCGAACTGAAATTTATTGAAAGAAATCTTCTAAATGCTAAACGAAAACTATAATGCTTAGCGAGCTGATCTAACCTAGAGACACCTGCAATGCTCGACCAATCTACGAAAGAAATTCCCCATAATTTAGACACTTAACGATTCGTCTAGCACTTTTACAGGCTGTCGACCCTTTCACTTCACGCCACTCAATCTCAGCGCGTACGTGCTTGACCACACAAAACTTAAATTAAAAAAAAAAAAAAAACCTACCAACAAATTGAGAGAAAAAAAATAATAATAACAAACGACCATAATAAAAAAACAGATTTATAATATTAAATGCACGCATTTAGCGCCATTTAAGATGCCACCGTGTAGCCGGAGAGCAGGAAGTGAACATAATTCTCATAAATATCAATAATGCGTTTTTCATTTTTTGTCCGGCTTTCATTTTTCGTACGCTGCGGCTCTCTGGCTGCTGCTGTTGCCTGTAATGATTGTTATGTTTATATTTTCGTAGGGAACGTCGTGAGAGCTCAGAGAGTCAAACGCAGCGCCTGCGCCAAGCTTCAAATGACAAACAGCAAAAAAGCAACAACAGCAACAACAACAGTAGCAACTGTAGCAGCAGCAGCAGCCACAAATGTTACTAATAATAACCATAATAATAACAACAAGCAATTTCATAAAATGCTGCACGTTTGCTGCACCACAAGTCGAATGTCCAACGTCGATGCCGGCGATTGCGATGACAGCGTCTCGGCGACAAAGTCCACTAGGCGAACGACAACAACAAGGCACGGCGACAACAACTGAAGTCAATAACAACATCCATGACAATTACAACAACTGCAACAACAACAACAGCAATGTTGACAACAAATGCCACAACAAAAACAACAACAGGCTCTAAAATAATTATTTTAAGAACCTGTACAAGTGCTCTCGTCAACCAGATGAGTTCCATAAGCTAAAAGCTTGAATGAAGCATAAATAATAGTTATCAATTTCATTTCTGCATACAGTAATTTATCAAATAGTCACTTGTGTATGAAGTTATATATAGATGAGTATATATAGACGTATGTATGTGTCTGAATAAATTTATATATAAATGTAAATCGGCCTGACATTAGTTACAAGTTGAGCATGCTATATAGGCTAGAGTGACTGAAGAGATTATAATAATTCATATACATTATTAACCAGAGTTTTCTTGCATAATCTTGCTTAGAAGAATTTAAAAATTATGTACTTTTTTATAATTCATAAAATAGCTACAGTTCTCTTAAGTAAGTAAATTCTCTAAGGGTAAAGAAGTTTTGCAAGAATCACTTAATAAGATATTATATATACATACATATAAACTTGCATGTCATAAATGATCTATAACGAAGACATATCTTAAAATCTATGAACTATATTTCAAATTAAGTTCAAAAGGACTTATTGAGGTGCTCTTAAATAGATCTAGATTATACTAATGTACATATATAAAGCTACTTCCATTTATAAAATATCATCTCTCAGCTATAAGCGAAAGTCTTAAGACCTCGACAGAGTATATTGCTTATAGGACTTATGCAGCTTACATTGCAATTCCGGTCATATCGGTTTCTCACACTAATTTTGTGAATTAATAACTGCACTGCATATGAATGAATGCATTACAACTGTGGCGATTCGATTCGAGCTCGATTGGATTGGAGGCCTGTGAAAAGCAGAACTAAATTAATAACTGTGTAAGCATTTTCCATGGTCGGCCCTTTCGGTAGCTTCCAATTGCAGTCGCACGCATTTCCCCTTCATGGGGCGTTTTCAATTATATAGCAACGCGATCTTATGAGCAGTCAATGCCTTTCACAAGCTCTGGTCGTGCGACTTTTAGCACACATTTTCAGGCACTTTAACGCCATGGACATGGATGTGAGTGTGGATGTGGATGTGGATGTGGCTGGTTGCATGGGACGTGTTTTGTGGTCGTGGCAACGTCGACCGCATTGACATAACACCTCATAATTTGCGCTGCAACATTGCCACGCCCACAGGCGTGCACACGCCCCAATGTGCCGGGACAATGATGGCGCACGCACTTCACATGCACTTTCGCCTTGAGAATTCTCAAATTGCCTGTGGCCAGTCGCCGTCCGTCCATCCGTCCGTCGAAGGTGGAAAAGAAAGTGTCGTCACCATCGGCGTCAACACTTGATAGTGAAGTGTCCGAGCGGCTGACCAGTTGCGTGGCTGCATGGGCATTGTCATTGCTACCACTTGGCCAACGTCAGCTAGCGGCGCTCAGGCCTCGACACTCCTCACACAGTTTTACATGTCCTCGGGGCAGCTGCGGCGCTCGCACTTTCTTTTGCGCGTGTCCAGCTACCGCCTGGACCTGGGCTCGATCGGTACGTCGAGAGGCTGATGTTCACACTTTAGGAAAGTTGGTTTTCAGGGCCGTCGCTATCTGGCCGGGAGGTGCGAAAACAGTTTGCAACGTTGTCGCCCAAAGTGTGGCCATCGTCACCGACACGAATCCGTACCGATATTGAGCGCAATGGCCCTTTGTTGTGTCGTCAATGTATATTGGGCGCATAAGTGTATATAATTAGCATGGAAATTGCCATGTATACATGGGCCGTGATCCATGTTGTTGTGCATTTAATGCTTAATTTATACAGATTTTTACCGACAGCAAATTTACAGTTTTACTGTCCAAGCAAAACGGGGCAATGCAACCGCAGCGGCCACAGCAAAAGACTGAAGCGACAAACTGTCGCAGCGCTGCGACTTTTTCTAGATCGAAATTCGAGAAGCGCTCAGCTGGAGGAACATACAAAATCATTTGAAATACTAAATTTCTCGTACATATTTTATCATATAAATTATTAATCATGTCGATGGCATGCTCTACAGCAATTGCGCAGATTAAAGTCATCACAGTGACTGCCGAAAGTTGAGCGCTGGTGGCACTTGAATCAGCGCATACTAAGCACAGTGTCTGAAGCTAGATAAAATTTGTTTTTTTGGTGTAAATTCTCAATGGAAACGATTTCGATTAATAATACAAAATTCGTAAATAGCAGAACTACAAAAATCTCAGTTAAAAAGCCTTGATATATTTAAATTAAAAAAATATAAATAAATAATAGTAATAAAAATAAATAAATTAATAAAAATAAAATATTAAAAATATTTAATAATAAATAAAATAATATAATAATGTTTTCATCTTTAGGTATTTTTCATTTTTTAAGGGAAACCTAATATAGGTTTCGTTCGAATAGAACTTTAATTTATATAATATCCAATTAGTATACAATCCAAATTAAAGTTTCTTTTCTTCAATTCTTCTTCTTCAATTACATCGATACAGAGTTATCTTTCGGCTAACTAAATTGCGTTCTCTCAAATATCATTAATCTTAAGTGACTTGAAGTTCTTATCTCAACCAATTGGACGCAAATTTTGTGCTCCACATATGCTTCGTCCCAATGTGCAGCATCTGAATGACTAAATGTAAAAATATACAACGATTTCATGCCCGAAAATGTTAATAAATTTATAATTGCCTACATAATTAGACCATAAGCTAGTTGGCCCTATCGGCACACGCGAGCTTTTTCCGCTCAACTCTTGAGGCTGGCTGCAGTTCAACTTCAAATTGAATGCTCAAATTTCGTACGGCGAGCTTGTCGGTATTATTATTTATGATTTTAATTATTTTCGCAGGAAAAATGAAAAATGAAATGAAAGAAAAAAAAAGTCGCATTGCATGTGGCCCAAGCGGCGCCAAGTTGACGGCGCAGCTTGGATGACTTTGACAGTTCTTTTGTACGTGCTTAACATAAATGCTTTCAGCTGTAATTAATAATACAAAAAATAAAAACCTGCTTAGTTTGGCGCTGGAGTGGGGCTCTCTTGAATGGATCGAATGCAAGAATTTAAAAATAAAATTGATTCCCCAGCTTAGCTTAGCAATGCACAAGCGCGTCGATTGCGATTACTATAAATCAGACTAATTGGAAGGTCTATGCTGTAAAAGTGAATAATAGTGTTGTGTAAAGCAGCTGAATGAGCATAAACATTGTGACAGCCCCGTCCTAGTCGCAGCTGCGCTAATTTGTTGTCATTTCTCTGGGCGCAACAAATTTGTTGCTTTATGCTAATCCAAAGTTTTTTGTAAGCGCTGCTTTTATGGGCCAGCTAGATGAACAGCGCTGATAGTCGCGGGCCCCCAAACGAGCGAACTTAATTGAAATGTTTCCAAATTTCTCAGACCTCAAAGCATTTCTTTTCACTTTTGTACATTTGCATAGCTCGCAGAGCAGCAAAGACACTGACTGACATTTTTGCAAAAGCCTATGGAACGAGTGACTTTGTTCACACGCAAAAGTCCCCACAAAAAAAAAAAAAAGAGAGAAGAATACAAAAGGTTATAAAAAATTTTAATAAAATTTAATTTGCTACCTTTTTATTGATGCTCAGTTGACATTCACATTTTCATTCCGCGTAATTATATAGCGTCGTTTGCGTACGTGTCCGAAAGGGTTGGCCGCAAATTGGAATTGGAATTGGAATTGGGGTCACTTCGGCTCGGTCAGCGTCTCCAGCATTGTTGTTGCTGCTGATCATCTTGTCCTGACTACTACTCGACTACTCGACTGCCAGGCTGCCTGCTCCAGTGAGCATGCACATGCGCATGCGGTTCGCTCTTTGGTGTATAATTAGACCTGAAAGCATATTTGTCAAGTTGCATGCGGCTGCAGTTAAAATGCTGTTCGCATTGTTCGCATTGGTCCCAGATCCGCAGGATGCGATATGTTAATGATAAAGAGCGTTTCACTGGGGCGCGCTTAAATTGAGTAATTGTTTACTTTTTGGCGAACTCGCATATTATGCCCTGCTGCATTTACGTAACAATGTATGCAAAACTTAAAGGAAAGAAAAACTTCTGCACACAAGTGACAGCAAATTAAAAAGTTTATATTTTATTACACTTTTGTGAAAGAAGTCGTAAATGTGGGGATCTTTGGTTAGTTTTTGTTACTATTTAATATTGCACTTACCTCAGTATTCAGTCAAGCTCTGGTCTTTAATTAACTCAATAACAAAATATAGATATTTTCATAAACATGATTTATTATGAAGACGATGCAAACGAAAATATCTGATAGTCTCACAAATTGAAGTATTAGCATTATGTTTTATTGAGCCAATGCTAGGTACATCTTCAAGTTTGCTGCCTAAGTCATTCGTTTTTACCTTATACGAATGCCAGCCGTGCAGACTTTGGAAAAAAGTAAAACCGCCGCCATCCATCATCAAAATCAAAATTGCATTCCTCGAACAACATCACAGCCAATGCAAACAATTTTAATGTAAATATTTTAAGCGACTCGCACTGTATGTAAAGGCCAAGTTACTGCGCTGGCGGCCCCGTAATGAGCTCTTTAACTTGGTTAACGATACCTCAAGTCCCGGGTCCTGTCAGCCAGTTAAAAATAGTGTGGCTCTCTGTGCTGACTGAAGCTTGAGTCAAGTCAGTTTGAGTTTTCAGCTTTTTTCTAGCCCGTCCTCTTGTAATTTGTACGGGCGCCAAGAGGCTGGGTAAGCCGGCCACAAAAGCAAAAAGCAAAAGCCACAAAGTTGCAGTTGGACAGCAGGCAGCAGGCAACAACAAGCAAAACTTGTTGCCTGCTTTAATGCATCAATTAAATTTTTTAATTATTTTTCCTATGGCTTTTTGTTCCTGCTCCTGTCAGCTACATGCTGCGCTTTTTGCACAATTGCCTGGCCGAGCCATCTTTTCGAGCGCGCTCGTACGAGTCGAGTCGAGTCGAGGCGAGGCGAGTCGAGTATTTTTGAAAGCCGTCAGTTGCCGTCCCCGACGCGACGCGATGCGACGCGGCAGAGTCGGCGACAGCGCCAGCGGCAGCGGCAGCGGCGTGTGTTTATTGATATGTTTTCATTATTGAATTAGTTTTAACAAAAACTGAAGTCAATTAAGTTAACAAGTTACTACGGCAATCGGCTCTGTCCTGCTCTATGGGAATAATCCCAATTATTTTTTTCATACATTTTTATATGAACACGTTTCACAGTCAAATCGAATAGGGAATCTCTATAATTTGACAATCACCCAAAAAAAATTAATAAAGAGCAATTTTTATGAATGCCCTAAGAATTTACTAACTGCGTAGCACATTAAGGTCACTTCGGCATCTAATTAGATTTTATAACACATTTGATATACTAGGCAAAGTTTTACTATGGGGCATAAATTAATAAACTTGTAAAACTGTTAAAGCATTTCCCTTGGCAAGTTCGTTTCCTAAGTCATTTGTATTTGACGAGAGCAAACAAAATGCCCAAGCCAGAGCCACGCAACGACGCATTTGACTCATTCACGCATCGTCTGGCAAAATAATTGTACAACAACAAATGTGCGCTGTAATAAAATCAAATTTGCTTTTTCTCGCGCAGACAACACAAATATAATTTCCTTCATTTTTGTGGCGTTTGTTTGTTGTAATCAACACCCGCCGCGCGTTGAGTTCAAGAAGCGCAGCCATTAAGTGTGCATGACATTAAATTAGCGCAACAATCAAGCACTCTGGCACTAACAACATCAGCAACGACAACCCCTGAGAGACGGGGTATACATATAATAATAATATAAAACCTGTAATCAAATTATGAGAACAACAGAAGGCCCCAAAACTCGCAGAAGAAGACAGAAATCAAGCTTGGCCATTAGTTACAGCGCATGATTCTCATAATTCGTTTGTATACACAAAACTGTAACAGCCAAAAATCATGAAAATTCGGACAAGACGTACAAATGAATGCTAAACGGTAAAAATAATAATAAGTTGAGGCATTCCGCTTAATAAAATAATCAGGACACGCTCCTGTGACAGACAATAACTCACAAGCAACAAGACCTGACAACTTGTTATGCAACATTTGTGGGCACTGTGCTTTGCACTCTCTTCGGGTCCATTAGCTTAGTGTTTTACTAGCAATGAGTCATATAAAAAATATAATAAATATAAATTACACTTATGTAAAAGAAATAAAATAAAAATTTCTTCGAGTTGATTTTTTATAGCTTGCACATTTTGAACATTTATTTTCTGCTAATCAAGCTTAGAAAAATATTAATTAACTTTTTATATTATTTATATTATTATTTTTTATGTAAGAGTAAGAGTAAGAGCTTGCAGGTAAGTAGCTAAGGCTTACGCTCTCTTTTATCTGCTGCTGTTGCTGCGAACAGATGTGGCTCTCTGTGGCATTGACTGCTGGCATCTTGGTCTTTTCAATATGACAATTCTTAATATTCTGATGCCGACTGCAAGCGGTTGCTGCAACTTTTTCTGCCGTCCAGTTGGCGACTTCGCCAAAGACGGCGGGCAGACGCTGCGAGTCCGACTGTCATAAAGCAGCACGTTTTAGCTACAGTTGGAGAATCTCAACAATTTTAAAAGTGTGCATTTATGCCAAGTGGCATCTGCGACGGCGTCGGGCGTCGGGCGTCGGGCGTCGGGCAACGGGCGTCCACGGCCTCGGCCTCGTCGCCAGTTGTTGTTTACCAGTTTCCTCCCTGCCGGCAGTGCGTTTATTAATTAGCAGCCATCCCCATTCCGACATACGCACAGCGGCAAAAGCTGAGATTTAACTGCAAGTGCAGCCGAGACAGCACACAGTGCAAGACAAACGCACACTGGTGCATTATTATTTCTTCAATTAAAAAACCACAAACAGCATTTCAATCGCAACAGTGGCTGTTGCTGTGCTCCAGCCAGGAAAACAGAGATTTTTTAAAGGCCGTCAACAGGTTCGGCTCCTTGGCGACAATTGATGCCGCTGCCGTTGGCTTGTTTTCGATTTACGTCCGGGCAGTTAGCAGTGCAGTGAAATGTGCATTATCTAATTTAACTGACTAGCAGATGGAAATGGAACACTCTCACCTTGGAGAACCCAGTTCACAGAGTAAGAGTAAATATTTTAGTCAGTAGCCGTAATTCCATCTGTGCAGCTAACGCTTCTTATACAGGCAGCTGCTTCCGTGCCGGCAGCCGCACCCATTCTTGGGATTTAATCCAGCGAAACTAATAAGCCACAAAATGCGGACTTAAATCCTTTTTTTTGTTTTGTTCGCCTCTAACTGGAAGCTGCTACCTTAATTTGAGGCCAAGATGCTCGCTCTATAAATCAGGACAATAACGTAGGGGTACGCCCCGTGCGCACACATTGCGTGGCCACACCTTGAAAAAATAAGCAAAAGGATTAAATTTTCCTTTTCCTTTGCAGCTACAAAGCAAGCGGGGCTCAAGCCGAGATCCAAGCGTGTGCATACTCCTTCTTAATTGTTTGCAGGATCAAATCCTTTCCGCTGCCTACACACGCACACAAGCAATAGACAAGACAGTCGGCAAATCGTGAAGGTGTGTGCGCTGGCATGCAGCATCTTTATAGAGCTCATCCCTTTACTTATTTTTCTCGTCTAAAAAACACAGTATGCTCTAATTCAGTCAACCCCAGCTCTAGGCAACAATGTCGTGGGACTCTCATCATCTTCGCCTGAGCACTTAAGCCCAAAGACGAAGAAACCGAAGCCGAACCCTCGAGGAACCGCCTGCGCAGGCCCTCAGCTGGCAGCCAGCTCTCCCTCACTCTCTCTCTCTCTCTCTCTCGATCTATTTTCGTAGCAGCTATTTTTCGGAAATTAAAATGTCTACTCCTACTATTTGTCTACGCGCGTACCTACTGCTGCATTTTTTAGGAGGCAAACTAAAACCATCTATCATAGGCGGCTGTCTCCGTCTCTGGCTCTGCAGCGTTGATGAATGTGCGCGTTCGGCGTCTCTAATTCAATTTATTTCAGAAAAGACAAAGTCACCGTTGGCGCATGGCTCTTGGGTATAATGGATGTACTGCTACTCACTCAGCGCACAGCCAGCTTTATAGAAGCTGAGCGCCAGCTGTCCTGCTAGGTTTTCCTTTGATACGTCAGATGTCCTTGTCAGCGCATAAATAGCGTGCAATGATGCAGAAGCAGATTGAGCTAAGTCTGATTTTAGTTTAAGGGAAAAAAAAACTCTTAAAAAATTGCTTCTCTCATATTATAAACTTCAATAAGATTGTTGTAATTAACACTCGGTATTTAATTATAATTTTTAATTATCTCAATAGTTATCTGATTTATTAGAATTGTCATTCATTTTCAACAAATTTCAAGCTGATTCGAGAACCTTTAATGCCATTCACAGTGACTGCAAGGCTTTGGCTTCCTTCTGCTGTTCCCGCACTGGAATTGTTCAAGTTAATCGAGTGCCCCGGCGCTGCGTTCGCCGTGCGGCGTGGGGCTGGGCGCGCGGCTTGTGGCCGGACTGCTGCCAGGGGGCGTGGCATCCGGACTGCGCCCCAGTGGCACCAGCAACGGCCCCATGGGCCGGCGTGCCCGCGGTGCACCCCGCGTGCCACGACTCACAGGCGTTGCGGTCTTGGAGCGAGGACGTCCCGGTCCTCGCTTGACCACCGCGGTGGCTGGCGTGCCCATTGCGCCTGGAGTAGCACTTAAATTGCGATTAACGTCTGCAAATAAAAAGAGAGAGAGAAAAAAAAACATTTTTATGAGTGTGGACTTAACACGAGCTCGACGCATTGCATTTGAATAATCGTAATTATTATGTAAATGAGATTGACGGTTGCGCTTTCCATTAGCCGGCGCAGGCCATGAAATCCGGGCGGAGGCAGGCGGCAACATTGTCGCTAATGCGCCCGCTGCTTGCGCCTGCACGTTCCGGCTGCATCCTGCCACATCCTCGTTTCTGTTCCTGCCTACAATGTTGCATACTTTTAAGCGCCGCGCATTTTCATTGCCAGCACCAGACCAAGCCCTGGTTGGCAACAATGTCCTGCTGCAGCGAGCGTACTTCAATGTGGTTAAGTGATATATTGAAGCAACGCTGTCATTAAATGCCCTCGATAATGGATTGAGCGGGTTTGTACAGCAATGTAGAATAATAACTTGAAAGAACCTATACTGTACTTAATCTTGAGGAGATTTAACATTTTTCGTTTTATCACAAAATGATCAAATATAAATGAAAGTTAGCCTGTAATAGTTTTAGTTATTTCTGTTATTCGATATACTTTTATATTGTATATAGATTAAAAAATATATATATATATATATATATATATATATATTTAGCTAATATTGAAATTATCGCTTAACTAACATTATAGGCCATCTCAAGGTCGATCAATTCATTTCCGTTTCTGTAATTTGCTTTTCTGATTTAAAATCCATTTCATGGAAAGGAAGTTATTTTATGTCACGTGTTGTCTGGCACACACACACACACCAACACACATACACACACTCGTAGCAGCATTTTGGTTGTGCGTCTGAACGTTTAAGCCGATTTATGCAATTATCATTTGTCGTGTAAATTGGACATGTGCGCCAACGTGTTTTTAGCGAAAAATATGAAAAGAAGTTGCAAAAATTTTGACAAATTCCCAATTCAAATGTGTTTGCTCGTTGCATAAATTTGTGGCATTAAAGTTGAGCAGCTGTTTGCATAATCTGAAAGCCGCTGCTAATTGCTGTGAATGACTATGAATATCGATTGAAATGGGCAGGAATTAATCAGAATGTGTGCCTAGAAGCCAATCTGAAGCATTACAAACTAGCTAATTGAGTTAGACCAGAAAATAGGAATAATATAATAATATATTATAAGAAATAAGGCGTATATTGAATGAGAGAGAAGCTACCTTGATACATTATTATTTGGGAGCTGTATGAACATATATAAATCATTTAAATAACCCAACGCTATTTTTTACTTAGAAAACAGGAAGCAGCGAGCTAGATCCAAAACTCAAAGACCCCAAAACTACTTGAGAGCAGCGCTTCAATTATGAGCACTTAGGAAGTGCTCGGCAGTATCAACTGCGCCGGGGGCTGTTTCTGTTTGTACATCAGCGATAATGCAGCCAGATGCAAATCTTTGAACAAATATTTGGTCTGACTGCGTGAAGGGGCGAGCATGCTGCCGGCATTCAAGCAAAGGGGGAGCAGCAAATGCCATTGAATCGGATGATGATATAATGGAAATGGTTTGGGTTGCGCCAAAATTGTCACGTACTACAAGTGAAGTTTGTTCCCCCTTTGCCGATTAATGCGGGCAGCCAAAAACCAAAGCGAAGTGTGGGGCAGCAGCAACCACAAAGCGCCACTCAAGTGTGCCCAATTGTTGAGAGAGTGAGAGAGAGAGATGCCGCTGTGTTTGTGCGTATGCTAAGAGGCAACACTAAACGTGATTATATCGACGATTAGCGACAAGTGACACTCGAGTCCACGTAAACAGGGTAGCCTAGCAGGAAGCTGATCAATAAAAACGCCACTGGCTGCACTTACCTTCCTCGTGAGCGGGCACGGTCGCACCACTTGCAGCCTCGCCACTTGCGCCGGCATTGCCCGCTTCCTGCTGTGGCCGCGGCGAGCTGATCTTTCCCGTTGCCATCAACGCTCCAACCGCTGGCGAGCTCGGCGTTGGCACGCGCTGCAGCGATCCATGGCCACCGCCGCGCCTCGTGCTGCCACGTGGTCGTCCGCGCTTCGTGCCACGCGGGTGGTGCCGCCGCCGCATCGACGGCACGCTGCTAAACTCGCCCAGGAAGTCTGCAAAGAGAATTATGGGTTTCATTGATTAATTGGGGTATTATTCTTAACGTTGCCTTAATTTATTTATTTAGTTTCTTCCTCATTTTCTTCTACTCATTTTTTTTGCGGTTCCGGCCAAACAGCTGGCACACAACAACCACCAGTAAAACAAATAAAAAGGGAGTAAAACATAAAAAAAAATACAAATTGCCGAAAATTTGTTACATTTTAATGGCATTATCAGAATTTATGCCACAAAAATGCATTTCGGCGCCAATAAGTACTTGGCCCCTACCAAAACCGTTTATTAGGCCAACAGTTGTTGCTCTTATGGGTCTTGCACTTTGGGCATAAGGCAACTTTTTATACCATCATAATAATCATAAACATATTGAGCCATGAGAACTTTTCATATCAACTGGCATAAATTGATTGTACTTAAGAAATATAGATAATTTATTTTACAAAACATTTTTACCACCTTAAATCATTATTTATTTATAGCTTCTTTTGGCAATTTTTCTATTTTTTTAATAAATACAAATGTCAGCTCCTTAGCTTGTGGTCTGCTTCTGCTCCTTTTGCACATCACTTTCTCCTGCTCAGTCGTCCACTCGGCTCTCTCTCGAGACACCCACACGTATTGTGTGCCCAGCCCTTATTTGTATTAACGTGTTACATTTCCCAGCCAAGGCACAATCGGAAATTTCAGTCAAATCCCAATATTGGCATCGCACAGGCCACAGAACGAGCAATGCGAATGCGAGAATATGAATTCGAATTCAAACGTGAATTTGAAATTGAGGTTTGTTTGCATATATTATTTGCCAATTCCAGCTGAAAGAGCTTGGATACTCGTCAAATTTTGCAGAAAGTATATTAGTTTATGGTGTATATAAACTTTGCTCTATGAATATTTTCTCTACAGTAAATATTTGAATGGAAAAGAGGATTATTTTAGGGGAAACAAATAAATAAAAATAGCATATTTAGTGCTCATATTTTTAGCTTCTTTCAAGTTCACCAACGTGAGCGGGTATTGCACAGTTGGGCAGCATTCAAATGCTAAATTCCTACGATTTATATGATGTTTGCTGTTTTTCTAATTTTATTTCTATTTTCGTTTGGCATATCTCCCTTTTACTTTGCTTAACTTAAGCTAACTGTATATTGAATAAATAAAACAAAGTCAACAAAGAATCCGCAAGACGGGACTTTGGTAGGCAACTCTCAGCAGCAGCAGCAGCAGCACCAGTCGACTGATGCTGATGATGACAACGACAATGTGCCTGGTTGTTGATTCTGTTGTTGTAGCTGATGTTGTTGTCGCATTGGCGACACTGCCTGGCGCTAGCTATTTTGGTATGCACCGCAAGTGCAGCAACATCATCGCATTTCACAATCCCCAATCAACTTCATCATCATCATCATCATCGTCATCATCGGCGCTGACGTCGCCTCGTGGCCCAGTCCTGATCGACATAGACTCGTCAGCGCAGTGCGATCATCATAATCATCAGCAACATGGCCTGCAGACAAACAAGAACAAAAACAGTTGGAGCCACTAGTCGCTTGGCCCCCTTGCGTGGCATTGTCTACAGCTCTGTGGCAGTTGCAGCTTGTAGAAAATTCTTAATAAGATACTCCAGCTCGCTGCTTCGATAGTCGTTGTTGTTGTTGTTGTTACACTTGCCCCGAAAATCGAGAACGAGTGCTAAATTATTGAATCGCCTGCCTGCCTGCTGTCTGTCTGTCTGTCTGTCCGTTTGTCTTGTGGCATAAGTTTTATCAATAATATTCAATACAAGAGGCAATCCTTTGCCCATACAAAATCCATGCCACGAATTGGTTGTATTATTTGGGCAATTCGTTATGCTGATTGCCGTAGCTGTTGCTGATTCTCTTGCTATAGCCACGTATTTCGGCCAACTGTCGTTGCGAGTCGCGGCATTGCAGTGAGAGACCGAAATTGTCTAAAGTTTCGCTTTTTAGCATATTTAACGACCTGCCGTGGAAAAATGTAATGAAAAATTGTGGCTTTTGGCATAAAGTTGGTAGCTGCTAAGCGGCCTCTTCAGCAGGTACTCAACATGTTATTATATATGCTGAATAATGTGAGTATCGAAATGAGCTAATGGAATTAATATATATTATTGAGAAACGCAAAAAGTATTGGTAGAGGATCACGACTTAAGACATTGATAAAGTTCCTTAAACTAGGGAAAACGATCAGCTATAAATTATTTCTATAGATTAACGTACTTTGATTAAAAATAATATAGTGAATTACATCCATATTAACAAAGCTTCGTTATCAGTAAGGCTTTCAGCTTAAGAATTTATGATAAGAAAATCTGATTAAGTTAAAGTATCATGAACTTTGGCTAATTCCAGCTTTGTTGCAGTTCATTTTGGCTGCGCTTCAATGGTGATAAAGATTTCCTTTTCTTTACTAATTGAATATAATAAGCAATTGTTTGGCTCTTACGCAAGTTGATGCGTTCATAATGCATATTCAGCAAGCAAGGGCAAGACAAGGCATGCAAACAACAGATACAGACAGACACACGCAAGCATTCATTTATACACATATGTGTGTGTGTGTGTGTGTGTGAGGAAGAGCGCACATAATCGGATTTTACAAATCATTCATTCAATTATCTAATTGATTTGACTGATGATCATTTGTGAACCTTGATCCTAGCCGGGCCAGCCAAAGTCAATGTGACGCATGTTTGCTACGCTTGATAAACAGCAATTTGGAGCTGGCGGCTGCCAGACGGCCACTCGGCCAGTCGGAGGAGGCGGCGCGCATGAGGCTGAGGAGGCACAGAGGCTATTGCCACACAATGCCATTCTGTGCGGCAGCTCACCTTTGACTGGAAGACTCTAATGCGGCTGCCATGACTAAGTGCAGCTTGGTTGGTCGCCAGGCAGATCTGGCCGGGCGCTTGGATTATGTTTTGTGGCCCCTGTGCCATGGTAGTGGCTTCTGTTTAAGGCCCGTCAAGGATACAAATTGAAATTGTTATCAGCGTGAAATGGTTAATTTTTTAGCGACTTTGGCTTGGCTGGGCAATTACGTGAAATTGAAGACTGCAAATTACGTTCGTAAATAACGAAAAGTCGCGGCTGGGATTTAACTTTACATTTTTAATGTGAGCTCCGGACTAAGTACATAAAATTTAAAACACACAAATAAGCCTAATTGATTCACATGTAGAAATACTCGAACTCTGGTCTTGACACCGGCTTTGAGAGGTAGATCAACCGTATTTGGTGCAAACGCCATCCTTGTGGTGTGAACTTCTTGCGCTTCGGTGGCGGCACATCCAGTGGGTCAGGTGTCCTCCTCGGAATGGGACAGTGTGGCGGATTTTGCGGCTTGACCTGGGGCTTCGCCAAGCTAAGTATCCGCGGAGATGGGCGCGCTTTGAGGGCGGCCGGACGCACGGGGAAACGCATCTCGGCCCAGAAATCATCTTCTAGTTCGTCGTTGGAGAAAAAGCAGGGTATAAAGGGTGGCGGGAAAGGTCGGCCCTTATCGTGCTTTGCAGGCTGGCCCCACACGATGACCGGAGAGTAGGGATAGACGGGTTTTTCCTTCTCGTATTTGGGTGTCATCTTACGCTCAAGTGGCTTAGACAGCTGCTCCATTTTCTCCGCCAGAGCCTCTGGATCCGGTTTTTTCGGCGGACGGGCACATGGCAAGTATTTGGGAGCGCACGGTATGGGCACCTCCACAATGGGCAGCTCCTTTGGCATCGCTTTCTCCAATGCCCAAGCGAAGAACTGTTTCCATTCCTTTTTCCTCATGGGTCCAGGCTTTTGCCAGCGCGTCAGATAGCGAGGCTCTCTGGGTAGGTTTCGCTTAAGGGGCTGAGAGTTGCGCTCGCACCACGCAACCCACGAAGGCGCCGGCTTCTCCTCCTCCTCCACCACACGCCGCTCTGATGGCTCGCCATCCTCATCGTTAAAGCTCATCTTGATGAATAGGAGTCTTCACAAGTTTCGTGAATCAACGAGTATGCAATACATAGACTTTTGATTCGAAAAATTTATATAAATATATTTTTTTTTTCACTGGCTAGCAGATGTTTTTTTGAAGTGGCTCTCAGAAACAATGAAAAGCTTTCCCAGAATATAAAACAATGCACAGCATGCTACACAATTACAAAAATGAACTGAATCTGTTTTGATCCAGTCACTTACTGGGATATCAGATATTCTATACTGAGTATTTTGTAAATTAATAAAAAAAAATTTGAATATTCCAGCAAACTATACTTAGAATCGATGGGAACTAAATCAGTCTATGAAAAAGGCGAGAGAATTTATCTTTTTTTTTTTTATATTTTCATTAAATCTCAAAAGTTTGTTGAATTTAGACATTGAATTTTAGCGAATAGCTGCCGATTATGCAGCAATCCATGGAAAAGCGATTTGATAGAGCATTGAACGGTACACGCTGTAGTTCATTGCGCTCTCAAATCGGTTTACCTTGGCGTGCGCATCATGCAGCCACACAATTTACATATACATTGAAAGTGCGGGCAATTACATCTGTTGGACAGCTCCTCCAGAACACGTGGGTTTGGCAAGGACAGGCTGTTGAGGCGTATGCGGTGCTCGCGCCACTGCCTCGCAGACATTTTTGTGCGCTTGGGCACAGGCTCTTCCGGCTTCGCCGGCAGCGGGCAGTGGGGTTTGGGTGGATAGGTGCGCGGCTTGGCCAACTCGACGACTTTCTTGGAGGCCTTGGCCCTTAGGGCATTTGGCGAGATTTTGTAATCGATCTTCGACCAGAAATCGAGTCTCAGATTCTCGTGCTGGAAGCAGCACGGCACCTTCGGCTTCGCCACCGGCCGCCCGCGCTCGGGTCTGGGCGGCGGGCGGTTGCAGAGCTGCGGCCTATAAGGATACTCCCGTTTGGGTGGCTTCACATACTTTTTGCGTTTGTGTTTCGGCTGACTGAGCGTCTCGAAATGTTGCTGCAAGCTCTTCTCCTTTTGCCTATTGGCATGCATTTCGGACGCGATGTACATGTAAATCAGCGGCGAATACGGATCGAAAGGGCTCAGTTTTGGCTGTTGTATCTGTGTCGGAGCCTGCATTTGCCTTTGCGCGAGCTCAGCTCTATGAGCTGGCGGCGGACGCGCATTCTTCTTGGCCCATTTGTAAAAATGAATCCATTGCTCTCGATTCATTGGCCCCGGCTTTTGCCAGCGAGTCGGAGGCAGACGCACAGATGGGGCTACAAATGTGTTCTTGGGCTTCGCATTGCGATCCACCCATTGCTGCCAATGGCTGCTCATTTTGCAAAATAAATTTCGAGTGTCGTAGTGGGCCGAAAAAAAAAATAAATAAATAAAAAAAAAAAAAAAAACCAAAACAATATCTATCCAAATAAAAACGGCAATTTTTAGAAATTCTTTACGAACTACGAGCTCTGAATTCTATTTCATGTCGTTAACAAAACTATTTTCATATTCAATTTCTAGAGTAAAGCAAGAGATGCAAGGATGGCTATAATCTATGGAATTTGGCGGAACTAGTTCATAGCCCATTGCAGAAGATCTAGGCTGTCGGCTTTTCTAATATATTCAATGAGAATTCATATTTGACTTTTTATTTTCAGTCTTTGCCGTCTTGATGCAGCACTTCTCTTTTTTTACAGCCCCAAAAAGTGTCGGGCAACATCTGCCTTTCGGTACCGAGGGTTGTATCATTAAGCAAATGTAGCGTAAAATTGCTTTTGTTTCCGCCGCCAGCGCGCTGCAGCGCCGGCTAGCCGATGGCATATGTGGTGTCAATTTCACACATGTTATGAGCACTCTGCGGTCGAGTAGGAGTTACGGCCGCACTCAGATTGATGACTTTCGACTTGAAACTGGGCAGGTTTGTCCTTACAGGGACGGTGAGTTCCGGCTGCACAGGAAATACTCAAGAAGGCAAGAAAAAACCTTTGGAATGATTAAGATTCTTGAAGCATTAAGCCTGGCTACTGCCACGAAAGCAAAAGCAATTCAAGCGAACCGGGCAAGAAATGCAGACAAAAATCGTGGTATGACCAGGTTAGAAACTGGCGACAACAAATCATGACAACGGTAACCAACAAACAGCCGACGACAGCAGCAACAGCAACAACAGCAACAACAGCAACAACAACAACATCGATGGCGACATGAAGGCAACGTTTGTTTGTTGCATTCTGCTAGCAGCGGCGGCGGCGGCGGCGATGCACATCATCAAATGCAACACGCGGCAGCATTGGATGATAATGAAGATGGGCGACAATGCCAGCAGGCCAGAAGACGAGCAGGCAAACCAAACAGCAGACAAACGAAGAAGCAACAACGAACTACGACAACGACAGCAGCAACAACAACAACAACGACAGCAACAACGGCAACGGACAACGTTAGAAAGGTACTCGCTCGCACAATCAGAAGGCAAAAAGTGCGATCGATTGCAATGCGCACCGAATTTCAATTGGGCATCGAGAGACCAAGGAGACCAGCGTCGCCTAGACGAGCCAACGGGCCAGCAGCAGAGCATCTGTGCAATGGATGGGGCCATGGCATTCGGCTAATACGTACAGCGGCTATTGATGATCGAACGGCAGCCAGTTGAGTATGAGTGTGTGTACATACTACCGGTATCAGTGGCAGGCCAGTTCGTTGACAGTCAGTCGGAGAGAATCGGCGACAAAAGGAATTGGGCTATGACCTCGAATGCGTGTCGCCAACCATGGATCCATGCAGCTCCTTCGATCCGATGCCGTGCGTCGTGATTGAGCCGTTTACATTGTGTTTGAATGTAGGGGGACGACTAGGCTCCAAGATTTATAAATGCCAGCGGCGATTATTTACTTTTACATAAAATCCAAACTATGGCAGGCCAGAAATGAAACATAAATTAACTACTCTTAAAGGAATCGTTCTATAACTACAACTACTCCTTGATAGTTGTCCAAAAGGAGATTAAAGATATATCTTAATGTTTATACAGCTTTGAATTGAAGAAAACGAGTCGAATATCTCTCTCGTTAGCATCTACTTAATGACTCTGATTAAACTTTACCTGCTTTATTTCTCAATTCAAGTCTAATTATCAAGCATTTGCTCAATCATCAAGCCAGCAAAAACGAATTCACAGAATGACAAAATTCTCGACTCGAAATTAAATCCACTCGCATATTCACAGCCCACCAATTCCAAATACAAATGCTGCCCAATTCGCAATTCATTTGCACTCGAATGTTATTCATTTATTAATTTATTTTTTTGCTGGCTTTTGGAATACTTCACATATAAATATGATTAACCAATTTGAGTCAAAACCACTTTAATTATAAAGTTTTAAATCAAATAGACAAGTGGCAACTGCAAACTGCCAATCTGATCCGCGATCCATCTATACACACGCACACACACACACGCACACTACCAGGTATTTATATAAACGAGTCTTAGCCAGCCTCTGCTGTGGCTGAATCTGGCCAGGCACGTACTCGCTCTGGGCGCTATGGGGGCCAATAAGGTGTAAATTTATGCGCCAGCGTCAGTTAAGACAATCAACCAGCAACAATAACAAATTTAGCAAGCATACCGAGCAGCCATTAGACAACGAGCCTATGTATGCAATTTATTGTTAATTCATATAAAAGCTCAACGAAACGCACATTCTTCGTATGCCTTCTGACTGGCATTTCAGTTGCTTGTCTTTAAATACACTGCTCAAAATAATTCAAGTTTTGATTGCTTAAATTTATTTTTCTTATTATAAGACAGAATAAGGAACTCTCAAAATTCAATAGAGACTCTTCTTTTTCAATTAATACCTTATATAGTGTATCTATATTCTTTCTAAAGACTAGTTAAATATTTATAGCAATATATGTAAAAAGCAAAATATTATATTTTCTTAGTCTATGGCAAAAATTTGAAATATATAAATAAAGATAACAAAATATTATCTGATTCTTCTAAAGTTTTCCCCTATATCAAATCTTAATTAATTTGGATTATAAAAATTCTCTTTTAAGTGTATCTTAATCTTCGACTTTAAGCTCTTTCTGCCTCTGATATATTTTGATTTAATTTTTCACATGCAATCGAAGCGCATTTTGTAATTATTTGTAAGCTGTGTGAATTTTTGTGGCCAATCAGCGTTTTTGCTCGCAGTTTTGATTTGCTGACAAGATTTCAGCGTAATTGTATCTCATGGCTAACGTGTATTCTATGAGATATTTTTTTCGTGATTTCTGTTGCATTTCGTTGTTGTTGTTGCTGTTTTTGTTGAATATTATTGTTGTTGGTGTTGTCATGTTCTTTGGGAGTTTTGCACCTTGTTTACAACTGTTTCTTTAATAATGTATATGTATCACAAGCAGCGTTGACAAAGTGGACAAGGATCTATGATAAATCTAATGAATAATGAATACGGGCTGTGGCACAATTTTCGAATGGGTGTAGCTCGATGGCAGCAACCAAAGTATCTGTATCTTTTATTATCTGTATCTGTATCTGTATCTGTATCTGTATCTGTATCTGTATCTGTATCTG
>NW_022045901.1:640870-705252 GCF_001654015.2 Drosophila navojoa
TAGAGCCGACGAGGTACAAACATTGTGGATCGAACAGAAGCTCGATCACTTTGATGAGAACGAGACTCGAACGTGGCAAATGGTATGAGTCAGGTATTATATAATTCTCAGCTGAGTAGAATTAATCATATTATCTCTCATTCAGCGATATATGTTAAACGATGTGTTTTTCAAAGCCGGTGGTCCCATGTTTATATACCTAGGTGGAGAATGGGCAATAAGCAAGGGCCGTATTACAGAAGGTCACATGTACGACATGGCCAAGGAGCACAATGGACTTCTAGTCTATACTGAACATCGGTACTACGGAGAAAGCCATCCATTGTCGTAAGTGTTAATCAAGTAGAGAGACCCTGTTCATGTTTATGCGAATCTCAATGTATTTTAGGGATTTGTCCAACGAGAACCTTAAGTTTCTGCATGTGAAACAAGCCTTGGCCGATTTGGCGCATTTTATAAAAACGCAGAAGGCTTCCTATGAGGGCTTGAGTGATTCCAAAGTCATAATTGTGGGTGGCTCCTACTCTGCTACGATGGTTACTTGGTTCAAGAGAACATATCCCGATCTGGTTGTTGGCGGCTGGGCATCCAGTGCCCCAGTCGTTGCTAAAGTGAACTTTTGGGGTAAGTTTTACTCTGAAAGTGCTTTCACATATTAGCATTTATATTTCTGAATTCTTAGAATACAAAGAGGTTATGGGCGAATCAATAACTTTAATGGGTGGTTTTTCTTGTTACAACCGCATTCAGAAGGGTATTGCGGAGATGGAAGCGATGTTTGCCAACAAACGCGGTGCCGAGGTTAAGGCTCTGCTGAAGCTCTGTGAACCGTTCGATGTGCACAATGATTTGGACATATTTACGCTGTTTAACGAGATTTCTGAAATATTTGCCAACGTTGTACAGGGCCACAAGTCAGTTAATTTTATGTTTTAATGAAAATAATTGCACTAATAGTTATCTTTATTACAGTCCTGGACGTATTGAAGGTGTTTGTCAGCAAATAATGGCTGGAAGTACTGATCTTCTTGGAGTAAGCAGCTATCTACTCAGTGAATTCAGTAAGGCAAGTAGCAGCTCTTGTAACGATTTAAGCTACGATGCCATCATGAAAGTACTTTCGGATACAAGGTACAACGGCAATATGAGTAAGTGTTTTGCTTCAATGCGACTTCTAGAATCGAATCATTTCCGATTTACATATTGCAGTGCGTCAGTGGATATACCAGACATGTAACGAGTACGGCTGGTATCAGACATCCAGTTCCATCGCGCAACCATTTGGCACCAAATTTCCATTAGCTCTGTTTATAACCATGTGCGCTGATCTCTATGGCCCCCAGTTCGGTGAATCATTTATCGAGGACCGTGCGGCTGAGACAAACGAATACTTTGGTGGCCTTACGCCGGAAGTGGAGAATGTGTACTTCAGTCATGGACAATTGGATCCCTGGCGTGCAATGGGGATACAGGACGAGAAGCAGGCCACCATCATACCAGGTGGGCTAACTTATGAGAGTCTAATGAAAAGTCACAACTAGAGTGATTATAAATTTACAGAACATGCGCACTGCAAGGACTTTGGATCGATTAGTAATAATGATACCCCCGAGATGCGAGCCTCAAAGGAACGAGTAGCTGAACTGGTTCGCGAATGGCTTAAATAATGTTGCTGGCTCAGTCGGAAGGTAGGAATATGTGGTAGGAATATGTGTAATATTTGCAATAAAAGATTGTATAGAACTACAGTTCCAAGAATTGCTATTTTACTTGATGGGACTACTAGATCTATTAGCTAATGCAATCTATGTTAAATATTAGAAACATTCATAGAACGCAATGGAAATCATAAATTTGCGATAAGATTCAGGTTACTGAAAATCCCGTCTAATCACAATGCTCTTTTGAAATACCACTTCGTGCTCTTATCAGCTGTTCAGTTATATCTTGATCGCAAATCAATAAAAACGAAACTACAACTTGATTGCATAAAAGTAGAACGTTGGTCAGTTAGGCATTTCATTTGGCAACATGCTGCTCCTACATTTGGTCAGCCTCGCGTTGGTGGCTCTGGCTAGCCAGGCAAATAGCCTCGAGTTGAAGAAAGATGTGCCCGTATTCGTTAAAACCTTGAAAGATATGCAACGCGGACCACCCTTGAAGATGGTAAAGCGAGAATTGAAGGGGGAAGAAAAGTGGATTACACAACCTCTTGATCAGTTCGATGAAACCAATAAGGAAACCTACGAAATGGTATAATAATGGTATATAATGGTATATATGTATTAGTGATTTGTCTTTGGTTTAGCGTTATTTTATCAATGACGAATTCCAAACGGAAGGCAGCCCAATATTCATATTTTTGGGCGGCGAATGGGAGGCCTCTCTGGATATGATAAACGAAGGTTATTGGTATGACTTGGCCAAGGAGCACAAAGGTGTCCTCATCTACACTGAGCATCGTTACTACGGGGCAAGTGTGCCCACTAAGTAAGTATTATTTTAATAGATTACATAACCCTATAATAATTTAAAATTCATAGGACAATGACGCTGGAAGACTTGAAGTATTTGCATGTCAAGCAGGCGCTCGCCGATGTGGCTAATTTCATTAAAACCTTCAAGTCGGAAAATGCACAACTAAGCAATTCGAAGGTCGTGCTGTCCGGCTGCTCCTACTCAGCCACAATGGCAGTCTGGTTCAAGCGGCTCTATCCCGATTTGGTGGTTGGTGCCTGGGCTTCCAGTGCGCCGCTATTCGCCAAAGTTGACTTCTACGAGTACAAGGAGGTAGTCGGAAAAGCGTTTCGTGAGCTGGGAGGAGATAAATGCTACAATCGTATAGAGAAGGGCATAGCCGAACTGGAGTCCATGTTTAAGAACAAGCGCGCGGCTGAAGCACGTGCCATGCTGCGTATTTGCAGCAATTTTGATCATGAAAACGATCTGGATTTGTGGAGTTTGTTCGGCAGCATTTCCAATGTGTTCTCTAGCTTAGCGCAATATCAAGGGTGAGTGAATCATATAATAAGATATATTCAAGACTTATGAATATAACATCCAATATAGAACGGGAGACCTTGAGTATTATTGCGATTTTATCATGAGCTTTAACGATGATGCCACAGCCATTGCCAATTTCGTTTATTGGGCCTGGAATTATCCAACCTGCGTTGATCCAAGCTACCAAGAAACCGTTAACTATTATCTGGACGGAATTACCAACTTTGACGCGTGTAAGTTATTTAGTTTCTGATCGATATGCTTTCACTGATTAGATCTCCTTTTGGTGTTTGATAGCCCGACCCTGGTATTATCAGACCTGTAACGAGTACGGCTGGTATCAGTCGTCACGCTCGATCAATCAGCCGTTTGGCAGCAATTTTCCCGCCACTCTCTACGTTGAATTGTGCAAAGATGTCTTTAGCACCAAATTCGGAAACGACCAGATCGAAAAAAATACCGCCCAGACCAATGAAGATTTTGGCGGCTTGGAGCCAAACGTTGAGAACGTCTATATGACACACGGAGGTCTGGATCCATGGAGTGCCATTGGTCATGGCGAGTCACATGGCGCTACGGTTATTTCCAAGATGTCGCACTGTCCTGATCTAAATTCAATCCTCTCCACCGACAGCGCCGAGCTGCTCGCTTCCAAAAAGCGTCTTGCTGAACTATTGAGTCAATGGTTAGCGTAACTTTATGTACCAACAATTGTTTTCAATGAAATTAAAAATATGCAAATAAATACTACTAATACTACGACATGTGCTACATGAAAGGAAGGGAATCAAAAAATAGTTTAAATTGTTGCTAATAGAACAAAAAGAAGGAAATAAACTATAGGAATGTATGTGAGTTTTATTCAGGTCATTTGACTTAGGCTCAATAAAATACTTGGCTCTATCTGAAACGGCTTGTATGCCAATATACAAACACATATTTAATTAACAAACTTTATTAAGTTCATTTGCACAGCATACTTTCAGGATAGTCTTCAGTGTACAGTAATCAGCTCTGTAAATTGATAATACATTTCTAAAAACTGCTCGAATAATAGGCTACAAAATGTGACTGAAATCGTTTCTTTGATAATGAAGATATTCTGAGAATATACAGTCACGTCTAATAAAACTAGGCAGCAAACTAAAAAGTTTGGATGATATGATGACATATAAAATAACCCAATAAATTGTGTTGTTTATTTTTTATGAAGTAAAAGTATCTTAAACATATATATGAGAATCATCGAATGAAGTATGCATATATATAGAAAAAGCCATTGCTGATTTATAATATACGATATTGGTGCACAGACCTAACCATGAGAAAAAGTAGCTCGAATCTGCCGAGCTATCAACATTTATTCGCAATGAAAAAGAGTTACAAATTCGAAATTTGCATTTTCGGAATATACATACATGAAATAGGGCCAGCCATATCTCATGCTAACATTTTGTAAGATCGTGGTAATAGCTGTCCAAGTCAAACGATTCTATTCCGTAATTCTGTCAATCGATTCAAAACATCTATATCCCTATACGTCACGTTGCAATACTCGCAGTAAAATATACAATTATCATTGTAAGCTATATATATCATAGCAATGAGTAAATCAATCAATTACGAATTCGTCATAATCCATTACAATAAAGATACGAAACGACAAGGATAAGACAACTAAAGCATTTTTAGTAAAGTTGTTCAACGTGACCCACACGCTTCTTAAACTTATCAGTTATATAAAGATGAGGATTACGATTAAAGTTATGTGCAAATATTTACTTTTCTATTAACACAAATATTTACTAGCACCCTGGCAAAGGCACTTTTTGTATAAATAGGCCATGTATTGGGGTAGGAAACCATTCGTAAGCTTGCGACCCATATAAAAATATGAAGTACTTTCCAGTAGTTCTGGCACTGCTCGTGTCCCTAGCATCTGCAGCAACGCTCAGGGACTCTCCAGTCTCTGATGAAATAGCCATTCCAGTATTTGTTCAAACACTCAACCAGCTTCACCGTGGGCCACCATTGCCGCCAAGCACTAAGCGTGCAAATGTGGAGACTCGATGGTTCAACCAGAGCCTGGACAACTTTGACGACACTAACGAGAACGTGTGGGAGCAAGTGAGCTCGCTAGTTATTTATAGGAATTCAACAAACCACGTCTAACTTATCTTCTTTAGCGTGTTTTGATCAACGAAGACAACTTTGTAGATGGCTCTCCCATTTTCATATACCTGGGCGGTGAATGGGAAATCGATCCGAGCGCCATAACATCAGGTCTGTGGGTTGACATCGCAAAGGAGCACAACGGGTCACTGGTCTACACTGAACATAGATTCTTCGGCGAGAGCATTCCAATTACGTAAGCTTCAACCTATGACTTGCTAAACTCTCTGATTCATGTATAAAAAATTTACCTATTTTCACATTAGCCCCTTGTCAACCAAGAACCTTAAATACCAAAGCGTGGAACAAGCTTTGGCTGATGTGGTGAATGTTATCAAGGTGCTCAAAGAAGAGGACAAGTACAAGGATTCTAAGGTGGTTATTTCAGGCTGCTCCTACTCTGCATCCATGGCAGTTTGGTTCAAGCATTTGTACCCCGACGTAATCGTGGGCAGTTGGGCCTCAAGTGCTCCACTAGAAGCCATAGTGGACTTTTCAGGTTTCATGGAAGTTGTTGGCCGAGCCTATAGGCAGCTGGGAGGAGACTATTGCTACGACCTCATCGATAATGCGACATCCTACTATGAAAAATTGTTTCAGACTGGTCAGGGAGCTAAGGCCAAGAAACTCCTCAATTTGTGCGACAGTTTTGACGAGAACAATGAAAAGGATCAGTGGCAAATATTTAGCTCGATTGCAAACATATTTGCAGGCATAGCGCAGTACCAAAAGTAACTATAGCACAAGCAAAGTCTTTACCTTCTATATAATGTTCTTTCCCTTGTAGACCGGAAAACTATGATTTGGCCCAATATTGCTCCGTTCTGCGAAGCTTTGATGATGATGATGCTTCAGCACTGTCGCAGTTCGTGCAGTGGCGCCTTGGCAAACCGGAATGTGTTAATACTCGATATCAGGGATCGGTTGATTACTACAAATGGTCAAAATATAACTACGATGGTTGTGAGTAGAACCTCAATAGACACTGTTAGACAAATATAAACATTTTTCATTCCTTCTTAGCTGGCCTAGGCTGGTTTTATCAAACATGCAGACAATTTGGTTGGTTCCAATCCTCTGCGAACAAGAACCACCCATTCGGATCTACTTTCCCGGCTACTCTATATACCGACACGTGTAACGACGTATTCGGATCAAAATTCACCTTAGCGAAAATTGATGAATACATCCAGGCAACAAATAAGAAGTATGGTGGAAAGAATCCAGCTGTGGAGAATGTTTATATGACTCACGGTGGTTTGGATGGATGGAGCCTAGTTGGCTCCGACTCCGCTACAATCATTCCACAAGCCTCGCACTGCTCCGACTCTGGCTCAATCAGCCCCACAGACAGTGCGGCATTGCGAGCAGCCAAGGAACGATTGATTGTACTCGTTCGCGAGTGGCTCGCATAAACTATCGTGGTATTAAGAAAAATCCTTATTGAACTTATAAAAAAAACTTACGCTTATAGTTTAGACCAGATCTATAATATGATTATTATGTTATCGTAATAAAATAAATATTTTATCTAAAATAAGCTATTTATGCAATTTACAAAAGTTCACTGTACTTCATGTTGAATTCTTTAGTATCGTTGATTATGAAATGTTATATATGTATGTATATAACTAGCAAATATGACAAAATAGAACCCGGTCATAAATTATTAAATGATAGAAAAGAAGAGAGGCAATGAGACTTTAAGTTTTATGATTCACGTGTAACAACTTGAACTTATCAGTGTAACCACACTGTCTATAAATACAATAACGCTTATCATTTGCCTGACAAAACTATTTTTAAATAAATAGACCACACTCTGAGTTAGGAACCTATTCAAAAACTTGCAACCTCTCTAACAGTTGAAATACTTTCCGGGCGAAAACATTGCTAGGAATTCCCTAGATTAGTGCGAAATTTAAATTAAAATTTACTTGATTTTTGTCGGATGGCGTAGAAGGGAAAGGTTTAAAATATGTTTGGCTTCATATCTGGAAAAATATTCTATGTGAATTGTTTAGTTTATCTAGTTTACTTCCCATTCGATATTTATAAGTAGCAACTGAATATATGACCGGCAGATGGGCTTGATGACAACAAATATATACACCCAATGAATTGTACTACATTCAAGAACGTGTGGGACATACCAAATATGATGGACTATCAAAAGATGACGATAGGCTGTGGCTACTGCTACGATTTCGAAAATGTCATAAATCTAAATACGAAGTGGAAGCGAGACGCGCATGACAATGACCACCGAAAAGGAACACAGTGCCGCAATCAAACTCAATTTGTTTATAAATGGCATAAAAAACAATTAACAAGCTGATCCCATATCATTTTAAATGTAACTGGTACACGTTTGTGGGCCCTCAACAATTTCCGTTAGTGTAAAGTGGAATGCCAAAGAGTTGAGTTGCTTTTTGGTCACATTACATTGGTATGCGCCAGCGACATGAACGGCAAATACCTTTCGCCCTCAAACTTTGTCTGTGTGGGAACACAGACCCGAACAATCGAGTTTTTAGAAATTTACTACAAAGTAAAACAAAAGTTCTACAAATTTTTTTGAGGAAATGCGACATTTAGCAAAAAACTTTACATGCATCTTCCTTATATAAAAGCTTCCTTTGTAACAGAAAAACAAATAAAAACACTCAGCTAATATATTTCTTTATATAACTGAAATCTCTAGAAGAGTATAAGAAATCCGACTATTCATTTTTTTTTTAATTTTATAGCAGATATTAAAGCTTATTCGTCTTCGATAAGCCGATCAAAGGCCCGATAAAAAGACCATGCCATGCCATGCAATGCCATGCCAAAATGCCAGGGAATTAGTCAACAACGAGTTGGGAGAACCATTTCGAGCCTGAGAACCGAACAATAAAATGGACGAGGAGACAAACACCAAATTACTTGACGGCCAGCGCAAATAACAAATCAAAATCAGTGACAAAATGATTTAAGAACCAAGCGAAAAAGTTCACACGAAGCCCAGCAGCCACAGCTATCACAGTACACACACACACAGACACATATATATTGCATCCTTTTGGCTGAGAATTCGCGGTGGCTGCCTTGGCAGTGTCATTGTTTCGATAAAGATCACAATGTGTAAATCATGGCGAAAAGTTCTCGATCGATGCCGATGGCAATGGCAATGCCGACGCCGACGCTGACGCCGAAGACCGCGCATTGCATTAACAAGTAGTCGAGCAAATGGATACAAGTCGCGGCAACAAGGAGCTGCCCTTTTATTCATCGCCCACACATAAATTTGCCAGCTGCCAATTCAGCTGGTGTACATGGACTGCAGCACGGAGTTTTGCACATTGTCATAGACCTTCACGATATCTGCGTCTGCCCGTAGGCTCCTGAGGAACTCTGAATAGCGCCTCAGCTGTGGGGCTTTCAGCTTCACCAACGGCCCGATGGGGCAATAGCCGAGCTCTGTGAGGAGCGGCTTGTAGCCGAACACCTTCAGCTTGCAGGCCACTTCTGGTATAAGCGCTGGTTGACATCTAAAACATAGGGCGCCCATTTCGTGGCTCACAATTCTGCAGCCTTCGGCATTGCAGGACAGAGCCACCTGATGCAGCTGCTCCTCCAAGTTACCAAAGTCCATGGCAGTCTGACAGGTCATTAGCACATGAATGAAGCCCATTTGCTTAAAGATTTGCTTCTCACTGTGCACAGCCCGAAAGCGGCAGTTGTAATTTTGAAATACTGATGACAGCCGTTGCTTCAGTGCTCGGAAATTGGCAGTGCGCACCTGGCACACCAAAGCAGCCTCGCGGCCATTGTAGCTGATATGCAGCACACAGTTATCTGAGTTACTCAAAACTTCGTTGCGTCCCTGTAGTAGAAGGTTCTTGGGTGGTTTTCTAGGGCGATTAGGGCGCAGGATTTCAACTTTTTTACTTTTCCGATCGGTTTTTGTTAATGGGTCACTCAAGTCATCTAGTCCGTTATACTTGTCAGATTCATTGAACTCTAGTTTCTGGCGGGTCAATGGTTTCCTTTTCAAACTGGATGGCACCAGATTCGCTTCAAGACGGGTTAAGTTAGCTGGTTCCGCATATTTTTTTCGTAAAAATTCCATCTCGATTGGATATAAGATAACAAATAATTTAGCTTTGATATGAAAAAGGATTTTGTAGCCTTGATGATAAAGCTTTTGTCGTTTTAAAAAGTAAACTCAATGAAAGCTGGGATCCCATAGAGAAAAGTAACTTTGATTGACTATAATTGAAAGCTAAAATGCTTAAGAGAAACTCTTCATTCAATTGTGAACTAAGTCGACCTCAATAGAACTTAGCTAAGGCACAGCCATATAAGCATTATTTAGAGGTTTCTACCAACAACAGATTGATTAATTCAACTTACCGTATCAGCTGCAGTCAAATTAATACCCAATCCACCGGCTCGTGTGGAGAGCAGAAAGACAAAGATATCCGCGCGGGTTTGAAAATCAGCGACCATGTCGCGACGAGCAGATATTTTGCTAGAGCCGTCGAGGCGCATATAGCGGTGCTTGCGGTGCCACATATACTCCTAAAAATCACACATGGCATTAGCATTCGATCGTAGCGATTTCAAAGATTCAAACCCACCTCGAGCAGATCAATCATTTTGGTCATTTGCGAGTAAATAAGGACACGATGACCTTCGGCCTTCAGGCGTGTGAGTAGGCTGTCTAGCACAAACAGTTTGCCCGCATCCGTTATGAGTGTCTCCTTATCGGGCACCACAATCGACGACCAGCCATAGCGCGGCTTGCAGAGCGCCAAGCCAGTGCCCACAAGCTCCCTGCCCAGCGCATTCTCGCACTGCATGTGGCGTATGTGCGCCCATGCTGCGGCGCGGCTCTCACAGCTGACAAAAAAATAGATGCCAGATATTAGTACTTATTACATACATTCAAGCATTGCTACTCACTATAACTGTCGATCGACCGCCTGCACCCGTTGACCCAGCCCGTAGAGAAAGCGCGGCATCTGCAGCGGTTCGCATTTATAGCACTGCGGCTTACGCGGCCGATGCGGGAACTCGGGCAGCAAATGTAGCGTGGTCATCTTAACATCGCTTTTGGCATTCGATTTGGTCTGCACCTCCACAGATTCCACCTCTAGCTCCTGCTTTACAAGCGGATCTGCCTTCACCTGTGGCTGGCCATCGCCATCGACGAGCTCCTCAATCAGTGCAGCCTTTTGCTTAAGTACCTTGGAGCGAATCACACGATGCTCTATCGTTTCTTGCATGTTGACCGTGATATAATCGCCAAACGCATAAACGCTACTCTCTCGAGACGTCTGTAAAGCGGAAAAACAATTATAATTGATAATATGGATTGTATAAATAAGGAAGGCGTATTCGGCAAGGAATATTCTCCGAATATCAGACGATCTACATAACGATATCCTTATGAACAAGAAATATATCATATTTATGAATACATAGATATGCTGATAGCATGAAACTATTCAAACCAAATGCTTGTAGTCTAATTGGACCTCTTAATGAATAATGAGTAAAGATCAGGGCAGCTCAATGAAAATGAGTTTAAAATAATTTACCACTGCAGTAAAGATGAAATTCCTCAGCACACTGTTGGTGAGCATATAGTCCGGAACAAGCTTACGTTCCAGAGTTGGCTCCAAGAGCTGATAGCGTGGAGCACGTTGATGTGGCCACCACTGACGACGGTAGGCAAGCAAAGGCTGCTTGGCCAGTACGTGACGATAGTGCAACAAGCTGTAAAGCAATTCAGAACTAAATACGTACAGCAACAATTAGAAACTAATTGCTTACAAGTCAATGAGGCCATGCCAGGTGCAATCCTCCATATCGGACAAGGACAGATCCGACAAGCGCGTAAAACTGAAGCAGCTATCAACGTGTACATCATCAAACAGTGATCTATGCATGTTGGCCGATTTAAAGATGTTGAATCTGTCGAGGTATCATCGAGAAAGTATCATATATCAAAACTCCATTCAACTCAAAGCCAAATAACTGACTAACCGATTATATATCAGGTGTCTGCGGCTGGGTAGGGCGCTATGCAGTAGTCCATCATGAAAGATTAATCGAGGTAGAACATACTCCGCACATCGCATGCTGAAGGGACTCTTTGCATCGCGCCGCTCAAAGAGCTCCGGATGATTGCAGACTTTGCGGAACTGCATGACCAGATTCATGAGGTTCGAGGTAAAGTTCCGATCCAAAATGGAGCCATCGCCAGATGCAGAAGTCGTGGAGCCACCGTTGGCCACATGCAGCAGATCTTCGATGCGAATTTTTTGTTTCAGTGCCCTGTACAGCAGCTTCTGGCGTATGGTTAGCGGACAATAAACCATAATCTCAATCTTATCGGACAGCTCGTTCTCTACATCTTTCTTGATGCGCCGCAGCATGAAGGGTTTCAATATCATATGCAGACGAGAGATTTGGCGCGCATCAATGCCAGTCTTATTTTCGGCATGCGATTCAATGTCCTTCGAGAACCACTCGTTAAACTCATCGTGCGAATCAAACAACGTGGGCATTATAAAGTGCAGCAACGCCCACAGCTCAGCCATGCTATTCTGTATGGGCGTGCCGCTCAGCAACAGGCGATTGCGGCAATTGAAGCCCAGCAGAAGCTTCCAGCGCTGCGATGCGGCGCTCTTAATGGCCTGAGCCTCGTCCAGAACCATGTACTGCCACTTAATCCGATTAAAATATTTGTAGTCGCTGACAATAAGCTGGTACGAGGTAATCACTACATGGAAACTAGCCTCACGTGTGTGCAGGTGCTTCTGCTCCCAGAACTGACGCAAGATCTTGCGCTCGTTCGGCGAGCCCCAGTAGGGCACCACGTTGAAGTCGGGCACAAACCGTGCCATCTCCTGTTGCCAGTTGTGCAGTGTTGAGGCGGGCGAAATGACCAGAAAGGGACCCCACACACCATAATGCTCGGCAATGTGGCATAGAAATGCTATCGATTGCACTGTCTTGCCCAGACCCATCTCATCGGCCAGGATGCCGCTGATTCCCTGATTGTATATGTTAGCCAGCCATGTCATGCCCTTGATCTGATAGCCTTTAAGCGTGCCCTTAAACATCTTGGGCTGTGGCAAATCCTTCATTTGCTCGCTCTCTGGCAGCGGTTGATCTAGCTCCTGCAGCTGTTCTAATATCTGCTCCTTCTTGAAGGGTACATCGAAGGCGCGTGTTTTGTCCAAATCTCGCTGAATTGCAGCCTCTGCATTCGCCTGGGCCAGCTGCTTCATTTCCCCTGCATCGTAATCGTCTTGAGTAGCCAGACGCGCATTATGCTCCTCGTCCAACTGGCTGAGTATCCGCAACTGATCCGCCTCGGTGCCCTGGCCAAGCTTCTTGGACATGAAGTGGGCGTACAGCTCCGTTTGGGTAATTAAGAAATTAAGTTTGCGCTGTTGCCGCTTCACTTCGATAAGCTCGACATCTTGCTTACGCTGCTCCTCGGCCTCTCGTTCCTGTTTGCGACGCTGGTCACGCTCCACGCGCTCATAGCGCTTCCAATAGTTGAGCATTTCGCGTGTTAGACGCTTAGCCCGCCAAACGGTCTCTTTCATGATACGCTGCGAGTTGAGGGCTCGCTGGCGCACAACCTTGGCACACATTCCCGCCACACGCTTGCAATTGGCCAGCATCTCCTTGTGATTGTTGCTTCTGATGCGCTGCACACGTCCGGATTCCTTTTTGGACATGATCTGCCAGATGCGCCGCCGCCGTGCAGCCAATACTTCAGGATTCTTGCGACGGCGACGCACACGCGTGACTTGTCCGTCCACAGCGCCCACAACGTCCACTTCTTCCTCGATTTCTTCCTCCTCCTCAGGATAATCAAGCGCGAAGTTGGCCAGTTCGCGCTTGTAGTCCACCTCGCCATTGTCTTCGTCATCCTCATCGTTCGCAGGCAGCGTGTCACCAAAACTGTACTTGCCAAGCTCGGACGGGTGCACTTCCCCCGACTCCGGTGAATCCAATGTGGTGCGCTTCTTACGCCCACGGCGACGCTGCTTGGCCGGTTTGGGACCCGCCTGCGCCTCAGCTAAACGAGCCAAGAGTATCTCCTGCTTGGTGCGGCGTCGACGTTTTCGCACGCCAACTGTTGCCTGCTGGCGCTCAGCGTAAATGTCGTGATTGGACAGCAGACCACTGCCATAGTAAGCGTATTGAGCGTTCTGCAAGTCATTTAGTTTAATACGCGCCAATTAACCAGCTGCTTCACTACTCACTGTGGCCTTTTTGTAATAGTTCTTTCGGTGGCGTTGCTCCTGTAGATGCTCACGAAGCATTTGATTAACGTATTCATCCTCGTCGCTCACCTGGGGCTCGCTATCTGTGTCGCTCAGCAATATTTCGTACAGCCATTCCCGATCACTAGTTATATCATTGAAGTTGTAAAGCTGCGCCTTTACGCTCTGGCGCTCTGTCAACGAAGAAGAGTGAAAATCAATTAAAAATACTGCTCACATTTTGTATCCTATTTACCCTCTTTGCTGCCCAGGAGACGCTCTCGGCGTCGCTTCTTGAGTTTCATTTTTACCATGCCCACCCTGGTCGACGATTCGTCCGAGTCAATGCATTGCTCCTGGCCAGTCTCCGGCTCAGTGTCGCTGCCCTCGCCGCTGCCACTGCTCAACGGCTGCTTTAGGGCCTCGCGGGCCATCTCCATGAAGGGGCGCATATTTAATGCTGCCTCGAGTCGCTGTATGTGCAGTGGCTCGGCCATGAGGCGTGGTTTCACTTCGGTGGCCTGCGCCATGTTGCTTGTGTGAAGCTTTAGCTGCAATTATAATTTTCTTTGCGTAATCTTTTGGGCAGCTTTAGGTGGGCAGACTTTCGATTTTCAGATGCAAATTTCCGTTAGATTGGCGGTGCACTGGATGCCCCAAATGAAATTTGAATGCTTTTCAATTAAAAAGTGTCACGTAATTGTGCGAATTCCGCATGCGTTGCGTTAAAAATGTACGGCCGTTTTTGTACGTTGCGGTACGCACTTTTTTTACTTGCCCACACGCTGCACACAAGCACATTTAGGCAGCCAAACAAATAATATTCTTCTCGGGTCTTGTAGTTCATTGTTGTTGTTTGCAGGGCTGCGTGCAGGGCTGCATGCAGGGCTGCATATACTCTGCGTGCAGTGTTGGGTAATGCACTACTATGAAATGAGTGCAAAGTATAATAACGAATATGTTGATATATTGTAAACTTGTATAGAAAAATAATAAAATAATAATAAAATAAAAATTAATAAAAAATTAATAGGTTAACTTTTCATAAATATCATAACATTTGAAAGGGGAGACTTAAGTTGCTGCTCGCAGTGCGCTGCACTGCTCGCTCGACGCACGCATCAGTGTGCCCACAACTGCGCTAAGGGAAATTTCGACTTTAACAACACTGCATGACCATCGACTGCCGGTCGAATCAGCTGTTAAAAATGTCTTGGCAAACCGGGCTGATCAAAACAATTTTAGATCCAGCTAATTTAATTATATCAACGGACATTGCAGTTGTTATTGCGGACAAATATCCAAAAGCACGCCATCATTATCTTGTGCTTCCCAAGGAAGATATTGGCAGTATATTTCAGGTAAGTACTCGCGGTTTGCTAAGACAGATTCTGAAACGTGTTTTTCTCTATCAATTTGCAGTTGAATAGGACACATTTGCCATTACTGGAGGAGCTTCATCTGCTGGCCCGCAATATCATTGAAGTGCGCGGCGAATGCTTTGAATCCTTTCAGATAGGCTTTCATGCCCAGCCGAGTATGCAACGGTTGCATTTGCACGTAATATCAAAGGACTTTGTCTCCGATTGGCTAAAGACAAAGAAACACTGGAATAGCTTCAATACATCGCTATTTATACCATACGAAGGTTAGTTGGTGCAAGCAGCAGTCTACGAATGTAAAAGCAGAAAATGCATTGATTCTCTAATATTTACAGCACTCTATGAGAACCTAAGCAAAGACGACCAAATACAACGTTTACCCAAGGCAAGAGTAGAGGAGCTGTTGTCCAAGCCATTGGCGTGCAACCAGTGTGAATTCGTTGCCAAGAACATACCTTCGCTCAAGGAGCACCTGCTGCAGCACTAAATGAACATAACAGTTGTAAAAGGCTGACATACATTCTTCTGCAAGCAAACAGATGTTAGTGGAACTCTTTACAGCACTGTATTCTAATACTCACCAGCAATTGTGTTCCTATTCCAAGTGTCTCATTCGAATTCAGACTGTCATGTATGTATGTGTGTATTTGATATAGGAAAAGATTCGAAATGAGTAATAGCACGGAATCAGCAAAAAACAAGTTGATGCAAAGGGCGAAAATTGAGAAGCCTCTAATCGAAACTGATCAAGCGGTTGTAATCAAAGATGCTTATCCCAAGGCTCAATATCATTTTATAGTTGTCTCCAAGGAGGATATACCGAGTGTGTGTGCGGTAAGCCATTGAATACATATGTACATATATATACATATATTTTGATTTTATATTGTGCTCATGCATTTGCCGCATTGCAGCTGACACGAGACAAATTGCCGCTCTTGGATCATATGAAGGAACTGGCAAATCAAATTATTGAGCAGCAGCAATATGTGGCGCCCAGTAACTTTTTGATTGGCTTCAAAATTGATGCATTCATGAACGGCTTGAATATGCATGTTATATCGAATGATTTCTATTCGAAGTGCATGCGTCGAGTAAAGCATTGGAACAGCTTCAATACAGAATTGTTCTTAACGTATCAGGCAGTTTATGCGGCGATTAGTTTTCAAGGCAGCATAGAACCCATGGCAGCTGAAAAAGCAGACAAATTGCTCAATGCTTTGCCCTTGCACTGCAATCAGTGCGATTTCAAAACAGATATTTTGCTCGGATTGAAAGGACACCTGTTTGAGCATTGGGAGAAACGAGAACATAAGCTCCAAATAAATCAGGAAGTGGAAAAGATAATTCGCATGCTAGACGATGCAAAATTGACGACTCTCCCCAAGGCAGCGTTAACACCAAATCGGTCAAAGTCAAATCAGGCTGTGAAATCAGGCAATCATGATCCAAACTTGCCAGCCAATCCCTTTAAAAGCGAAAAGCCTGCAACCAATCGAAACCCATCGAACTGGCGCCAAAACAAGAACAACCAACTGACGGATATAAATAAAGGTCAACATGCCAACCACTTTGATAAAAATGCTCAAAAGTCACCTTATAGCCAGTCCGAATCTCGCCAATTCAATCAAGGAGCCTTTAAAAGCCCACACGGACCTCAAAACCCATCGAAATGGCGCCAAAACAAGAACAACCAACTGACGGAGATAAATAAAGGTGAACATGCCAACCACTTTGATAAAAATGCTCAAAAGTCACCTTGTAGCCAGTCCGAATCTCGCCAGCTCAATCAAGGGGCCTTCAATGGGCGAAACGGACCTCGTACCTTCAATGGGCCCAATGTGCAGAAACCTGGATTAAAAAGCCATGCACCAAATCACCATATCGGTAATATGAATACAAATATGCATCCACATCATAGCCAAGCGCAATTCCAGCCCCGTGCAAAAAAATCATCTGCTCCCAAAGCTCAGAATAAAATTCAAGGCAATAACTTGCAGGAAAGCAAGTAAAAAAAATAAAATATTACACGAAACCAACCGAAAACTTTCAAAACTCCTCAGGATTTCTACACATTATAGATTATGAAAAACCCATTAGAAATGTTAAAATTTAATAAAAGCAAAAATTAATGTATTCAAATTAAATACATTCATAAACATATGTAATTCTCGTTAGCTGCGATCAAGACTTTGTATTTTCTATGTAGCCCACTTTGCATGCTTGCAACAATCATCAGATTATTTGTAGCTACAGATGTATGCAAGGCCACGTCATCCATGGAATGGAATCGAACATTTATGTAGAGGCTGAAGGTTACTTTCTCAGCGCTTCGATTTGTGACGTCACGCCTGGTAAATTGCACAGAATCGCATATGCATTTGTGACGTTGTGAGAGTGAAACATTCGCAGTTTTTTCTGTTTCGTTTTTCATATTCCGAGGCTTGTCCAACGCATATTTCAAATCAGATGTACCAAAACCAGCAGTTCAGCTGCAGCTTTGTTGTTTTCCTGCTCTTAGGCTGGATTATTCGAGTGAAACCCATCAAATCTCAAAGGCCATGGCGGAGAGTGAGATTGATGTAGAACATAAGCGTGGCGAATTAACTCGCAAACTGAATGCTGGCGAGGATGTTGTTATTCAAAGCGATCGCGCAGCGGTGCTTCGCAACGTGACGTGCCCCAAGGCGCAATATCATTTTGTCGTGCTGCCCAAAGAGGAGATCGCCAATGTGTTAGCGGTGGGTAAAACTACACTTTATATATATGTACATATGTATGTGTGTATGTATGTATATGCAAAAGTATATTTTCAGCTGAAGCGCGAACATCTGCCTCTGCTGGAGCACATGATGGATCTGGCGAATGATGTTATTAAGCAGCAGCAACTGCCACCGAGTGATTTTCGTATTGGCTTTAAAATTAATGCGTTTATGAATCGCCTCAACATGCATGTCATCTCGACTGATTTCTATTCGAGCTCGATGCGTCGCATCCAGCAATGGAACACCTTCAACTCCGATTTGTTTATAACGTTCCAAGCTATATACGCGCTGCTTCTCGTGAAGGGCTCGGTTGAGCCGATGCCCGCCGAGAAGGTGGAAGAACTTCTCCAAGCCACACCCGTACACTGCAATCAGTGCAGTTTTTATACTGAGAACTTTTTCCAATTCAAGCGACATTTGTACATTCACTGGATGGAACGACAAAGTGAGCGTCTTCGGAAAATATCGCAACAGATGGGGCAAATGCAAATAAATGGAAATAGAGGCACAATGCGGCAGCCGCCAGTGAATCCCTTTTATCGTCAAGTAATACCCATGCACAATAATCAGTTTGTGACACGCTTTCAAAGGCCACAAAGTCACAATCCGACACACCACAATCGCAATCCGAACAACATTCGGCCTAGCTACAGGCACCCAGCTCCGCCAAAGCCCCTTTCAAGTGACCTGCAACAGACGCAGGCTGATGCTGCATCCAATGCAGCTCCTGGCAAAGGCGCCGAGCAGCGAGTGGATGCAAAATTGCCTGTTAAAAAGAAATGGTATTCAAATAAAAAGAAAAATTCGCAGAGTTCCAGTAATCCCAAAGGTGGTGCCAATACCAATAATCCCAAAGGTGGTGCCAATACCAATCTCATTTGAGACGAGTCTTCGACAGAAACAATTCGATATTGCTTTTTATTTCGAATTGGCGTAAAACCAAAGTAATATTTTAACTGTTAACTTGTTATTGCAATAATGAGTCTGGAATATTTTACACTGATTAAAATGTTAAGAGTGGTAACAATTAAAAATATATTTAACGGACATACATACACATGTATATTCAGAAAAAAAAAAAATAAATATATATATATATATATATATATATATATATATATATATATAATGTATAATATCATATATAAATGATTATGTGGAACAAATATATAACTAAATTTTTTACAACAAAAAATTAATAAAAAAAAAAAAAATCAAAAATTCTTTTTAGCTTAAAAGATAAGGCTATATATGTATGATGGCTATATATGTACATATATAATAAATTAATAAGCTAATATGATACAAAATTGAGCTGATTAATACCTAGGGGGAATTCTGCTTTATTTTTTATATATTCATTTATATTCGCATATTCAATCCAAAACGAGCTCTATACAACCTTTTTAGTTTCCAATAAATAGAGAGTATACAAGAAGCAAAACTTAAGTTCAACAATTTATAATTATGAAATGCCCCTGGGCTGATTAAAATCTAAGGGAATATAAACGTTACGTGGGCTCCTGCGGCGTTCACTTTAAAGTTAGCCAGTCAAGTAGCTGAAATCAGGAAAATTATTGGTCCACGCCAAATTAAGCGCACCAACGGCAACTGAGCTGGCCCCCGAGTGATGCAGAAGGCAAGGTTAATTCGCTTGAGAACTCCAAAAATTAAATTTGAATCCCGTTTGGTGGGTAAGTGTGCAAAGTTTTTTGATGGTTTTGATGCCTGGGCGAGGTTCTGCTTTAATAGACTCCATTCAAGCAGCGCTTTGTAGGCACTTTTAAATTATATTACAAATTTACATCCAAACCACCTGGGTGCAAGGCTCAATCGTTATTTTCTGTCTCAGAGTTTCCAGCTGTGCTTAGCTCGAGAGCAAAACAATTTTACATGTACTTAAAAATTAATTTGTTGGCTAAACAGAAAATACAGATATGGATAGACTAAATAAACACTTTGAAGCTGATTTAAAATCTAGGCAGAAATGAACCAGAATCAACATTAATATTACAGAGATAATGGTGTCACTTTTAAGATTTTGCCTGCTTTTCATCGATTCCGTAGTAAAAGAGAACAGAGAGGTTGCTGTGGACTTTGCACATACGATATACATATGTATATATTCCACACTTCAATTCCATAAAAGACTTATTTCTAATGGATCCTCCACCTTTTTGAAAGAGAAGTCAGCCAAATGCTCTGAAGCTAGGCATATATGATACCATATAATGATGCCTATCCAAGATAACAGCGAAGTTTATAATGCTTTTGCTAAAGCTCAATGAGCTTAACGTTTGTTTTAATCTGATTATCAATAAATTGTTAATTATCATATATATAACCCATATATATTTATTTTATATATATATGTAGAACTCTATGTATTAATAGCCTTGTTTAAAGCCCAATAAGCTCACCACTTGCCATCACCTAAAAGTTAAAGGCCACTTGAAGTGTTAATTCAGCAGTTTGCTTGCAATTCGCAATTTGTTAGCCTCCTTTTGCCATTCAATTAAGTTTTTACTTTATAAACTTCCTGGCAAGCTAATCCACTTGACGCTGTTATTTTAGCGCTTCGTGGTAAGTAAGTTCACAGCCCTGGCTGCTGGGCTACGAGGTAAACATATACACTGCTGGCCAAATTGAGAGATATGTACGCGATTAGCAAATTTCAAGGCAACAGCCCTGAACGAGGACTATGCGAACGGAGCTCTAAAGAATTTTCCGCTGCTGCTGCTGCTGCTGCTGCTGCTGCTGACATGGATGGCTATTGTAATATAAACTTGACGCCGACACCTGCAACTGTGTTTGTGTGTCACAGTGTCAAGGTGTCTGTAGAAAGCCCTGAAACGTTACTCTCAAACATTTTCCGCTCATTTTTGGCTTTTTTTTCTTCTTTGGAAGGGAATCGGAGCCATTGCTGCCATTGTTAAAGTAACTTCCACTTGCCACTTGGCCATGCCGTCGGCAGAGCTATTAAAGCTGTCTCCGAACCACATTGAGCGCTGCCATAGCCTTGCCACCTGTTACGAGTCTGCTCAAGCAACAGGATGCCATTCATAACGGAATTGGATTGGATTTTTGAGCCAGCTTTCACGGAGCGGCGCTCACTGAGTGGGCGAGTGTTCAGCCAAGCGCATGCTCGAGGTTTCTTTAGCCGAGCACACAAAGCTTTTGCACAAAGAGTTCGCTCAGTAAAAAGTTTACCTAAAATGGAATTTCGCGGGTTTTTGTAATGTTTTTAAAGAAGTTTTACCGCTAGTCGCAAATTAAGCACTTTATTGGGTTTGCTGCCTCTTGAGAACTCCAAATGCAATTCTCGTGAGTGTGAAACACTTGAGCTAGCTTATTGTCGATGTGGCTTTTAGAAGCATTAAAGTTGAAATATTGTTACATATGGATATAGATAAATGGATATATGTATAAGCCGAAATTGAGTGGCTACTTAAACATTATTACTGATAGCTTGTTTAGCAGACACAGATCGGTGAGAATTTTAAATAAAAATGTGTGTTTGTGCTTGTTTATGGATTTTGTTTGTATATTAAGGGAGCTTCTAAAGTCATTGCAATAATCAAGGAAATATTCATAACAGCGCTGGCTGAAGTTTCAACACCGAAACAAATGTCGTGAGAATCGCACTAAATAAAAAATAATAAGTTTACAAATAAATATTTAATTTCAGATTTGTAAACCTAAATAAAACTAGAAAATTTACTATTAAGCTTAAGGAAACAATATGTAGATTTGGTTTATGTTAAAATGTAATCCTCTTCAATGTCCACAGTCACACTCAAAGTTGAATAATTCTTTGAGCGGAATAAACTGATAGAACAACAGCAGAAGTCATTGAGGCTTAACAGTCACTGTGCTGTGATTTCGCCAATTTGCAATTTACGCCCAAGAAAAACATTGGAAATGGCAATGGACGATGGGTAACAACAAGCAACAACAGCGACAACGTGATCCAATAATAATAACATTTCATAGGGGCGCATTTGCCGTTAAGCGCCCCTTATTGCTGGGAGGTGTCGTATGCATATGGCCCAGGACCATTTCACGTTCGTTGTATGCGATTTGGCTACTTTGGCTTTAATAATTTAACACAATCTCGCACATCATAGACAATCCTTTCGAAATGTATAGCACGTATTTGCCTGATATACGACTTTGAGCCTTTGGACGAGCAAGCCCAATGCGCCTTTCTTATTTAATCTTTGCTATGCTTTTATTATATTATGTTGTTTGAGGATGCAGTAGAAATATTTCATGCGCCGTCTCCTATATCGCTTCACCGGTGGGCGAGCGTATGACGTTGCGTATCCGCTCAGCTGGCATTAGCCCTGAACCACAATGCACACATATTGTTGCTCATATTGTCAGCTGCCAAAGGTGGTGCAACTATAATGCGCTGTAAGTCGGGCTCAGTGAAAAATCAAATAAGAGAAGAGAAGAGTGTCGCTTACCTATAGAGCTCAAGCGTGAGCATAGTATTGACATGGGGAATTTCTGACCATTTCCAATATATAGCTGTGCTTTATTATGTTTATCAATCAGCAGGGAACAGTATATGGAGCTGCACCTCATCTATATAGTAAATATAAACATATATGGTACCATTATTATTTTTGTTTATTTATTTTTCTCTATTCTATGTAATTATTATTTTTATTTTATTTATTTAATTTTTGTAGTATATAATTTCCAAGAATTTTGAGATATTATGCACTTTAAAATATATGTATATGTATATAAAAAATTAATGATAACACCAAAGTCTTACATATTACAGAATTTCTGATTTAAATTGAAATTCTCACTTCAACTAACTAAATCTATTAAAGTGCTTAAGAATCTAATAACACCTAGTTGCATTGTTCTAATTGATTATTGAGCAGCTAACACAAACATGATGTAAGTGCATTCTGCTAATCAACTGAAAGTGCTTTCTCGATTTCTTGAGCTTAGCAAACAATCCACCCACATACACCTACTTCAATGTATAGGAACATATACTATGTACACATGCGCATATATACATATATATTTATATACACATGCTGAGAGGTCGAAACACTTATCTCACTTACGTTCAAGTGTCACTCAATTTGTCTATGTTTGTCCAGGATCAATGAGGCGAACAAAGAAATGCCGCAACGCATGCGAGAGGTTGCAGAGCGAAGGAATTTACAGAGCGACTTCCACGTGGAGAATAAGTTATTTATTTAATAATGAATAAAGTCGTTTCATGCCATCTAAATGACTTCGGTGTGGCGACGCAGAAAGGACATGACACGCAGCTTGGCCAGATTCATGGGCACACTGTCCTGCACATTGATGCTGGCGAGGTCCTCAACGTGGGAGTATCCTGCTCGGGGTAGAAGACTAATTAACACACTATTTACCCAGCTAATTGCTAGATGCTCGCCTGGTATAACCAACGCCTGCCGGCCCTGTTCACAGCCCAGCACCCGCCATGGATCCAGTTCGCCATGAGTGAACAGCACATGACGATACCGCAGACTCTGGTCGAAGTCATGTCCACCAAATTCAGAATTCATCTGTGCGATGCCCAAGGCAAGCGTGGCCGGACTCTGCTCCGGCCCAAATGCATCACGACATAACTGCTCGAAATACCACAAAGACACTTCGCTGCCAAAGGTGGAGTGGCCTGATGTGGTGTTAATGGCGCCGCTGCCTGTGGTTGTGAACCATCCAAATTGGCTGCACGTCTGATAGAACCAGGCGCGTGCTGCAAGCAAATTTTTGATTTGTTAGCAAATGAACCAAGTTTGCCTGTCAACAGGCTAGGCTAATCACACCGACTGTGGCATACTCTTCTCGAGACATAGAGCTATGGTTACACCAAATATTGTCATTTTGTTTTGACTTCAAGGAGCATAAAAATTTCATCGGAGTATATGTAGAGCAGGTCAATAGGGAGTGATTCACATGACTAATTGATATACAGCTGAGCAAGACTTATGTTTACCACGCAACGAGTTAGCATGACTCACTTAAGTTTTCTAGTTCTAATGGCTCATGGATTACGTTTCAATTCATTTACCCTTAAAATAAACTATTCGAGCGTAAAAATATATATAAAATATATATAGAGAAACACAAAAATGATAAAACCTTGAAGAGTCTAAAGTAAAAAACGCAACTTACAGCCTGAGCTGTGGTCCGAGGACTCGTTATACAGCTGCAGCATTGAGTTGTAGCTAAAGTCCTGGCAGTAATATGCATTCCAGCGTTGGTCAAGCGTGTAGAGCAGCTCAAGAAAAGTTAGCAAGGACTCTGCGTCGCTTGAGTGCTGCGAGAGAAGCGTTTCGCAAAGCTGTGGCAAGTACGTACTGAAAGACACTTTAGTAGTTGAGAAACTTAGCTCGTGCACAAATCTCACCTGTAGCTCTGCGTGATCCAGGCAAAGTAGTTGTTGATGCCACTGAAGAAGGCAATGCGATCAAGGCTATCACTGGCATTAAAATTTGGGCAGACATTCAGTCTCCTGAGCAAATCCCTTGTCTTATTCCCATTGAAGAGGTCTACCAAGTGCTCAAGGCCTCGCTCTAAGCGTCGCGTACAATTGGAGCCATAGCTTTGAGTCAAAGTGTTTTCGACTCTTTGCATGTATTCTGAATACATCTTGTCATGAGAATAGTGAATAGTACACATATTTCTACCTACCATAGAAATCCGCCTTGGCCAGCAGCGGAGCACTGGAGGCCCAGACTGCTGTGACAAGTTCTGGATAGAGATGGGTCATCCAGGCTGCCATGCTGCCAGAGTAGGAGCCACCGATGAGGATGACTTTGGAATGTGTTAAATCGGCTGACTGCGCTTTTTGGTATCGTATGAAGTGAGCGACATCTGCCAAGGCTTGATGCAGGCTTAAGTACTTTAAGTTCTTCACAGTTAGGTTATTATTTCTGGAAGATTGAGAATAAGAATCTGCAGGTTTCATTTATCATATGTACTCCATTCGACTTACTCGAATGGCCAGCTCTGGCCATAGTACCGATGCTCGGTGTAGAACAAAATGCCCGCATTTTCCACGGCCATATCATGGGTTAGACCGGTGCTAAGCAGACCTGGCGTAATGGTCCATTCGCCACCCAAAAATATATACATCGGACCTTGGGGCTCATGATATTTAGCATTGCGAAAATAACGCTGTAAGCAAACCCAATTCGTAATATGATATTTATAAGCATAGAATTGCTTACCATTTGCCAGGTTCTATTATCGCCCGCCTCGAAGTGATCAAGATTTTGGGTGAGCCAAAGCTCTTGCACTGGAGCCGCATCCTCTTTCGTATAGGGTCCTGAGCTGGGCTCTTGCAGCCGCAGCTCCCAGCTGAGACGATACGGATTAAGAGCTTTCAGACTGCCACACACAAACAAAGCGCATAGCAATATGTATAAAGAGACGAGATACGTGTAATTCATGTCGATGTAGGCAGCTTCATACTGAAGTTTTTCCACATGTTTGTTGAACGTTTTATAGAGAGCATGGCAAATTCTTGCCCCTATCTTATGCAAATTGTTCGTCTATCACAATTGTAAATGAATTGTCTGCTTTTTAAGTTTTCAGCATTGTGTGGAATGTTAATAAAAGATTATTATAAAAAAAAAAATTGAAGTTTTAGAGGTGAGACTCTGCTCAAAGAATTAAAATATAGAATTATGTGAACATTTTTTAAAATTTATTTTAAGACTATGGTAAATTGGTTTGATAATAATTTTTGCTTTTACACATATTTTCGTTTTTTTTTTTTTTTAAATATTTCAAATAAACAGTTGAAGGCATTCGTTTAAATTTGGTAAGATTTAACCTCACATATGTAATATGTTTTATATATATGAAAACATCTAAATATATATTTTGAAATACAGCCTCTTTTTTTTTAATTATATATTTCTTAATTATTATAGAATACTTTTGGGTGATTAAAGAAAGGTAAATAAAAAGCTTAATAATAAAAGCTTTGCCGGCTTACAAAAATATGCCAAGATTTATTCTTTGATGAGGATGACAAATGTGAGAAACATTCTCAAACTTAAACTCTAATTATCAGTTTATAGCTCACATCAAATTTTATATTTTACAATAAATGTAAAAAAAAAATACGTAAGTAAATTTTTAGCGTATTTACAAGAGGACAGAATATTCGCTCAAGTATTGGATGGCTCCCAGCAGAACCCTTAAGAATATTGCCGCTAAAACTGCTGGGGACAAGACCAAGACCAAATCGAGACAACGTTCAGGGTCTCTCTTTGGCTCGTTGCTCTTCTGCTCAGTGTATTACCACTCAGAGTTGAGTGGGATTTGGCCAAGCTGTCGTCCTGGCCCCGCATGCCGCTCGAGCTTTTTCAGCGGAGCGAATCAGCGCTACCCTTGAAACCGTGGGCGCTCATTTGCGGTACCCGGCTGGCAATTTATTGGGCATCTGTCTCAGCTAGCTGAGTGGGAATTCGTTTGCGTGGGCGCCAAAAGGGGCGGGGCGGGTCGCAGCCGGCAACGAGTCATTTCGCGTTGAATTTTCCACTCAGCGAATTGTGCTAAGCTGCTGGAGGATATTATAAGATAGCATTTGGCTATATTTATTTCTTTTAGCATGTGTTTTTGCTCGCCAGGAAGTGTAAGCGCACACCAAGCCCTAAGCCTCCGGGCCTAATTAATATTTGTTGCTTTAATTAAAAGCATATTTAGTCGTTGCGTATGTTAAAATAAAGTACATTGATGATTGGGCCCTGACATGCATGCCAAGGACATTTCTCTGGCTCCATTAAAACTGAACAGAGCGTTAACCTTGAGCTTTGTGCTGCCCCACACACAGATGTTGGCTAATAGTAATTAATATGCCAAGCTCAGCTGCTGCCAGAATTTGATTGAATATTTTATATGGATATGCTCTGGATATACGACATTTAGTTGAGGTCAAGGCTTTTGTGTATTACAATGTATATTTCTGTATATTTATTCACTCTTTTATACATATATATGTTATATTTATACTTGAATGAATTTAAGCTAAGGTATTCCAAATATGATTATTATGTGCTTGACAAATATAATAAAAATTTGGTATTCTTTTATTGCTGCTATTATAGCTATTATAGCTCTTTTTAATTTAAGTATATAAAGGTGACAAAAAAGTAGTTCTACTAAGGAATTATAATGCCAGTAAAAGCATAAAAATATTTACTATTAGTCAATTTAATTTACTTCCTTCTCTGCCTGCTTCACTTCTGATTAAATATTATTAAATATTATATATATATTTCAATTGTTTATATTAAAAGTTTAATAAAAAATTGTTCATTAACATTATTCTTAATTAGTCTATGCCCATAAATACCAGAAACGTTCAGCAACTTGTTGTAATATATACTCATGAGCAACACCTTTCACACCTCGCGCCGAAAGCAACAAGAGAAAACGAGTGAAAGAGCACTCTGAGTATTGCTCGAAGCACGAGCTCACTCACGATTCACTCCGAATGAAATTTACGTAGGCGCTGAGCTCTCACTCGGCTCTGTGTGTCCTCTTGAGTGGAGGGCAGCGCATAAAAGCCGCACACACAGCGCTCAATGCTTCAGTCGAGTTTGAAACTTACACTCACGCGGAGTTGTAAATAGTTGTTCGAGTTTTTTGGCTCGTACTCAAACGTACTGTAACCAAATATTTGCCAAATTCACACACACTCACAAACACACACACACACTGTGCTGCAAATGCACTAAAAACATTTAAATATTTATATAATATTTTTATATAATTCATAAAATTGTTATTTTTTTTTTCATCTTGGCGCGTTTTTCCAACTGGCGCGTTTATATTTTTATACATTCGTGCGTTTGTGTGTGTATCTGTGCTTGTGTATCTGTGTATGTGTGCGTGCGGGTGTGTGTGTGTGTGTGTGTATTACCTTTGTAATAAAATATAGAACATAAATGTGGTGTCTTTTTTGTAGCGACATTCTAACAAACTAAATCAAGCGACAAAAGTTGACAACAAAAATATCAAATAGCCAGGTTTATGTGCTAAGCGTCTGTGTATTGATTGTGTGTGTGTGTGTGAGTGTGTATGTTCGTCAGTGCGTTATGGAATTGAATTGAAGAACATTCACTTTACACATTATTTACCTCAGCCTTAAACTCAGCCTCAGTTCTAGCCTCGTTAGTGTGCAGCTTATTCATCTGCTATATATGCCAACTGTGAATGAGTGTGTGTGTGTGTGTGTGTTTGTGTGTGCAGTGTTTGTGCTTTGAATAACAACACGCAGTTGCTGATTGTTGCCTGCTTTTGTGTGCGCTTACTGTTGCTATGCCCCTCATCTGACCCACACTTCATCCCTCGTCTCTCGCTAAGGGCACCTGTTAAATTATGCATTAAGAAGACGTAAAAGCAGACTCGCAAAACCTCTATACCAAAATTATATGAAAAGAGATGGAAAAATGCTGCGGAAATAAAGCTGAAATATTCTCTGTCTGCTGTTGTTGTTGCTCTTACTTTTCTTCCTTTTTTTCTCATATATATATATATATATATATTTTTTTTTTTTTTTTTTTTTTTTTTTTTTCTGCTGTTGTTGTGGGCAGTCAGTGCCTTGGTTAGCCGTTTTTTTTATACTTACATATTATGCAAATGAACGCTTGCTTGTGATTTCAGCAGCTGACTCGGCTGCTATATTTATACATTTTTCACGTTTGAAGAGCTGTGACCCCAGACTAACCCAGGCTGCTGCTGGCTTACTTTAAGTTTGTTTTCATTTAACAGCATATGACATGTTTCGCGCAAAAGGGGAACAAATCAATTTCGGATCAACTTTTTGCCTGCTTACAGAAGTCTCAAATCAGTTTTAAATTGTTATGAAACTAGTTCGAAGTAGGTTGAAATAAATTGATAGAGTTTAAAGCACATCTTTGGCGTGATTAAAGTCTGTCCGGCTTCAAAGCTCTAAATAAAATTCCTCTTGAAATTGTTGGCGTTAGATATAACCTAAAAAACTTTCATATGAAATATCTGTTAAAATGTTTGTGTATTTTATATAAACATTTCTTTGACCACATTTGGCAATTGGACAAAATTTCAATAATTTTAGGTACAACGATTGTTGTTATGTTATCTTATTAAGTATTTTATGATGCCAAGTACAAACATATTTTTGATTTCAAGCTATTATTATTTTTTTAATATTATCTATTATTAATATATTATTTTTGGTATAAATATATTAATATTTGACTTTCATAACTTCTTTCTTAAAATATATAAAGATCAAAGTGCCAATTAAGGTTTCTTTTCTCTCTCTCTCTCTCTCACGCCAGTGACCCTTATAAATCTTCTTCAAATATATACAGCCTAAATTTGTTCAGGTTGAACTGTGTAATCCCTTGGCTTAACATATATATGTATATTCTAGGCCCGGTCGGCGTAATTCTTCGCTCTATATACTAATACACTTTGTGCCGCTTTATTTGGCAACAGTTGGCCCAGCTTACATAAGTCACTTAGTTTTCTGTTTTATGGCTCGTCTGCTTGTGCCTTTCTATGTGCTATGCCCGTGTGGCCTATCCTACTATTTAGCCTTGTGGTTTTCGCTTGAGTTTCGTGCAGAACTTTGCAAATGGTTAAAATGCGTCTTAAAATATATATATATTTTTTCTTTTTTTTTTTTTTGCGCCTCTGGTGTATTTAATTTGGTCGCAAATTGTGTTTTCCCCAGACGTTAAATGTCTCTTATTAGACTTGGAATTGTTTATCAAATCGTTTGGCCAAAACTTTTATTACAGTATATTAAAGTATTTCTCTAGCGTTAGATTGTGCCTGGAGTTTGCTTAGAAGGAAATGCCCGAGTCTTTTACGACTTTATTCCCAGGAGTGCGCCTCGAAGACATTGCTTGTCTTGGAATTTTTTCTCTTTGCGGGAGACTAACATTTTTATTTACTTTACTCATTTAGCTGAAAATAAAAAAAATGCTTAAAGAATGAAAATGTGTTCCGCTGTGAAGATGTGAAGAAGAAAATTCATAAAATTAGTAAACATTTGTATAGAGCTCTGCCTTAAGCACTGACTGCATAGGCTTGCATCAGCTGGAGATCCTAAGGCCATGTACATTTACTTTCGTTCAATTATTCTATACAATTGTACTTACAATTGTCGTAGCTACTTTTTGCTGGCTGAGCAAGGCCAGAGCGATCCATCTGGCCTACATCCCACCACATTAATTTTCATTACAAGCTGTGTTGCACCACAGCCCCTTCTCTGAGGATTTGTCAACTTCAATTAGAGCTCGAAAAAGGGCTGTTAGCCTGCTCTGGCCAGACGGACCTACATCAACATTGGACCATAGGCATGCGGTCCAAGGACAATCTGAATATATATATTTTGCTTTTTAATATTTTTGGTTTCGCCCATTCGAAAAGTCAACAAAAATGTCTGCTCAACCAAAAAAAAAAAAGGGAAACCAACTAATTAAAATGCTGGTGCTTGCTTCCAGCTTTTTTTTTACCAAGTTTTGTGAGACCGTAAAGCTGCTGAAAACTTTGTCTCCTTGCTTAAATAAAGTGAGCACAACTTTCACTACATTTTTGATTGCCCCAAAAAGTATGCTAGCCTCGGGTTTGACTTTTCTGCAAAATTGTCCGCTTGCCATAGCTTTGAAGCAAAGCTCAAAGCAGCCAAACAAAAAAAGGGCTTAACTGGGCTATAATTAAAGGTCGACCCTTTATTGCTTACGTTCCTTTAACACCAGTTCTTTTTGCTTCAACAACCGCTGCCACTTCGTATGTGTGTTAGATGCTCCAGAGGGCCATTAAAAGGCGCTCAAGTGTGGAGAGAGATATATATTTATGTGTGTATGTATGAAAAGGATTGTTCAACTTTTTGTACCATCAACTTTGCCCAGCTGATTAGACGGCTTTCTTGCCTGTAAACGTCCCGGCACTCGCATAAAATTGTTTCGTGCCTCGACTATATGAAAGTTAAATGATGTCTTCATGTCGTTTCGTTGCTCTAATGTGCTCAGGCATTATGTGAAAATTTGTTGTGATGTGTTAAGGGCGGAATAAATCATTTATACTGTTTGTTTTGGCATATACATTCATTTTCAGTTTATTTCTGAATTTATATCTAGAAAAATCTAGGATAAATATTTGTATTTATTTTGGATGTTCGTTAGTCTCTCGCCTATTTGTCTACTTTTGTTTGCTTCCCACATATTCTATACTAAATATTCTATTCATGTAAATTTATTTTATCATAAATTCTTTGTAATGTCTCGTGAATGCTTGTATTAAGTAACATTTACCTGCCAGCTACATGAAAAATAATATTTACTAATTAGTATTTTTTCCGAGTTATGAATTTTCCATGAACTCTTGGCAGTTCTATCCTGTAACATACGAAAAGTATTTTTAATTGATATGTTGGCTGTCAGATGTGTTTTCTTTTGCAAAAACATTTTAATTTGCAGGAATTGCATTTCATTTCATTTGAACTTTCTTTTGATCAGATCGAACACTTTGTGTGCCAGTTGGGAAAGCAGAAACACAAAACCAATTAAAAAATTTTAATTGCATGCGAAATCAGTGCCTGTCACACACATTTCAATCGACTAATGTGAATTGTATTTGCTCTTCTCGTTACAGTGTAGAAAAATGTAAAAAGTCGACTTAAACATAATATTTGTTTGCCTGCAAATTCTTTTCGATTTTAAGTTTAAGCGAAAACGAAACGGAAATATTTTAGAAAACGAACACAAATGCTAATTATATTCAACGGCTTATAGATTGCTATATAGTAGGAAACAATCGCAACGCGATAGGTAACATAAATAATATCGAAACAACGTAACGAACGTAAGTTTAGGAATATAGCTAATTTCGGGTGCGTATAACTCCATTAGAAGACGATTAGCATAGCCAACTAGTTAATGTAGAGTGACAGCAGGAAGCAGGAGTCCCAGCACTACTAATTCAATCAGACCCCTCTGAAAAGCCAACAAATAAAAATAAACGCGTCCAGCGCTCAGGCCAAGCGGGGCAGTGACAGTCGTGACACGGAACCAAACAGAATCGTTCCGCTGCTGGGGCTGCCACCCGCTCAACTAAGGCAAAGGACACGGCGGTCCGAACGCAAACTAACTAGAAAACTTTGTCAAACACTCGAGTAAAGCAGCAGCAAACGTGCGCGTGTGAAAGTTTATCTCGTTCTACAATTTGTGCGGATTCCAGAACTCAAACATAGATACGGGGAGAAAAAAACAGAGACACTCAGACGGACATAAAGAGCAAGTGCTTTAATTTGAACACGTTCACAGCAAAAGAGGCGCCGTAAGGTACGATAACCAGCTGCAAAATGTCCTCCTCCATGCCACTGACCATGGACCAGCGACGCTTGAATTGGCCAGCATTTCTGCTCTCGCTCCTACTGCTCCAGGCGACTGCGAATGCCATCGACTTGAGTCGCCTGTACGGGCACATGGCCAACCCCATACAGAAGCGTAGCGGTAAGCGCACTCATTTTCATTACATTTGTATGCACTATGCAAATAATTGCGTAATTTAGTATTGCAGCAGAAGTTGTCAAGGTCGTTTTTTGCATTGAATTGAATTTTAATTTCCGACTTTTCCGGTTATCTGGACTACGTGAATTTATTGATTATTATTTGTCTAGAAAAAGGGGGAGGCATAAGCACGCAGAATGTAAGCCATATTATTGTATATATATGCATATATATGGACTTCTTAACTTTCTTTCTTTATTCTCATGCCGTTTAAAATTCAGATGTATTAAAATTTGTTGATGGTTGTTTTACAAGCTATACTATAATATATATATATTTTCTCTCTATATATAGATATGTATATTCTCTAGCACTCAGCAGTAAAAGTTGCATACGTCTGCCTTTAATCCAATGTCTTATTTATATATAAATCAATAATCTATTGTGATATGAACGTCAGCCCATATAATCCTGTACTGTATTTTATATTGTAAGTGAGGCAGATTCAACTCATACAAAAGTCCATAATAAATGCATTTTATTTCTGGCAAATAGTTTGCAATACTTGAACTTTTGTTTAGAGAAAGGAAACCGCGCCTAAACAAACTTACGCTTAAGCCATTGTGTTTATTGAGGATTTAACTAGCCTTGAATAACAAACCCCTCCTTAAGGCAAAGTGTGAGTTTTGGGTTGTGTAGAATCCAATCTTAGTGACAGCTTTTTGTTTTCACGAGCTCGCACTAAAAGTTTTGCCCAATGGCTTCTCAGAGCAAAAGCTAGGGTATGCTCAAAGTCTTTTGTATTATTCAACTTAACCTTTGTCGACTTTTGCCTGGCCGAATGTGCAAATGGATTTGCATTTGCGTGCTTGCTTTGCAATTACACAAAAATTTACCGAGTTTTTCTACTGAAATGTTCATTTGCCTCCATTTAAATGCTTCGTGAATAATTTTTTTTAATTACCCTCGTTAAGTAGTGTTCGTGTTTTTAGCTTGGAATTTACCCATATTTTCTTCATATATGAGCCGTTTTTTATTATATAATTAAATTAACACCAGCCGGTCGAGCAATTTGATGCAGGCAAGCAAAGTCGCAAAGCTAGAGCCATTATATATATACACAGCAAAAGGGTTTTAAAGACTTTATTATTGTTGCAGCGCAGCCCAGTTTCTGTGAAATTGTATTAAAAATATTTATATTCTTACTTAATTAACTGTATGATAAACTTTTTCAATTATCATTGAGTTCATCAGCTGCAGATGTTCCGTCATGTTTTATTCATTCTTCATTTCCAAGTATTTGTATCATTTTTATACTCATTCACGAAAAAGCGAAAAGGTTTTTATTCAGCTGTAAATGTCAAATCAAAGGTTGAATGTCGAATGGCATCACAACAGCTGCAATTGCACAGAAGCATTCAATTTTGTTGTTGTGGTTGTTGTGGTTGTTGTTGCTGTGGTATTCAATATATTTTTCGCATTTCCGTAATGTCAGTTGCAGTTAACATAAATGTTATATTATTGTTAATATTTTGCGAGTGAAAATATCAAGTATACTCTTATTGCAGTTAAGGAATATCTGCACTTTCAACCCGTTTATATCGATAAATGGTTGGATGGAGGGACAGCGATATGATTATGTAATATTAATATGTTATTATTATATAATTATGCTGATGCAGGAATACATTTTATGTGATTGGGAATGCCTCCTTACATTACACTCTGATTTTCCAATTTCAATTATTATTATTATATATATATATATATATATATTTTATTTTTTTTGCAAAAATCAATTTTACTAGAGAAACATAATATACAATATATATATTTCTATTCATTCTTTTATATATATATTTTTTTTTTTTTCAAAATTTAACTTCACTAGAAAAACATAATTTTATTCTATTTATTTATTTATTTATTTTTTTTTTGTTTTTTTTTTTTTTTTTTACAAAAAACAATTTTACTAGAGAAACATAATATACAATATATATATTTCTATTAATTCTTTTATATATATATATATATTTTTTTTTTTTTTTTTCAAAATTTAACTTCCCTAGAAAAACATTATTTTATTTGATTTATTTTGTTATTTTATTTTTTTTTTGGAAAATTGTTGCCGAATAAATTTTGTACAAATCTCGATTTGCTGTTCATAAATTATTCAACTAAAATTTCTACTAAAATTATAATAGAATAAATCAGCACACATGTTGACATGAAACTTTTAATTAACAACATCAGGATTTCAGTTTAAGTACATCGGTTTATATATTTGAATATATTTTTATGTATTATGCAAAAATCTGTTTTCAAACGACAATTTAATTTAAAGTATCAGCAAATATTTTGCCAATTAGTAATTATTTTCCTATATTTGCAACTATTTAACAAACTATAAATTGGATTTCAGTTTGCAGCAATTAAAAACTCTTGCTGGCTTTAGTCAATATTTAAACAATAACTAAGTAAGTTCCCAGCTTGAGTTCTCTGCATTCTGTCAAAGTTTTTCGTTGTGTTTATGCTGAGCTTCAAGTGGCTGGATTCAGCTGCAGCTGCTGAGTCAACAAACAAACTGCACGTTCTAAGCTTATTGGGCAGGCAGCGGTGAAAGGACTTGCTTCGCTTTTCTTATCCTTTTCATTTTCTGGCTCCGCGCTCTGCTCAAAGGTGTCCATCACTCGGCCATTCATTGTCGGTCGCTTTTGTGATTGTGGCATTTGGCTTTGGCTGCTTTTATGACTGCCGTCGACTTGGTCATAATTTTGTTTTTTTTTCCCCCCCTGAACGCTGGCAGTTAATAATTGTGCAACGGGTCTGAGCTGGTTGCAACAAAAGCTCAGGACATTACAAAGCACCGCCTGTCACTTGGCAAGGTTTTCTTTTATTTTTTTTTTACCCCTGACTTCCTTTATTCGACGCTCGTTGTGCTATAGAGACTACGATTTAAGTGGTTCCCTGTGTGTGTTGTGGTTGAATGTCGGTGTGTGTTCGTGAATATTTATGTATGTATATGTGCCCGTGTAATTTAAGTGCTCTTGATTGAAAAGAGCCTCAAATCGTTATTAAGTACCATTTAAACTGAAAGGGCGAACCACTTGAATTTGATTTAGCGCACGATATTCAATCAAATAAGGCTAATGTTTCAATGGCATTTCACCAGCAATTAAATGAATATTAGCCACATCTATTTATACACTCATATATTGCAATTGGGTTGCCCTTTATACTGGATTAATATTTTCTAGAATTTATTTATTTATTTATTTGTAGAGAATTAAGTAAGCCTTGTCAGAGTCGCTTCGACTGCTTGGATAAACTTAACTTTCGCAGGGTATAAGAATCATGGAAAGGTCAACTGCTAATGCTCGAACCACAATAGATAAAACAGAAATAAATACGCCAAGCAGTCGTAAACGAAGTTCTAATGGCGGCTCAATCCTTTGACGCCTCCCACCTATGAGAAATCCATTAAAACTTTTGCTGCACGAACTCCGTTCACGGTTTCGCTTATTTATACTTAATGAGCCACGTAGCGAACAACTTGGCGAACAACGCAAAAGACAAGAGAACCTAAAAATACAAAAATAGAAAAAGGCGAAAACACAAAAAGCAAAAGTGGGCGTCGTGGAAAATTAATTTCATAGCATTAGCAGAAAAAAAGCTGAGCATAGTGAAAGTTTCAGCTGGTCAGGGATTGCGCGCTCCTGCGAAGCACACGAATAAGCAACCTGAAGTTTTTAATAAAATTAGGAGGTCTGTGTAAGTGAGCGAGACCGAAATAGGAGCAACAAGAGAAACTAATAAACTTGATGGTTATTACGAGTCAGTCGAGGCAGGCAGGAAATTGCAGCTCAGCAGAACTCCGAGTTCAAAATGTTGGCCATAATGCGAACGTAATCACGATTTTGGTTTCTTTCTCATTTCGGGCACTCTGCTGTTGTCTTTTTGGTGGGCCATCCATAGAGACTACATACATGTACATGGCAGGCAACTGCAGCTGCGCTTGCCAGCAATCACGTTTATGGCGAAATGAGCTTGAATGGCAGCACGAAATGTTGCAAGCCAATATTTCTCTCAATGGGCGGGCAGTGGCAGGTCGCGTTCGGGAATGTTTTATTTGCGTTCGCTTATGCATTTGCATGTGCGGCACGCTCCAGCGAACGTCTCTGAGTATGCTACGTTTTGTTTGCCATTTGTTGCCGCTTTGGTTTTCCGAGTGCACTCGAGTGGCAATACACGCACTCACACACTCACACACCCACACACAATGGCACTCCCACACAATCATACACACTGAATTACATGCTCAAGTTACATTCATACGAAGCCCACTTTGTCCACTTTGTTCCTCAATGGAAGTAAATTAAGGCCTGCATAATTAAAAACGTAATTTCCACGTAATTTGTGGGGCGACTCCATGGACGAGCTACCACTAACTGAATGAGAGTGCGTGAATAATCGAGCAGTCCTAAAGAGCTAAACAAATTAACCGACCTGCCTACAAACAGCTAGCTAAGTGAAACTTGTATCTAAATAAAGTACTTTAATTTTTAGAATAATTGCATAAAATATTTTAAATATCTCTAATATTTTAGAAGAAGCCTTGAAATGATGGGGAAATTCGAATAAAGTAATTAAAAACAAAGTAATTAAAAGTAATTAAAAACACTCCAGAGAAGTCTATAGTAATTACATAAAATATTTAAAATATCTCAAATGTATGAGACAAGTATTAAAAAAATTGACAATCAAAATAGAATATTACTTTTAAATCTATTTAGATGGCATTTAGAAAATGACAGTTCGATTCAGTGACCTCGATTCACAAGCGAAATGCAATATAATCTATACTAATAACTAAAGCAAAACTTAAAATAAACAAATATCTTCAATTGTTCAGCACAATTGTCAATGCAAATACAAAATATAGAGATCAGTGTAATAAAATTTCATTCTTGCATCCTTTTCGGCACAAAATGCACAACTTTGTAGAATAAATATTATTTTATTGCCAAAGAGCAAACTTTTGCCGCAAACAGCTCAATAAGCTGTGTGTGTGTGTGTGTGTGTGTGTGTGTGTACAGTCTGCCATAAATAAGTGTGTACAATATGAATTGTGCTCTAAACGAGAGAGAATACCTAGTAAGCATTTCAGAAATATGACTACATATAATAGCCATTTGTAAGCAATTTGCCAATGCCATAAAGTTGCAGCCGAGCTGGAAATATATCAAAAGTGCGATAAATTTAATTATGTCGACAGTTTAATTATACGAGGCCGGGTCTGTGATTTGCTGTTTGCCAGGCAACTCTGTGAAAACTGGGCCATTCATATGCAAATCTATGAATTTATTAGATATGTGCTCGCAAATTGCCTGGCATGGGCTCAGCTCGACGCTGTCGGTCAGTTTCATTACGCATACGCCGCGTGAACGCAGCCAAACTGAAAACAATCGAAAACAGGGTCATGGATTTGCTGGCTCATGCCAATTAAATACGGACGACTCAATAATTTACGAACAATTATTTGCATATTCACAAAAGTCCTCTTAAAGAGATTTCAATTGAGAATTAGTCTCCTCTAATTGGCCCTCCATTGGCTCACTTTATATATGTATTTATATGCTTTATGTATATGCTTTAGAAACATTTGAATGATTGGCTTCATTGCCGCTCAGCTGAGCCATAGCGAGACGCCTACAAACTTAAGGCTTTGATAACTTTTCCTCTCGATTAATTAATTAAATCGTCTGTTCGCAGCAAATTGATTCCAGGAAGCTTAGAGCTTGAAGCTACATTTCCCTTTAGAGCTGTATAGTATTACAAAAGTCAAGTATGATATTAATTAAAATCAAATTGAGGAGTTACTTGTAAAAGCACTTGATACTTTTGTTACATGAAAGGTGATTTGCTGAGTCCTTAAAGTTGCAGCCATGCGCTGGCTGCGTTAAGTTGACATGCATATACATATATGAAGTGGATATGCTTGCCTTACGTATCAGTTTTGATGCTGTTGTTAGTTAAGTCAAGAATGTGTTAGTTGAATACAAATATTGCTTGTTATCAGTGTTCATACTTCGTAGATATACAATAGAGTCCGGTTATAACGACACTCAATGAACCGAAGTTATACCCGAAAGACGCTAAAACTATTTAAGATTGTTTATATGTTTATGCTTGTCTAAGGACCAGATTTTTCGTCGCAATAACCATACGGATGCTATAAGTGGAGTCGTTATAACCGGATTTTACTTTACATGATTCTATTTCACCTCCTCAAATATTTTGCTTGGTGATCCACAGACTGACACAACAGTTATATTACATTATGCATTCAAACATACAAACATATATTACATATATAGATATAGACATATATACACAACAACAAAAGCTACCATTCGATTGGCTTTAGTATAGCTGAATTAATTGATTTTTGCTGGTTTTAATGCACATTTTTGGCAAATAAGACAATTATACAATTAGAAAATAAAATCAACACTAGACTACATAGACTTGCTTTACATACGACGACATTGTATCGCCGTGGATGCTAAAGGTCAATTTAATCGATTAATCGATTGCTCTTGGCGCTGCTAAAATCGATGCGTATTTTCAGCATTACTCAGCGTATATTTTTAAATGTCCCGACGCGGCCAAGTCTGAGGTCCTTTCCTCCTATTTAAGTATTCACATTATGCATACTTTTATGCCTTGTATAACAGTAATGAGCGCGAGACGCGAGACGCGCCGCGTAAGGGTAAGGCAGGGACAGCCAGCTATAACTAAGTAAATGCCTGAATATATGTATGTATGTATATTCAGCTTACTTTGCACAATGCCCCGCTTTTATGGCGTAATATTATTTGACGCGGGTCTATGGGTCATCAAAGAGCAAAGTTGCTGCTCTACATGCATTCAGCCATTCGACAAATAGCATGGGTGCGTTATACGTATATTTTTTACGGCTTGTCAATTTTACGGGCTGTCGACAGCGACTCGAGTAAAAGTGTTTTTCCGCTTCGCGTTGCCTTTACACACAAACACACATATATATATGTATAGGTATGTTTATATATATTGTATATATACATTTTCCTTTTTGCTCGCTGCGCTCCCTCTTCTGCCATCCATTCATTATTTGTGGGTACTTACAGTGCGCACTAGAGCTATAAATGTTTTGCCGAGCACAAAAGAGAGAGAGAGAGGGAAAAACTAACGTATTGAATATGTAAAAAAAAAAAAAAAAAAAAACAGGTATGGCAACAGTCAGGAAGTCAGTTTGGCGGAAAAGGTCAGCCATTGAGGGCCTTCATGCATTGCTCATACGCCACGTGGTGTGCACAGAGCTAGCACCGTGTGGAACATCACTCCTTCATTTAGCCAAAGTGACTGGGAATGCGAATAGGTAATCCTGACAGACAAACAACTGTCACGCGGGAAGGCGTGGCTTATTGATCGGTGGACGTGGCTTTAAAGACTAACATCTGTAGTAAAAGGGCAATTTAAATGGTTTGCTTTAACTACAATTCTTATATTATATATAAATTAGGATTGATTGATGAATTTGTCGGACAAAACAATTTATTTAAATGAGATCTAAGCTGAAATTTTTCAAGCATTCACCACTCGACTGTTGACATTTGTCATTTTGCCTTTTTATAATAGTTTAGCTCTCTGTGCCTCGTATATTTTTATATAAGTCTCTAGAGTCGCTAAGGACGATCCAGCTTTCATCGTGCATACTTTTAGGCAGTTGACAGAAAAATATTTTTAGAATGGCAGCGAGCACATATAAAATCCAATTTCAAAGCTGAGTAGTATATGGAAATAATTCGTAAACAGGCTGACTGCAGAAGCCCAGCCAAGCCCAGCCATACAGTGCTCTGCCAACGACATAAAGGATAAGGCAAACTTTTGCTTATGGCCCCCTCGATATAGTTGCAGATGCGGACTCGCATTCGCTGAGCGCATTTACATTTACACTAAAAATCCACTTGTGACTTTTCTGCAGCCACCCGAGCATGGGGCATCCTTGGCCAGCATCTTCAGTTGGCTGTTGTTGCTGTGGCTTTGCGGCTGCGACTGACTGCAGCTGGCTTTGAATATCCAATTTGGTTGCGAGCATTAAAAGCCATTCAATGTATATGTGGCCCGCGTTGAAATGCCATAATATTTTATATTCAATAACATAGGTGCTGCAGTTCACTCTGAATTTCCACATATTTTCCTTGTACTCGTGTGTGTGTGTGTTTCTGTAAATTGATTTGCCTAGCCTAAAACCTGTTTACCTTTATTTTATGTGCAATAAAATCTGTTTTGGCAACTTTTGCTCTAATGAATTTTCTGACGCCCGAGGCCAACACTTTGAAACTTTATATATTTTCTGCATATATAAGCTACAGGCTTATCATCATAAAAAAAAAACTTTAAAGTCAGCTCATACACATTCACTTCAGTCGCATCTTTAAATAAAACTCTAGTCTATGGCTCAGACAGCATCAATTCAGTTTGCATAAGGATATTCAATTTTCCTTTCGACAATTAATATGCAAATTGATGTACTTTTGCTGCTGTTATTAACCCATTTACGATGAACAACATATTTGCATATTTAATTATCCATTTGCATTGTAAGTGGCCAATAAATAAATGAACCATTCATAACATTTTCATTTCGGCAAATAGTAAAATGTTGCGGCTTCTGCGGTTTATCAAAAAATGCCAAAAATAAATTATCATGCTTTCCGGCAATTATATGCAGCACGCATGATTGGGGATAGTGTGGCTTCAACCACAAATCACATTTAAATTGGCAGCTCAACGGCTGACAGGTGCAAGGACACATGCGGGCTAGCCTTGGACTTGAATTCGTTGCGACTCGATGTGCAGCCTTGGCTGGCCAGATTGACAGCCAGTGACAAATTGTATCAATCGTTGTGGCTTTCCATGTCTGAGGCTCTCATTTTGCATGCCACCTGGCCTCGCTTCGATTGGCGGAAAGCATCTATAACCGCAACGAAAAAAGTCCCAATTCGATAGCCATGAAATGATTTATATTCATGTGGAGTTAAGAGCAAAAGGATTTTGGATAAGGAATACGCTGCGGCTTTAAAAATATTGAACATTTGAATTTAATAATATAAAAGCAAAAAGCTCAGCCTTAGCTCGAGCATCGTTACACAATGAAATAAATATTCAGAAATATTTAATTCAGGTACTGCAACAATTTAAGTACTGAATTTTTCTGCTCTTTGCGCAAGCATTCCATTTATATAGCAAGCACCTGTTATTACTGTTACTAATAACAGCATTGAGAGCTTGGGCAAACAGCTAGAAAATAACATATGTAATACTTATTTTAAAGCTCAAATTGCCAGAGCTGAATGAATGCATGAACCCAGTGCAATTAGTTCACAGCAAAGTAGTTTTGGGGGTACACTTTTGGCAGAGAACTCATCATGTAGCCCGTTTGAAATCTGAATAAGCCAGGATCAAAGCACTGTTGAGTACTTGGAGTACGAGTGCGAGGTAAATGACTGCAGTTTGCAATTTCAGCAACGGGCGCTGCAAGGGCAACCTTGAGTTACTGTGGAAATGCCGTACTCGAGCTGGGGCCCTAGTTTCAACAGCAGCAGCAGCTGTTGAACGGCTTGTGGCTTTGATGAAGTGTGTTAGGACGTGTGCATAGCTGAGCAGAGCAACACGTCTAACTTGTATGGCATTATGGCGTGCTGCACACTTCATAGTAACTTGGTATCAAATTGCAGATGCTCAAGCATCAGGAAAGCATGAAAGACGTACGAGTTACAGTTACAGCTAGATTATATCAGATAATCTAAGGTTGGCGAGTGAAATTAGGTCTTCCGCTTTACTTCAGTTAGTCCTTCATATTAAATCAACATAAATAATTGCATTTGCAGATCTGAAGGACTTGAATATCGCATTTTTATTCCGCTTCAAGTCGGGCCTAAAGAAAAAGTCATTGATTTGAAAGAGTACATAGAATTTTTAATGATACTGATGATTTCCCAATTAAATCCCTTTTTGGTAAAAATTAGTGCATATTTTGTTGACGGTTTATTGGTCCTCTTCCTTGGGTGGCTCGGCAGCTGGTTCGGTCTCAGCTGGAGGTGGAGGCTCTGTTGGCTCTTCTTCATCCTCCTTGGGCAGGAGGCCCACGTTCTTGCCACCTAAAGCCAATTGTGCTTCCGGTGAGAATTCCTCCTCCTCCTCGGCCTCTTCGCCATCGCCGCCATCTGCGCCGATTGGCTCTGGGGGCAGCCAGCAAGAGCCCTTGACCAAACGCTGTTCGATCTCGGCGATTTCGTTCTTGTAATACTGATTGAAATCGGGACGATCCCAGATACTCTTGACCCATTGCAGATTGAAGTCCATCTTGGTGCAGCAACAGAACTTGCGCGACTTGTGGCACTTGGGGCACTTGGCGGACGGGCGAGCGGGATGGGTGTACGATTGCTTCCGCTTCTTCTTGCAGCAATACGGGCACACGTGCTTCGGCTTGCGTTTGGTGCTGCACGGCACCGGCTCCTTGGCATAGACAAGATGTCCACGCTTCTTGGCGCAGAAGCAACAGTTACAATCATCACCCTCCGGCTGGCGCTTGCGTGTCTGCATGCGATCGTAGAACTTCTTGTAGACGATCTTGATCTTGGCCTCGTACGCCATCTGCTCATTGCAGGACAGGCCGTCGAAGCGTGCATAGCTCTCGGCCGTCTTACGCGCCGCATGCACCCACACGCACTCGTCATTGTAGCTGGGCCTGCCCTGATCATCGTAGGTCAGCTCCTGCTTGGGCTCGTAGTAGAAGGCCTTGAAGCCGCGCTTGATGATGTTGTAGGCGAGGTGGGCCTCCACCTTGTTCATCAATGACTTTTTGCCCAGCTCGTGGAAGATGTCCTCCTTTCGTAGCCGTTTCTTGGGCACCGTGTCAATGCAGTAGCACACCTGATCGTAGTGCAGAAAGGCGTACGTTATAATGTCAACTGTGGACTTGGCCTTGCATTCGTGCAGGCCGCAAATGATCATTATTTGCGACAACGAATTGGCCAAGTCGAGCACATTCTCCAAAAATATCGATGAGGCATTCACTTCACCCAAGCACTTGCATTGCGTGTGCTGGTCTATGATGCCCAGCGGGGCATGCCGCTGGCACTCCTTGTGCTGGCAATTGTTCCGGCACCGGAAGTCCGGCATAGCATGATGAGCCTGCATCGCGACTGACTGACACAAAACTTCAGAAATCTATACACAAAAAAAAAAAACTATTTTGATATTTTTTATTTGATTTTGTAAGTTTTTTATATTTCGAGACTGGCCAAACGAGAATAACACATTTTACAACATATTCCAAACTCCAATGCTTCGATGTCCCAATGACAGTAAACACATAATATGCTTTGTGAAGTTGATGGAATGGACCTAGAGTTGTTAGAGTATTAGTGAATATTTTTTTTAGATTATTTAAGTAAATTATCCATACCTAATCAATAATATTTTTCGACTTACTTCAAATCTGCGAGTGTTTAAAATATCTATTATTGTTTCAGTTAGATCAAATTGTATATGTATATTAATATTTATTATTTTTTGTATATTATTTTTTGACATTTAAATATTGAAACTTGGAAAGAAATCTAAAACCTCAATGTCTTATTATTAGTTAAAGTTAAATATGCCATATTTATATATTTTATGTAAATTTATGCAGTTGAATATAGAAGAGAGTGAAGGAGAGAGACACAGAGACAGAAACAGTGATAGGATGGACTCCCTTTCTCTTTAGGAGAGGGAGAGACATAAAGTGAGCGGGAGAGAGAGACTCAGACGGAGACACAGAGAGTGAGAGGGACAGAAATCTTCGGATTCTTCGACCATATTGTAAAAGGCTATTTAATACTCAATTGTATGGACGCCTTTCTTTGCTTTGCATTATCTATGCATTTGAAAAGGATTCTGGAATATTATATCACATGGCAACAAAATTCCAGCTACATGTACAATAATCAAATTTGTAAACGAGCGATAAGCGCAAAGACAAATCGTTTGTATGCGCAGCAGCTTGGACACTTGGACCACTCGCTCTTGGATTGATGGCGCTCACGCTGCGGGCATTTGTTAATGCTAATGACGCCATTGACTCAACCAAGGTTGTTGGCTGGTGGCTGGTGGCTGGGGCGGTGGACGTACCCAATGGGTTTGTCTGGCGAGTGGCCTTTTGCATAATGGATGGAATATTTTGAAAGAAAAGGGCACAATATTCATAATCCATGAGTTGTTGTTCCCCAGGCATGTCGCATACTTCACGCTGCTTTTTAGGTAATCTTCAATTCATTCGACAGGGGAGCATCAACAAGCAATCGAAAATCCATATAGGTTGGCACGAGTCACAACTTTTGCCCACACATTTTTCTGGCCAGAGCACAGCAGAGGCATATAATATAATCAAATACGTTTCTAAAACAGAAACGCTGACAAGTGCCATCTATCGACCGCCCGCCGACCAATCCGATGGGACACACAAACCAAACAGATGAGCGATAAAGTTGTCATTACTCATGTCGTGTGCTCTGTGTATTTAGCCGTGGCCGAGGCTGACCCTGAACGGCTTAGCGGGTAAAACGAAAAGCCCACAAGAATATAAAGAAAAACAAAAATGTATTACGCCAAATTTCATGGCTACATCAAATAAGTTAAACAAACATATGTGTGTCTCTTTGGATTTTCAATATGATGACATTAGCCTTTGTTTGTTTTTGTAATACAAAATGTATCCAGGGAGATCCTTGCTAAGTGTGCCTTGTCTATGCCTTCTATGCTTGTGCATATGGGTAAACTGAGGTGGAGCAGAGACTTTATCCTACCTAATTCTGGCTCTTATCTGACATGTATTGAAATGGAAATGTCACTGAGCCTCCATTAGGCTTGTCAATTAAACGAATTACCTGAAACTCTGCAGGCATTCAAAATCCAATATGAATTTAAATAAAGCGTGCGAATGTCAAATACAAATTCCAGTGTCAAAATTGTCTCATTTATATTCATCTTGGCCATAAAACTGTGCTCACTCACTTAATGTATGCAAATCCGCGCTGACTTATATTTATTATAACACACCCACACACACACACTCACCCACACATAGAGACCAGCAACAATAGCGGAACTCGAACGTAAAAACAAATACTAAAAGGGCAGCGAAAACTTTTTCGATTTCGTGGGTAAATTATTCGGCTGCGTTGGCATTATAAACAACATTTGACAGAAATTATAAGAAGTTGGCCCCAAAAACTTTTCAAGTACAAAAGGACACAACAGGCTTCAATGCGAAGCTCATGGGCGGACAGCAGCGTTAAATTATGCAAAATAATGCTAATGGGACTGAGTCAAATGTCGGGGCATATGAAAAGTGCAAGGAGAACTCCCACCTGCTGCTGTGTGAATCAAATTAATATGCTCGCTGAGTGACATACATTTCAATATAGATCCAGGGGCGAACTGAAAGCAATTTACGCACACGGGGCGTATGCGTAATGAGCGTGAACGCGTGCGCAATTTATGAATAATTGAATGCGAAATGGTATCAGCAGAGCAGCAGGAGCAGCAGGACTAGCAGCAGCAACTGGCATACTGCGAACTCCATAGAAAAGACCTTCCAACGAGCCACTCTCAACTGCCAGTTGACAATTTCACCTAATGTGCCGGGCGAATTTGCATACGATACGCCAGCGACGAGCCGCGGCACATGCTACTCATCATCATTATTTAAAATAAACATTAAGCTACGCTTTGCAGTCATTTATCACATTTGCAGATTTATGTGTGCTGGCTGCCGTTGGCTGTTTGCATGTTGTAAAGTTGTTTGATTTCAACCAGCGCCAGTTGCGTGCACGCCGATACCCTATAAAAAGAGTAGCGTGTTTGAGTAGGTGTTAAGCGATGGACGAGTTGGCCAATCGAAGACTTTTACGAAAGACAACTAGCTGCAAGTGCAAAATATAGATATGCCGGCTATACTCGAGTGTTTAAATAGATGAAATGCATATACAAAATCTCTGTTTGTGGTCCACACAGAGCATGCTGTGCAGGGCAATTATCATGTCATATATATATATATACCATGAGCCCATATAACCACAAAAGCTTCACAGAAATTTATTTTTACTTAGCCTTTGTTACGGGCATTTGTGGTCTGCGCTGAGATATTAAAAGTTTTATGCGTAGGATTTGAAGGGATTAAAAGAATGAACAATCATTCAAATCGTTAAGCTCTCTACTCAAGCTGCAAACTTGCATTCAGTTTATTATATATACATGCATCCTTTAAAGCAATTTCTCAATTCATTTACTCAAGATTATTGCAAATACCCCCTGTCAATATCTGTTCATAAATAGACTCAATTATATTTCAAATTTGATAGATATATTATAATCAAGTAAATATTTAATTGATTTATGAATTATTAACATGGAGATTAATAATTTCTTCAAAATTTAATTTAAAGTATTAAATACTCATAAAGATAATCTTAAGCTCAGTATGTCAAAATCTGTTTATAAATAAAAGTAAATATATTTTAAATCTGAGAAATATATTAAATATTTATAAATATATTTTTATTTAATATATATATTATATTTATTTTGCATATGAATATTAATAATAAATATATATGAATAAGGTTTTTAATATCTTGTATTAATATACGCATTATTGTAAATACTCTACATATATTAAAATCTGTTTATAAATAAAAGCAAATATATTTTTAATTCAATATATGATGTATGTATGTATGATAAGCAAGTAGTTATTCAATTTATTTATTTTATATTTGTATGTATATTTTAATATATATCATGAATCATAAAGTACTCATCAAAATGATATATATAAATAATATAATGTAAATTAGAATTTGTTTATAAATAACAGCACAAATATTTTAAGTCTTTCATATGCAATTTATTGGTTTTAAATTTGAATATTTTCATGCTAAAATGCTCTTCAATAACTCACAAACTTTTATGATCAGCTGGTGCATAATCTCTCTAGTCGAGCACTCCCTTATGGTTTGTCATTTTAAAAAATTCCTTCACTTTATTCCTGCCAACATTGCAAACAGCAGCAAATATTATGAAATCTGATTCTGAATTTCTGATTTGCTTTCTCGGAATTGGCTTCGGCTGCTTAATATCAAATGGCGCCTGGCCAGCAGCACCTGTGCACTTCAGTATCATTCACACACCTGCCGCCCGCACTGCTGCTGCCGCTGCCCACGCTGGCGCCCACGCTCATTCCACACGATTGAGTTTTATTGTTGGCGAAAGCCAATACGCCCGCTACGAATGCAAAGCTTTAGCACCGCCAACAGCCAACTACAGTTGGCCATTTTGTCTGTCGAAGATTTATGTGCAATTGCTGAAGCTTTATGTGCCTCGCAGTATTGCGCTGGCCGTGCTTTAAGAATGACTACACACATACACACATGCATATGTGTGTGTATCACTATCTACTATACCATGCACGTCGTATTGGCCTGCCCTGGGCTCCAGTCTGTGTCGACTCCCCTCGCTCTATGGATATGCCATGATTAGTGCAGGCAATGATTTAAGTTTCTACGTGTGCGGGCGGATCTTTTATGACTTTTGCTATGGCAACACGTCGCTGACAGCTTAAGCGGTTTCATGCCAAGGGATGAAACGGAATTTAGCCGAGTTTGTAACGCACTTGGCTCCACCATGTGCTCCTCCGCTGAATGCTGTGGTTAAAGGGCTTTACTCTTTTTTATTTTTATTAGATTCTGTTGCACTCGTGCTGGATTTTTCACCCACCTACAGATTTGCATAAGCATTCCCGCTAGGAAGCAACAGCAACAGCAGCTCTGCTCTTGGTTGCCCATAATCCATGGAGCTCCTACTATATACTATGTACAAGATTTCGAATTATTAAAGGTAAAACCAAAAGCTCTGCATAAGTTGTTGGTTCACTTGCTCGCGTCTGAGACCCTAATTAGCCCCCAGCTAACATTTGCTGCGAAACGACTTTTAAGACTTGTGCGCACAAATCTCACTTGTATTGATTTTTAATTATCTCCAGTTGGCCCCTATACCGTTATAGTTGTTGGCTTAAGCCCCAGCAGGAGCCGTCCGGCTTTAATGTCAAATCAATACAACTTTGTGGCTTTGGCTAACCTCAATAATCCTCAATGACAAATGGCCACACATTGACATTGGCAACTGGGCCTGCGGGCAACCTTTGACCTATCGGGCACTTAGTTGAGCCCCCGCTGCCAATCATGGGCTATCAGCTGGGCCAATTAAATGCATGCAAAAACGCATATTAAACCGGGGTCCACTCCAATCCAACACACATTAACGTCCAATTCAGATTCAATTCATGTAAACTGATTGACAGATGGGCCTGCCTAAGCGAGTCGCGGTAATTGTCTGCTTGATGTTAACTAATCGATCCATTCCACACAATAAGAATGATGTGCAAAATAGCTACTGCTTAATGCGATTGATATGATAAAAACACGAGCTGAAAATCTCTCTGCGAGTCTCGGCCAGCCACGTGGCACGCAATCCCCTTCATTGCCGCCGGTCATACTCGGCGTTTGCGTTTCCAGTGTGGGCGTTGTTTCATTTGTCGATAATGTGGGCGTGTCTGCATTGCTGTGTAACGCTGTTGCGTAGCCCTTCTCAATTGATTGATCGATTTGCTGAATTCGTCATAAATAATGGAACGCATCCCAAGTAGCGATATATTAAGAGAGAACATCCCCGAGCCTGGACAGTCGAGCAGCTGTGCCTAAATGATTGAATATAATGGAGCAAATATTTGATTAAGCGCAACAACGTCAAGTACATGCGGGCAAGCTCAGCGATGGGCCTTAAAATATTGCTTAAAACTAGTTCATATACGTTTTACAGTTTAAGGATTACATCAAATGAGATCTAGCTGCTCATTTATGTTTCTTTTTATAGTAAAGTTATTCCTGTTGCTTGTCTATAAACAGATATCATTTAATTATTTATATTTTGATTTTGCCTTTGCCATTGCCTTGCCAGTGCCTATAAATATTTGAAACCCCATTAAAGCTTGACCTACGAGGGGGGCTAATTAAGTATCCGCAAGCCTTGTAAGCTGAAATCAGAGAATCAGGGAAAGGTCAAGATAATATTGATATATTTTAATATATTTGTGTAGTGTTTTAATTTAAAGTCTTTAACACATTAAATAAGGCATAATAATATTTTTATTTTATTTTTTAAATTTATTTAAATTGAACAGATTTTTCTAATAAAATATTTATATACTTGTTTCGGTGGTGCTTCAATATAAAATAAAGTCTTACATTAATTTTGTAAAGCATAAAAAGAGTTTTCTATCATATGCATTTAATATAAGATAAAGTCTTATACTAATATTACTATTTTTTAAATTTATTTAAATTGTATAGAATTTCCATTATTAATGCTTAAAAAGGGAATATAAAAACTCATTAAGCATCCCCCTAAAAGGCTTTTCCACTCTTGGCCTATGCATACCATATTGAGCTTCCTCATTTCAGCTCACAAATATGTACTTGGTTATTTCAGCCATATTTGGATTACATATTATATATGCTCATATACTATGCTTAAACAACTGAATGTCCTGTGCGTACTCTGCCTAATATTGAAACCACCTTCGCAGGCCAGACACCTGCTGTATGCTTACCTTTTTTTTTTGTGCCATCGTCGATTCAGTGGTGTTTGGCATACGCACACAGGTGGTGCCTAGCTCTCTGGGCTGCCGCACGCAAACAGCGGCGCTGAGGCTTAATCCAGTATCTCAGTTGGATACGGTGCGGTGCGTCGGCAAATTGGAGTCGTTATCAGCACCCAATGCATTCGCACGCGCACACACACGATTTGAAATAAATAATTTATCAACTGCTGTTTGTTCTATTGCCCGACTCCACCTGTTCCACCTGTTCGCAGCGACTGACTGGTTGTTGCTTGTTTATGCTCGGCTTTAATTTACATATTCACATGCGGCCCTTTTTTCCCGTGGCTGTTGCTCTTGTTGCTGTTGTTGTTGTTGTAGTACCGTGTGGAACCAGCCCGAGCATTAGCTCCATCATGAGAGACCGAGAAAATTGCGACGCGTTAAGCCTCCAAAGCGAAAGTGCCGAGTTTTATGGGCATGGGTGTCTGTGTCTGTGTCTCTGCAGCTGGAATGAGGGATGAGGGTCGACAGTTGGGCCTCAAATTTTGCTGAGCAAAAAAAAAAAAAGAGTGAAAGATTTTTAAAACAACATCCAGGGAATCGTTGGCAGGTTGATGCGAGCAGTAACAAAATTCGTCCCCTTATCCGCAAATCGTTTGACGAAATATTAAATAAAGAAATTGTTTAGAGTTTTCATTAAAGTTTTCTTCTGTTAGCAATATAATGTTTACCTTTGCCAAATGGGGCAACCACAGGCGAACATCATCCAGCTGCTATTAAATGTCAAAGAGTCAAAGCATTTCATTATTGTGCTTGAAATGCGCTAAGCCAAACTAAGCTCCTGGCAAATGGCTGACTGACTGACAATCTCACAGGGCATTTGTAATTTGGTTATTGGAGCGTGTGATTACGCCCAGCTGCCTGTGAGCAGAAGTTGAGCAACTTTTTTAGCTTTTAGCCATAATGACGGGGCGCTTTGGGGAATACGGCTGGAGTGCCAAGTATGGCTCATTGAAGACATGGCGTATACTTAATATTTGATGTCGATTTCGCGTAAATCAATTTAGTCATATCACAGCCATTCAAAGTCCGACTAAACTTAAATATGGCAAGGTGATAGTGACAGCTGCGCTAATCGAAATGGATGTCTCTCTCTCGTTTAGCAATTACAACAAACAACAACAACAACAACAGCGGGGACTTAATGTGCTTTCAATTAAAGGCCCAACTTGAGCGTATGAGTGTGTGTTAGTGTGTGTGTGTGTGTGTGATGTTATATTTGCCTTGCTTTTACTTAGCTGGAAAACGAAACATTTTTCATGATTACAGCTCATTGGTTGCGGGTCTGCAGCTAATGTTTTGTCATTTGGGACGGTCGGGAATTCCTCGCTTTTGATAAAGACAACAAAGAATGAAAATAATGAGTGATACTCTATAATACAGTTAATGATATGGTATATGGATAAGTAACAAGCCAAGTTCGTAACAATAGTTTGATGATAGCTACAACTGCTGAAAGCATTAGCAAGTTCTCTGAAATGAATGTTTGGCCTTTGGCAACATTTGGCTAAGATGAAAAGCCGATTCATATTATTGGAATTTTAAATTTGAGCTGTGACTAATTCTGGTTTTAATCTAAAAGTCCTGAAGCCATCTCCAAGTCATGTTTGCTGACTTATTATTCGAGCTTGGATTTGTGACACAACACATTTCATTAGTTTGTATTTTATATTATATATTTAAGTATTCACAAATGCTCGTGAACAATAAATATTTCATTTATTTATTTAGATAGATACTCCAGCTTGAGCTGAATGTAAAATGAGTTTTTATCACTGTTGATGTTCAATAATTAATTGAAAATAAATTTGCCTTGCTGCATATACATACATATATACATATTCATACATATATATATATTTAAGGCAATCAAGTTTTATTGTCGATGAAATTAAAAGCAGCTTAGGTTTCGTCTGCTGTCTTATATTTTAATTGTCGCCACTTAAACGATATTAAGACATTATGATGGTGATGAAAGGAAAAGGACATTAGCGCCAGGGCGACCGCGTTTAAATGTGTGCCTGGGACTTGGACTGGGCGTGGGCGTGGGCGTGGGCGTGGGGTCGCTTTCATTTGAAATGCACCCCAGGCTGTTATTATTATCATTTCTGCACGTCTTCGGTCATGTCGTGACCGCGTTCTGGTCTCGCTTAATTGTCACATTTTGCACGACAGCAGCAGCTCAAGTGTTAATTATTTAAGAATTCTATTTCTTTTTCCTTTTCTTTGCCTTTTACTTTTACCTTTCCTTTAGCACTTCCACTACCATTTCCATTTCCACAACTGTTGCAACGTCAAGTGCAAGGTCACTTGGCAAGTGACGCAAGTGAAGGCAGCCGCTGGCAATTAAGTTCGCCCCACAATTGTGTCACTTGGACAAGGACCTTGATGAGTTGTCGGCTCGACCGCAGAGAGGCTTTGACATTTTGCATACAAATGCCTCGGCCGAGCTACACTCTTTGAATGGAATCATTTGTTTCCTTAGTCGGTCAAGGTGCAAAGCAGCGAAAGATAAGCTGAACAGCGTGAAGGCCAACACATATTTTATAGCTTTGGGCAATTAATGCCTGACAATCAGCGTTAACGCACATCGCGGCTGTTAACAGCTCAATAAAATCGAAAAACAATAGAATGAGCCATCATTTCGACTCGAGTTCATTTATCACAAAGTCAAAACACTTCCAGCTCAGCATTTATGCTCTGGTGCAGCAATTTAAGATCTGGCCTAGGCCTCGCTTAGCTCTCGAAAAGTACAATGGTATTAATTTACTGTTGTTTGTTCTTTGTGTTTATTTTGTTTCGAATGACAAGCCAACAAAACGAACGACAAGCAACATGATATTGAAGTAGAAGCAGGAAACGGAAATTCCACCAATTTGATGACTTCCTTGTGCTTTTTATCCTGTGCAGACGGACACGAATACTCACCACTGCCAGTGCCACGCCTACTCCTACTCATACTCTAGCCATGTGTATTAGATGTCCTCAGATTTAGAGTCCCACCCCGCACTCGCCTGTGCGGCATATACTTAATTATGTGTGGCACGCTGTTGCATGCCCAAGTGGGTGAAAATTTGCTGCCACACGGCACATTGCACTGACAACAGGTCATGCCGTGCCATGCCAGAGCATGTCAATTCGAAACTATCCATTAACACTTTTATAATATAATGAAAGTTTTAAGCTTTGAGGAGCTGTTGGAATAGTTAAGCGAAAATTCACATGAGAGCGCTTGATGTGCATGCATTTGATGTGTTTGTGATAGTTGACATTAATTTAGTTTATGAGGATTATACATAGCATAGACTCACAGCTAAAGTTTCCCCGCAAGCTCGCTGCTCCGCAAGATCACTGCCCCCCACTGGGCTCTCAAGGTCACTTCTCTCTTAAGGTTACTGCTCTCTCAAGGTCACTGCCACCTCAAGGCCATCTCTAGGCCTTCTCAAGATCCCTCTCTCTATCCCTATCTGTGTCCCTCTCTTTGTCCCTCCCTTTGTCCCTCTCTCTGTCCATCTCTCTGTCCCTCTCTCTGTCTCTTTCTCTGGCCCTCTCTCTGTCCCCCTCTCTGTCACTCTTTCTGGCCCTCTCTCTGTCCCTCTTTCTGTCCCTTTCTCTGGCCCTCTCTCTATCCCTGTCTCTGTTGCTCTCTCTGTCCCTATCTCTATCCCTATATCTGTCCCTCTATCTGTCCCTATCTCTATCCCTCTCTCTGTCCCACTCTCTGTCCCTCTTTCTGCCCTTCTCTCTGGCCCTCTCTCTGTCCCTCTCTCTCTCTCTCTCTCTCTCTCTCTCTCTCTCTCTCTGCCCCTCTCTCGCTCTCTCTCTCTCTGCCCCTCTCTCTGTCTCTTTCTCTGCCCTTCTCTCTGCCGCCCTCTCTGTCCCTATCTCTATCCCTTTCTCTGTCCCTCCCTCAGCCCTTTTGTCTGCCCCTCTCTTAAATTCCCATTTTCTTTGCTTTAGCTTTATTGATATTTAGTGTTTGTAAACTATTTGATTAATAGCATTTCCAGCAGGACTACAGCAACAACTAACGTATAATCGCTTAAATTTTAATGGATATAGATACATATATTCTCCCCGTAAAACTGACGAGCAACATTGACATTAAAGTGCTAAAGTAATCACATAAATGTTTGTCCAATTTGTTGTGCAGACAAAAGCCACTAGATTTGCTTTTTCGCTTTTATTTGCACGCCAAAATACTTTTATTTTCGACTAATGGGAACTTTGACTGCACACATCGTAAACAGAAACACAAACTTATATATATGTAAATATAACATATTATCATAGAGTGTAGGTTGTTGCGTTGCCAACAAAACTGCAACAAGAGAACGAATATTGTGAATTGTGAGCTGACAGTTTGGATGACTGCAGCAAGTGGCAGACATTTTGCGAATAATTTGAGGAGGGGAGTAGGGGGTGTAGCCGCGCTGACGGGGTGTTTACCCATTCTCGTTTATTCTGCTTTAATGACATTGTTTTGTCTGTTGCGTGTTGAGCAGGCGAATGGCAGCCGCAGCTGAAAGCCAAAAAACCAACAGCAGGCGAAATGTGGCAACAAATTTGTGGTCGAGCGGCAAGTGGCAAGTGGCAGAAACTATTTTTGGGAATTCAGTCAACCGAGTTTGCTTGACATTGCGGTTGTTTGTTCGTGCCATGAACCAAAAACAAAATAAATAAATAAAAATAAACATAAACAATTGGATTTATTTCATTTAAATTTATTTTATTTCTATGTTAGTTTCTTTATTGCTGCCATGAGCCGAGTCCACTTTCATTAAGGCTGCCAGTGTAATTGAGAATATGCCACTTGAGCTCGCATAGCATTTGCATTATATGAGCCACGGTGCACGCTGACAATATCCATAAAAAAGCTATTCGCCACCGAAAGGTTAAAGGCTGCATGCAAAAGTCGCTTTTGCACCTTAACGATGGGCGCATTTCCGGTTCATTTCCTGCTGCTGAATTGCCCACGATAAAACAAAATGCCAGCAAAATATGGCTGAAAGGCCAATAGCTGCAATTACCTGAACTAAATGTAGCTAAAAAAAAAATAAAATATAATTGACATATTTACTTGGCTGTGAGGAAAGTTCACTTCACCTAAATCATTGCTGAAGCGAAGCTTATATGATTCTTCCTTAAGTCAGATAGATATGAGGCTTAGCATAATTTACTTTTCCAGGTTGCCATCTGCAATTGGCTGAGCATCCTTTTCAGCAAATTGCATTAGTTGTGCACACATCCCGCTTAGCCTAAAGCAAATGCATTTTATGTTCAGCTTTTCACACACTCACATGGAAACTCAAGTGGAAATCTCTGCGCATTATTTCCGTTGGAGCACTCTTCAAGCACCAACAAAAATGAGAAATTTATGAAGAAATTTTGCAGCAACTTTTCTTCAGTTTACTTGGCTAAAGCCAAAGGCGGGCTAAATCTGAATTTGTAAAATATTAGCATACGCTGGTGTTAGTCAAGGATAGATAATAAAAGACTAAATAAAAGTTAAAACAAACATTTGTCAATGTCAGCCTAGGCCTACCGAATGAATTTCTTCTTCGCATGGGCCACAATTCACAAACTTGGCTAAACACGTAGTCAAGTTTTTATTTACTTTACTCGCAAAGTTTTCTTTTTGAGTTTAAATCATCCATCAAAAAATGAATAAAATCTTACGCTTATCTTAAGAGCCAGTTGCAAAAGTTATGAAAGCAAAATGACATAAAAGGAAGGGAATTTCGCTATAAAACGTCTTTCAATGATAATGCAAGAGATGTCGTACTGCTCTCTGTCTAAAAGTAATTCGAATACAAGGAAGTTTTTCCCTATACAAATTACCTAATGACTCGGCAAATAATTATGCTTTATTCATTACACTCAATTATTCATCAAGACGTTGTCTAGAACATTTTCATTTCATTATCGAAATTAATAAGCCAGCAGGTGTCACTCAATATAGATTTAGTTACTATACTAATTAAATGCATTTGAAATGTGCTGATTAAATTTCAATTATTAATATTGGAAGGCGACTACAAAGCTTTGTTGGCATCTGCATATGCACTAAGGCTAATTGAATTCGATAATATTTGTGTGTCAGGGACGTACAAGACGGCGTATACACAATATGCATTCACTAGGGGTGGTCCTTGAAAAATATTTACATACGCTAAATGTAAAATGAAGGCAGTTAACTGAGAGAAGGGAATGGCAATGGGTGGGGTACTGCGAAAGTGAAAATATGTTTGATCAAACAGTGAAGAGCTTGTTGAATTTCATAAAAATGAGAAAGAGATGTTTATGTTCACATAACTCTTATATAAAGTTATTCCGCAATTGCTTAAATATATCATTAAATGAAATAGAGGAATCCTAAACCCTTGCCTAGCAATTGAGGTATGAATACATAGCTCTCTCATAAGTCTCTTCTGCTATTGCTAAAATATTTCATCAAAATGAAAAATTGGAATCAACACAACTCTACCCTAAAATATTCATCTGCAATTGAAAATTCTGGAAATTGCATGGAAAATTACTTAATTAACTGTGAAATGCATAGATCTTTCTACCTTCTACTGAGCAGACAGCAGACAGTGCAAAGCCCAATTCAATTTGAGGGACGTCATAAGCAGCAAACGAACGAGCTGCACGTCAGCTAGAGTCTTTTCAGTCCCCCTTTGGAGGCAATGCCAATTGATTTAGTTGGCTGTCTGGTCTAGGATGCATGTCTCGGGGTGCTATAATAAATTACGTCAGCATTGTCGTCTCGAGCGTGGCACTGCATACAAATGTGCTAATTTATAAGCAAAACAATTAGTTATATGCAATCAAACTGGTTGAGTAAAGACAGCAACAGCAACAGCGCTGAAACAAATGGAATACACATGCGAGCCGCTCTGGCCAAGAGGAAAGTAATTTTCATTAGTGTCTAGCTGCTGTGGGTGTGCGTAATTATTTTGTATATATTGCGTATACGTCATGTGGTGCGAACGCATTGTTTGCCCTCGCTAGAAAATGGCTTCAGCTGCAGGAAGACAAATAATGGGTTGGTCTAACCATAAATTTACCAAGTCATGTTTGTTTTTGTATTTTTTCCCCTTGTACAACTTTGTTGATTATTTTAAGTGAGTTTAACGTCTTTGTCTTGGCTAGATACATGCACATATACATATATGTATTACTTGAACTTACATTACCACTTAGATATTCCTTTAAGGCTGAGTGACATGAACTCATTGTCAAGGCAGGCATTATGTGGCTTTTATCTGTGTATGCTCTGGTCGACACACCTAGGCGATTGCGTGAGTCGAGTTAACTGCAATTGACAGCCTGTTGTGGCAAGAACAAATGTGTATGTGACACATATTGCGCATTCGCCTCGTGCGTCAACACTTTTCTGCTGCCCGTCGAGACGGGCGCTGGAGAACATTTCTGATGAGACAGCTTCCTGCTTGCCTGGCGCCCTTCAGCCATATGCAGTGCTTAGCACAAAATGCTTTTCTTGCTTTTATTTTCTTTTTGTTCTCCTTCTGTTCTTGTTGTTGTAGTTCTTATAGGCGTGTCTGCGTGCAGTGGGCTTAGTATTCGTTACATCACGACATCACAGCTGACAGGCAGGCGCAGGTGCGTGTCAGATATTTTCATAGCCGGCGACATTTATGCAACATTCATTAACTGTGCCACACACGATACTCGCCGCCCTCAGCCCCATCGCTCTGTGGGCCTGGCGTAACTTAACACATGGCCCGACTAACCGCAGTCGATTTAGTCAGTCCAAGGAGCTCTTGCCGAGTGTGTGTGTGTGTGTGTGTGTGTTTACTCAGTGTGACAAAGTCCACAACAGGCCGCAAGTGCAGCATGAGGCATGTAGCGCACCTTATTTATGTTGCCTACTTTTGTGCGCTCTCTCGTCGTCAATTAAAAGAGCTGCAAACTTTGGAAATAGCTTTGAGGACTCTTAGATAAATACTGAATGTGCAAAGCAATCGAAAAGGAAATAAACAAACTTTGTTACGCTGTTTTTGCAGCCCACACAATTAAGAGCCATTGAGTGCTTAAAGGGTATAGAATGGAGTGAAGTGTGATGGATAATAGATTGCTGTGCGACACGTCTTTACGGTCGGGTGAAGTAATAATAAAGCTCTGAAATGTATTTGAGTTCAGAAATAAATTTTGTATATGGGAAAACATAGCTAAGACAAACCTAATGCTTTGCAATTTATTCAAAAGTATTTTCAACTTCATATACAACTATCTAAATATTAAGAAATGAATTGACTTGGAATAATAATAATATTAATAATACAAAATCAATCTGCATTAGCCAGAATAAAGTACTATAGAGATTGTAAAGCAAAGCCCACTGAGCTCCGTTGCTTAGCCAGCTGATTCATAGAGCCTTAATGTAGCAGAGCAAGTCTATGATTTCAGGCTCGTCGGGGCTCGAGAAGCGTGAATATCACACATACGCCACGTTGCACGTGTCAGACTACTTAATTTAGTTGCGCTGTCACTGTGAGTAAATATCCAAAAATAAGCAAATAAAAAAACACTTGGTAAGCCAGCCGCGGGCAATTCATTACTATTTGATGTTGGAACAATTGGAATTTATGTGTCCTGCAGGGCTAGAATAATTGACAAGCTACAGTAGCAACAGCAGCAGCAACAGAAGCAGGGCACTGGCCGCCCTGTGTAGGACGTAAGAAGCAGACCCATAATTCACTCGACTCCCTAGCTGTCTCAAGTAAGCAACACCAGGCACACACCAGCTTAGACATATTTGGTTTATTGTGCGGACCATGTGTGGCGAAATCGCAGCCAAATTGTGCCACGGCCAATGGCTGCGCACAAAAGGTCAAAAGGTGCTGGCCAAATTGGCCAAAAGGGTTCGCCACAATAAACGTGCAAGCCATTGTCAAGCTGTCAAATCCTTTTACGCTCTCACTTCGTGTCTCCTTAATATCAATTCTCTGCAACATATTTACTCACTCACTGCTGCACTATTTAACAGGCTGCACGATTCTCCTTTGTGGCTCTGCTTCTCCTCTTCCTCAGCCCCATTGACTGCCAAGACCTTTATGGTTTATTCACCAATTGATTATCGTTGAATTGTTCATGACTTTCATTGCGTTTCTATTGAGCAACGTTGACACTTACCTAATTGAGTTCCACTTATTAAAATTATGTTCGTGTCTACATTACTTTAAGTATTATAACACGTATTTATCTTATATATCACAAGTCATAAATGATATATCAATTATTTCTTATTGTTGTTAATAATAGAGGAAAATTGATTAATGCATTGTGGGCTTTCCCTCAAATCTGTGAATGGTTCCTAAAGATAAATAAAGAACCCGTCTATCATTTCTAATGAATTAGCATATTTAATATACTAAATTGAGTTAAATACCAGATCAAATAAATTCTTCATATTATGCATTGCAAATTAAATTAACTATAATCCATTAGTTAACAATGTAGCTTTAACGGTATGACATGCTTATGGTCATAAAAACGTGTGTAAATTAATTTTGCTAATTTAATCCTTAATAAATACGTGTCAATAAAAATGTAATTTAATACACATAATTAAAAATTCCTGTATATTTGCGGTTATAAATAACATATTTTATGCAATTTACATTTTAATACAAGTAAATATAAAAACAAAAGAATGCTAGACTAGGTAAATAGTTGAGAGCTCTCTGTAAATGTCATATTAATTGCTTTCATAATTATAAATGAAATTTGGCCACATATGATAGCTTTTAAATAACGGTAAATCGTGTTATTTACTTCGGTTGAGAGTCCTCAGTTGAACTATTCGTGTGATACGCTTGCAACGAGAGAGAAAGAGAGAGAGAGAGAGAGAGAGAGAGAGAGAGAAAGAGCGAGAGAGTTTTTATATTATTGAAGAACCGAACGCAATCGCTTGCTCTCTGAATGTTTTCCTCAAAGTACGAAGTATGGTCTATATACATAGTAAGACAGAGAGGGAGAGACAGACAGAGATTGGGAGCGAGAGCAAGAGATTATCATATTTGATCACAGTATTCAAATGCGAATTATTCTATGTAGTCTTCGTCACGCTCATATGCACTCAACTACGAAGGGCCCTTCAGAAAGGGTATAATCGGTGTGGCTCTGCTAAAAGCTTCAAATGGAATTTTAATTTATATTTAATATGCAGCCTAACGAAAATAAATAAATAATAAAAACCATTAGCTCACAATCAGCGAAATTAATTAATTTTCATTTTTCAAGTGCTATTTGTATTTGTTGGTCTGCTTTTCTCTCTGCCTCCCTCTCTGGCTCCCTCTCTCTCTTGCTAATTTGCAGTGCTCATAAAATCCCGTTAAATGAGCATTAGATGCTGATGCGTAGGCTGATGCCATTTTTTATTGCGTCCGGGGAGAAAGAAATCAAAATGAAACCCAAACAAGGCGAGAGTTAATTGAATTTATTGTGTTGTTTTGCCATTATATTGCTGCTGTTCCTTGCTCTCGCTGTTGTTGTTGTTACTGGTGTTGTTGTTGTTCTTGTTTTTCCATTGCTTTCAGGGCCAATATGCTGCGCCATTTGTTAAAACGCGCCGCACTTGCCGCTCAGAATTTGGTATTTTAATTTGGGCTTGTTTTTCTTTTCGTTTTCGTTTTGTTGTTGCTAACATTTTTTCGTTGTTGTTGTTTGCTTGCTTTTGTGTTATGAGTGTAAATTTACAGTAGATCTTTTTTTTTGTTTTTTTGGTTTATATATATATTTTTTATCACCATAAATTGGTTTTCCTTTTTTGGCAGCCACGCGGCGAACTGGTCGTATGTTAGGGCTTGGCATAAAGCTTGCCCTGGCTTTTAGGAACAATTTTCACTTGCAGCGCCATTTCGCCATTTTGTTGGTGGTTCGTGTGCGTGCGTGTGTGTGTGCGTGCGTGTTTATGTGGCGGCCGTCTGGCTTCAGCTAAGTCTTTGTGCTTTTCCATTTGTCTGCATTTAATGGGCGACCGTGCACCAAAAGAGGTTTACTTTTCGACATTTGGCTGCCGCGGCTCTCTCTGCACTTGTTTTACGATAATTTGCGGTTTGCTTTTTTTTTTGAAAGGCTCCTTTATTTAGCTCTGAATTACCTGTGGCCCTAACAGCGCACTCTTTGTGCCTAAATTAGTCTAACTCAATTTCGCAATAAAGTAAAAAAAAAAATACAACGAAGCAAAAAGTTGTGAAACTTTAGTAAAATGCTCTAAGCAAAAACTTTTTGTTTGTTTCGCCAGCAGGAGTTTGGTATCTGCTTGGCACTTGACAGTTTGCCATTTAAATTTGCAGCTTAACAACTTTTTAGTGCAACTATAAATTAAATTGTTTTTATAAGCGCAGTTTTTGTTTATATTGTTTATATACATACATACATAAAACGTAGATATGAACGTATAAAATATCATTTTTTCACTCTGTTTATTTTTGCTCTTTTGGCTTTGGTTGTTTTATAAACTTCGTCGCTATCTATATTTTTCTTTACCTCTGTGCTCCTCTTTATGTTGTTCTTTTTTCTTAGTTTACTCTTTCAACACTTTTAGATTGCTTTTGCTATTCAAATTTATGCATACAAACGTTGCTTGTTATAAACTGCAGCACTGCAGATAGAAGCAGGAAACGGGTAAAAAAAGAAAGAGTAATTATTGTTACTATTATAAATATGTTTTATTCTACTATTGCTCAATTCAATTATATTTTCAGTTAATTAATATAACATAAATTTATATACACTGCGGCTCATCAGGTTTTCCTTTATATTTATAGAAATGATTTCGACTTATCAAAGACAGCCAATTATTTTAAGCAGTTTTCATCATTATTGCTATTTTCTTTTTATCAGAGTTACATTTTAAGACGCTTTTTCATGGCTGTTTTCCCTCTGGTGTTTTTCTTGCAGATGCCTGCCATCCGTACGAGCCCTTCAAGTGTCCCGGTGATGGTAATTGCATTTCCATACAATATTTATGCGATGGTGCACCCGATTGCTCCGATGGCTACGACGAGGACATGCGCCTTTGCACTGCTGGTAAGTCCCTGAGACGAAATTTCTACTGACTTTCAGTTGAAGCTGGCTTTAATTGTATGCAAACTGTTGGCCATGTGGTGGGCCATAAATAATTGGCCAGCTGAATCAATGCTAGCAAATCGAGCAATTTTGATTTGTGGGCTGCCAGCAACAAGCTGCACTCGAATTTTGTGCCAAGCACATCCGAAGGCTTCTTCACTCATGGCCGCCCGGGCTGCTCCCAGCGGGCATTCGGCAGAAACTGTCAAATTGCTCTCTCAAGAAATCAGCAGGAAATTAAAGGCCGTATTTCAATTAGGCTGTCTGGCTTTGCTGGCATGTGTGTGCTTGCGCGTGAGTGTGTGTGTGTGCTATGTCAAGGGCATCTAGCCATGTGCCAAGGGCTCAAGCAACTGAGCATCTATGGCTGACAAATGCAGTCTGCTACCCCTCTCGGGCAACGGGCGACTTGTTAAAACTTGCAACACGTTTTCCAATTTTCAATTTTCACTTGACTCTAATCAAATTAAACACAGAGTTGCAAACTTACGCAGCAAATCTAAAACTTTTCACTTACCTGTCCATTTTTACGGTCCGAGAAGCTGCACAATTTTATTTTTTAAGAAATTCTTCTTGATGGCATTCCACAAAACTTCGATCAAATCAGAAAGTTAGACGCATAGCACTGCTTTGAAAGTTGAGCATGCAACGGAAGCCATTGCATATCGCATCCCTTGAAGCTGAGCACGTGATGTCAGCGAGCATAAGATATAGAGCATGTATGGTATAATATTTGTGAAACCAATCCAAGCAGATATGGACATTCAGCAAAAAGTTTACTTGGTTGGCAGAAAAATGCATGGTGAATATCGTGAGGCTATTAAACTGGAACTGTCAACCTGTTTATCTGGGAGCAGATAGAAGATATAGATTGGAGATAGATAATAGAGATTAGAGATCGGAAGACAGAAGATAGAGATTAGAGATAGGGTTGGAATATGGACAGCTGTAGGAATACTTTGCCTCAATCGAAATATGAAACTATTAATTTGGCCCTATATATATATATATTCATATTATATCATAATCAGCCGTTTTTCAGGACATCTCCTTTTGTAATAGAGTCTTCCATTCAATTAAAATCATTTTTAATTTGCTTCACTTTGTAATACTTAATTTATGCATTTATACATAAATCTTATGCATAATTCAACAAGTGAAGTGGATTTCAGGTGGGAGCTCTTAACCTGCCTATCTGCTTAAGGCATAAATTAAATCAATCAATCTACTTGAGATATCGTTTTAGACAATAATTCCCTCCTTCGAATGGCAGCTGATTTATGCGCCTGAGCAATGCCAAAGACTGGCGTACAATCAGCAAAATAATTAAACAAATTGCACGATAATCAAGGCGAAATTAAATTCATTTTTGGCATTGTGGCTCGCGATGCAAATCTTGTAATAAATATTGAGCAACGTGCGGCAATTTATAGCCACTGCGCCATAAAGATATTTCCCGGCACATAAACTAGCCGAAGAGACAAAGATATGTACTTTTAGTTTATTTCTGGAGTTACGCACTGATGGCGAGCAAACAATGGGAAATTCATTTTCGGGCAAAGACAACAAGGCCAGGCATGGCAAGGCAAGGCAACGGGCGAAACTTTAAGCAAACAGAAAATTGCTGCCACTAATTGCCCCAATTCACTTGACTAAGGCCTGAAAGTGGGGGCAGCGGATGGGGCTGACGCCTACACAGGCGTCGTTCGACCCCTCTAGACTCTGCTGCCAGGACACGCAGCGGCCGCAGGGCACCGCCCAGCCCACTGAGGCGTTCATTTTACGTGTAAACCATTGTTGCTTGTACTATAACAAAAACCAAAATGAGCAAAGCAGCACAAAGAGAAAAAAAAAAAAAAAAAAAAAAAAACAACTATTTTCGACAATGAAATCATTTAGGAAGTGTCGGTCTCGGTCTTGGTTTCGGTCTCGGTTTGGGGCTGCAACTGGCACCGGGTCTAGTTATAGCGCCTGGCTCAAATGTCTTTGATAAATTATGCGCCACACTCTATCTAGTTGCCCTAAGCCCGCTGTTGAGCGTGGGGCTAAATGGCAGACTAAGTTGAGCCTTGGCAACGGAGCTGCTGCTACATTACACTTGCTGCAAGGCTTCCATTTCAGCCAATTCTGTTCTAAATTGAGCGTGGCGAGGGCATTAGATTCCATAGAAACTAGATATTCATCAGGTGGGGCCCAGGCAAGGGAATACGTTTTTAATAAACATTAATTAGCCAAGTTGCCGCAGTTCATGGTGGTTTCTAGAGCTTAATAAGTGACCGGTGGGTTAAAAATCAGAAAGGTCAGACAGAGAGAGAGTGAGAGAGAGAGAGAGAGAGAGAGAGAGAGAGAGAGAGAGA